>WNWK01000689.1:30000-405724 GCA_009830355.1 Cherax destructor
AATAATCTCGCAAAAATCATTTTGAACGTAACGAAAAAAAAATATTTCATTGTGTTTGTTTATTATTAAATTAATGTAAACGTATCAAAAATATATTTAGTTGGGTTAGGCTAAATTAAATTGCGCTTGTTACAATAAGGTTAGGTAAGTTTTATAAGTTTCTTTTGGTACCAAATTATAATTTTTTACGTTAACATAAATGAAAAAAATATATCTTTAAACGTATGAGAGAAAATTTTAGAAAGGACTTAATTTTAAATGAGTTCTTGCTAATTGACTAGTTTTACCTAATCGGCACGACATATATATATATATATACTATATATATATATATATATATATATATATATATATATATATATATATATATATATATATATATATATATATATATATATATATATATATATATATATATATATATATATATATATATATATATATATATATATAATCTGTCAATGTATTCTGTATATTAATAAAGTTTTCATATATTAAATATAGGTGGTAGGAGAAGAAAATATTCAAACAGCTCCGGGGAGAACCTCGAGTTTTCCCTGAGGTACGTTTATTGTCTTCTGAGGATGAGGTTTCCCAGTAAAGTTCTAGAGGTGGTACCTCCCTATATATATATATATATATATATATATATATATATATATATATATATATATATATATATATATATATATATATATATATATATATATATATATATATATATATATATATATATATATATATATATACATATACATATATATATATATATATATATGCAAAAGATCACAGTAAACAGGTGATATCAAAATATGCAAGACAACCACTATGAAAAAATAGAAGAATTCCAAGCGCTTTCGTGACTACTCACATTATCAAGGAACTATAAAGGAAACATGACAAGAAGGCTTATAAAGGGGCAGAATACACCTCACAGTCACATCACACTAACAAAGACTACACCTCACAGTAGCGTAACATCTCACGACTCTGTGAAGAGGAACATAAGAAAGGACCTGAAACTCTTCCCAAGAATTAAGATTAGTCCAATTTATCATTAAATTCTTCCCAAATTTTATTAATTATAAATGAATCCAATTTATATAAACCAAAAGAAATATTCATATTATTTTCAAAACTGCTTTTAATGAAACATGATTCTATTATATTCCTCTCAACCATGGACTTGCTTGATACAACCTTCTCAGCATCTACCCATTCTAAAGCCTCCTGCTTCATCTTCAATCCTGCTCTCTGTCTTATCCTTAATTATATAAATAATGACCCTACCATACACATTACCTTGTATACTGAGTAGGCTTATTTCCCATTAATTTTTATATTTTGTATTTTTTTTTTTTTTTTTGCATTTTGTTGGGCCTCTGAATTAAATTATGAAGGGTGTGACAATCATGCTTTATAATCACTTATTCAATTATAGTTCCTTCAACTGATGAATAGTTATGGAAAATAACTCGAGCACCAGACCAATTTACTGGGTGGTTGCAACCACTAACGTGGTTGCATATAGCGTTGTCTACCTGTGTTGCCAATGAATCATATTGATGTTGACCAAGATTACTTCTAATGATTTTCCTGACTTGTGTAGTAGGTGCCTTCCTAATTAAGAAATGCTTTACCATCCCAATATTCTTGAACACAGTGTCCATGTTAATTCTCTTATAATGCATACAGTTTCCTTGATACATCTCATACTCCTCAAAGCCATATAGCATATAAACATTTCAATTCACACGTTTTACTTGTCAATACAAATGTGTGTTCTAGTGGTACTCTAGCTAATGCTAGTCGATCATATTTTCTGCATTAGTAAGGTAAGAATAAATTAAATATATGATTTAATATTTCAGAAAAATGAAACGAAATAAAAGTAAGACATATACACTGGAGAATACATCCAGCAGCGGAATAGAAAGTCATAAAATGCCACGGTATTGTCATACCACAGATGGGAAACATGCAGACTGTGACGACGGTGAGTGAGACTGCAATATGAGGTCTAAGATACGTGTGCAATACAGATCCTAAACACCTCAAAACTTTCTTGCAAGGAAAGTGCCTTGACACCAGAAGTCTCCTTATTCTTTCACAAAAACCCGATGTGTTAAGTATTTTCATTCGAATTAAATAATAAATTCATGCGAATAAAGTAAGGAATCGTGATAAAAGTAGCAAGGCGTAGAAAATAGTGCATATCTAGCAGGAAAGCTTATTGAAGAAGACAATAATTGTCAGGGTAATAAAAACTAAAGGTATTTCGGTCAGTCAACAATCCGAGAATAGTATAATAGTTGTCCTTAAGCGAATTACGCAAAAAGAATAGTACAGAATGGTGATGAAATTCTAATGGATCAAAATGAAAATGTGTATGTTTATATGCTTTTGAGTACAATTGCATATCTGTATGTGTGTACATCTGTATATGAATCCATGTATAAAGCAGCACTCTATTATGTGTGTATATGCATGAGTGAATATATGACTGTGCATATAAACATATATATATATATATATATATATATATATATATATATATATATATATATATATATATATATATATATATATATATATATATATATATATATATATATATATTGTAACCACGAACGAGTGGTATTTAATCAATAACAACACTGCGACTAGCCGGGGAATCGAACCCATGTTGTTTAAGCCCGCCTCATTGTGAGCGAAAATTCCACGACGTTCTAACCCATTTGACCATTCAATCCTACAAGAATCACGCACCCAGCTGAGCTAGGTGTTGTACCGTAATCTGAGGACGTACGATGATGTGGGTGCCTCAGAGCTAATTTCCTTCTACTCCCCGTTTGGTGTACTAGACTCCACAAGCAATATATATATATATATATATATATATATATATATATATATATATATATATATATATATATATATATATATCATATATATATATATATATATATATATATATATATATATATATATATATATATATATATATATATATATATATATATATATATATATATATATATATATATATATATATATATATAGTATTGTAACCACTAACGAGTGGTATTTAATCACTAACAACACTGGGATTAGCCGGGGATCGAATCTGTGTTGTTTTAGCTCCCCCCCTTCATGGTAAGTGAAAATTATACGACGCTCTAACACATGGGACGACCATACAATCCTATAGGAATCACGCACCCAGCAGAGCTAGGTGTTGTACCGGATCCGAGGACATACGATGGTGTGGATGCCTCAGAGCTAATTTCGTTATAAACCCTGTTTGGTGTACTAGCCTCCACAAGCAGTATATATAGTATTGTAACCACGAATTGCTTGTGGAGTCTAGTACACCAAACGGGGAGTAAAATGAAATAAACTCGGAGGCATCCACACCATCGTATGTCCTCGGATCACAGTACAACACCTTGCTCTGCTGGGTGCGTGATTCTTGTAGGATTGTATGGTCCCGTGGGTTAGAGCGTCGTGCCGAATAGGTAAAAGTGGTCAATTAGCAAGAACGCATTTAAAATTAAGTCCTTTCTAAAAATTTATATTGTACATATTAAGATATATATTAGTTATTTATTTATGTTTAATATAAAAATTAATGATTTTGTACCAAAGGTACCTTAGGAAACTTACCTAACCTTATTATAATAAAAATAATTTAATTTAGCCTAATCCAACTAAACATATTTTAGATAAGCTTACAATAATTTATTAATAAACATACACAATGAAATGTATATATTTTGGTTAGGTTCAGAATGATTTTTGCGAAATTATTACATACACAACTTTTCGCTTGCCTTATTCGGCAAGAAGAGCGTTGCTATTTAAACCAAAATCGCAAGTTTTACTTATTCGACACGACATACAATAAACATTATATAATATTGAGACTCTTGACTGTGCGTCTCGTCATAGAAACACCAAGAACATGTTCTTTCTGTCCCAATAAGACCAAGCTCGTGTTGTTTATGGCCCAAAAAACCAAGCTAGTTTTATTTCTGTAGCAAAAAAAAAGACCAAGCTCGTGGTCTTTCTGTCCCAAATAGACGAAGATCGTTTTCTTCCCGCGTTAAAGATCAAGTCTGTGTCTTTCCTGTCTTAAATTAAATACCAAGACTTTGCTCCTCCTGTCCTAAACATCAAGACTGTGTTCTTTCCGTCTTAGAGACTGAGACTGCTTCTCTCTTCTTAGAGACTACGAATGTTCTCCCGTCTTAGAGACTTGGAGTTTGCCCCAACCTCTTATAGACTGAGGTTGTTTCTGCCATCTTAGAAACAGAGACTGTGTTCCTCCCGTGATTTTTCTTCTTCCGTCCTGAAAACCAAAATACTTATTATTTATTATAAATACCAACTCGCTATTAACGCCTGTCTTAGAATTCGCGACTTCATGTACTTCTCGTCAGTAAGATTGAGACCCAAGACTCTCTCTAAGATATAAATATATATATATATATATATATATATATATATATATATATATATATATATATATATATATATATATATATATATATATATGTGTGTGTGTGTGTGTGTGTGTGTGTGTGTCTCCCTAGGATGGGGTCCACCTCTGGTGTACATTGTGGGTCCCACAGCCTCGGAGAAGTGGATAAAAAGGCTTCAAGGAAGAATATTTAGATTTCTTTCTGAAGCCATTTGAATATTCCACTTCCCCTTCCACCCCATCTTTTAATTGTGTATAAACTTTATTTCAAGACAAAATACATTGACAAAATACATTGACAAGAATACAATAGGGAGTAAAACAACATAGATAACAACTCGTAGCTACATGTCAAATACCAAATACCTCTTCCAGCTCCCCGGCAATGGGCCGCGTGCCCAGAATGCTGCAGGCATTTTCCCTCTGGATCGCAACACTGAGTCTCTAAAAGAGGAAGCTGGTCGCCCTGTGGTCCTTGGTTTCTATGATGAGTTTTTCACCCAGCTCTTTGAGAAACTTTAGAGCACACTTGCCCCATGCTCCAAGGGTCTCCGATCCTATTGGGATGAAGTTATAGCAAGGGAGAAGGCCTTCATATTTGCGAGTCTTCTGGATCTCCCTGTGGCTGGCAGCTCCACCCAATTCGGCTATGGAGTATGGCAAGTAGGTGTCTCCCATTGTGGCAGCACAGGTGTAGTCCCAAACAATCTGCTTACCATCCTTCCAGGGTAGCATAGTGGCTCCATCAGGACGCTTTTGACTTCCATCAGACCTCTGCACATGGGGTTCCCGTTGAGCTGGGCAACGGGCTGCGGCGAGGCTTCTCTTTATGATGTCATTGACCACCTCATGTCTAGCATACTTCCCTTCTGATGTGTGACACACGAGACCATGAAGTCCGAATTGATCAGCCGTCGCCCTGCCGCATATACACCTATATTCGGTGAGTATGGAGGCGGCTAGGCGAAGCGCAACACCAATCCGAATGGCCTGTGGGTCGAGTCGAGTCCCCAGAGAGGAATTGGGAACAACTAGAAGGAAATCTCCTGAGTGTTGTGCCTTCACCGCTAGAAGAGCTTTGTCCTTTCCTGAAGCGTTGGTGAGCACTGTGTTGGCAATTTTTTCCATGATCGGTTTGTCCCAGTGGGACTGTTTGTGCTCTTTGGGAGGAGCTGGTCTACTGGAGGAGTCTGCCAGGATGTCCCACCGCACGGCTGCTTCAATGAACCTGGGGTCTTGAGCTCCCACAACACCTCTCAAACGTTCAGACACAATCTTCTTGACTAATCCACAGGAGGCCAAACACGATGACAGAAATGCAGGTAACGCTACCTGCCTTGCTTTGCGCACCCCTATACCTCCCAGTCGCACTGGGAGGGTTGCCTGCTCCCATTGCTGATCCTCTAGTGACAGATTCAGTGCCTTCTTAAAGGTTGATCTCAGGTGTGCGTCATGCTCGTCAAGTGTTGGGTTGTCAAAAGAGGGTGCGCACCTCAAGAAGTAAGTGAGTCTTGGCATAGTAAGACACCTTGTGAGGAGATACAGGGCATCATGGGCATCAAAATCATTTATTCTCTCCTCCATTCTTTTCAGGTCATTCACTTTGTCCTTGAGGACCGTGTCGATGGCGTGGTGACCCAGCAGTGCTCCCAGGAGGGTACTGTTGGATGGAGTGGTAGTAGTGACTTCTGGGAGGATTGTTCGCACCACATTGATTATTTCCTGGTTTGTTGTGATGATTTCACACTTTGAGGGATTGAGGATGAGTCCTGTGTCTTCACCTGTCGTAGGTCCTCTAACAGGGACTCCCCAGTACCCGCCAGAGTGCCATCATCCAGGTACCAGATGTTGAGCTCGCTGCGTAGGCTGGAAGTTAGTTCTCTTATTGCCTATATATTTACTCCCTATATATTTAAAAATTATATATATATATATATATATATATATATATATATATATATATATATATATATATATATATATATATATATATATATATATATATATATATATATATGTAAGAAACCACTATGAAAAATAGAAGAATTCCAAGCGCTTTCGTGACTACTCACATTATCACATTATTACATTATTATAGTTCCTTGATAATGTGAGTAGTCACGAAAGCGCTTGGAATTCTTCTATTTTTTCATAGTGGTTGTCTTGATATTTTGATATCACCTGTTTACTGTGATTTTTTGCATATATATATATATATATATATATAATATATATATATATATATATATATATATATATATATATATATATATATATATATATATATATATATATATATATATATATATATATATATATATATATATATATATATATATTATATATATATATATATATATATGTCGTGCCGATTAGGTAAAACTTGCGATTTTGGCTTAAATAGCAACGCTCTTCTTGCCATATAAGACAAGCGAAAATTTGTGTATGCAATAATTTCGCAAAAATCATTCTGAACTTAACGAAAAAATATATTTCATTGTGTTTGTTTATTATTAAATTAATGTTAACGTATCTAAAATATATTTAGTTGGGTTAGGCTAAATTAAATTGCGCTTGTTGTAATAAGGTTAGGTAGGTTTTCAAAGTTTCTCTTGGTACAAAATTATAAATTCTTACATTAACATAAATGAAAAAAATATATCTTTAAACGTATAAGAGAAAATTTTAGAAAGGTCTTAATTTTAAATGAGTTCTTGCTAATTGACCAGTTTTACCTAATCGGCACGATTTTATATATATATATATATATATATATATATATATATATATATATATATATATAATGGAGGTCCACCTCTGGTACAAATTGTGGGACCATAGCCTCGGAGAAGTGGATAAAAGGCTTCAAGGAAGAATATTTGGATTTCTTCCTGATGCCATTTGAATATTCCACTTCTCCTACCACCCCATCTTTTAATTTTTTTACCAATAGGTATGTTTTATTACATAATATGGTACAAAAGATTTGAGAGATACATTGTTGATATAAAGATGGCATATACAGTACACGAGGTGAGAGATACATGTCTAGTACATATTGTTACATCTTTGTCACTGATTATAATGCGAAAATCTCATCCAGCTCTTCCGAGCTGGTGCGCGTGCCAGAATACAGCATGCATTACCCTCTGAACAGCAGCGCTGAGTCGCTGGAACAGAAAACTAGCTGCCCTGGGATCCCTAGTTACCCTGTTGAGTCTTTTGCCCAGCTCCTTGAGGAACTTAGATGCACTCTTTCCCCATGAGCCAAGGGTCTCTGAGCCTATGGGAACAAACATATAATGATGGGCAAGTTCTCCATATTTTCTCGACTTCTGGGACTCCCTGAAGGTGGCAGCAGCCCCTCCTTCCTCCCTGGTGTACTGGAGATAGGTATCAGCCAAGGTAGATGCACATGTGTAGTCCACACCACCTGCTTGCCGTCTGTCCAGGCTTGAAGGGTGATACCATCTGGACGCTTTTGGTTGCCATCAGATCTGCATAGTTGGGGTGGTTCCCTTACTGATGGGCATCCGGCTGTTGTGAGGCTCCTCTTGATAATGTTATTAACCTCTTCATGTCTTGCAATCTTTCCCTCGGATTTACGACACACAAGACCATGGTACCCGAATCGGTCTGCTGCTTCACTGCCACAAATACACCTGTGTTCGGCGAGAATAGGGGCGGCAAGTCGAAGGGAACACCAATGCGGATGGTCTGTGGGTCGAGGCGTGTGCCAAGGCTGGAGTTGGGAACAGCCAAAAGAAAGTCCCCTGCATGAGGAGCTCTCACTGCAAGTAGGCGGGCTCTATCCTTCCCTGACACACTCTGAAGCATTGCTGAGGCTATATTCTCTACTATTGGGCCATCCCAGTGCGACTGTTTGTAGTTGTTGGGGGGAGCAGGCCTGGTTTCAGAGCCTGTTAGGTTATCCCAGATCCTGGCTCCATCAACGAACTTTTGGTCATGGATTCCAATCGTGTCCCTAAGATGTTCAGGGAGAATTGCTGCTACAAGCCCTCTGGATGCAATGCATGAAGACAGGAAAGCAGGTAGAGCAATCTGAGATGACTTGCGGACACCAATGCCTCCTAGTCTGACTGGGAGTGTAGCTTGGTCCCACTGCCCATCTTCTAGAGTAAGGTTAAGTACTTTAGTAAAGATCTGCCTCAGGATACTGTCATATTCGTGCAGTATAGGATTATCATATGAAGGAGCACATCTTAGGAAATATGTCAACCTGGGCAGACTCAAGCATTTTGTGAGGAGGTACAAGGCATCATGGGTGTCAAGATTGCCTATTCGTTGTTCCATTCTCCTCAATTCTTATATATATATATATATATATATATATATATATATATATATATATATATATATATATATATATATATATATATCCCGTGCCTGGGATACCTGGAGGCCGTATGTCTCTCACACTACAACAACTTTCTCTGGAAAAATTTCTCACGCCAGACAACCTTTATCTAAAAAAAAAAAAAAAAAATCCGACTTACGGTCTTCTGCAATAGTCGTCAGTAACCTGCCTTGATGCATTTTCAAAGTAGTTTTGGGATATTTTGTGCAAGTGAAGAAGAAGAAGGGACAGACCCATTCCAACTTCGTGGCAATCCTTTTCAGGAGGTCATTTAACGATGAAAGTGTCTCGAGGAAGCGGATATTAATGTCACATTATAAAAAGTAAATACTGAGAATCTTCGTAACTGGTAGATAGGAATCTTGCATTATATACATAGAAAATCGTATAATGTTTTTGAAAACTTGCGTTAATTAGATAAAACCTCGTATCAAATATATGGAAATTCATCTTAGGTAGATAGAAACTCGTTTACACAGATAGTAACTCGTATAAGGTAGACGAAAACTGATGGAAACTCGTATTAGTATGGGGAAATTGATGGAAACTCGTATTCGTATGGGAAAATTGATGGAAACTCGTATTAGTATGGGAAAATTGATGGAAACTCGTATTAGTATGGGAAAACTGATGGAAACTCGTATTAGTATGGGAATATTGATGGAAACTCGTATTAGTATGGGAAAACTGATGGAAACTCGTATTAGTATGGGAATATTGATGGAAACTCGTATTAGTATGGGAAAATCGGATCAGGTAGACAGATACTTACAAGATTTGTATGGAAACTTGTGTTAAGTAGATTGAAACTCGTATCAAGTAGACAAGACTTCAAGTAGATTTACCGCTTCAAAAAATAAGCGGCCGGCACCACCAGCTATCAGGACCAACAGATGCCAGCAAGAGCAGCTTTCAGTACGAGCATCTGACACCACGAGCAGCTGTCAGCCCCACCAAATGACCTTGTCATTTGCAAGTGAAGCAAAAACAAGTTGAAAAAGCAAGACATTTGAAAGTAGACCTTCCTCTCTCCTTGAATAAGAATGACATTTATCCTAAGAGGATTTTCATTAATCCTAAGAAAGTCTTGATATTTTTTTAGGTAACATTCTTTTCGTCCTAAGAAAATCCCTTTTTGTCCTTGGAAAACTTTGCTCCCTCTTTTAAAAAAAATCATGATTTGTTCTTAGATCACTTGGCTGTCCAGTTAGGCGGAGAGTGGAGTGCCAGTGACACTTGGTGACCTGAAGAATATCTTATTGGGATGAAGACAGGTAGACAATGGGATCATGTGAATCCCGTGTTGTTAGGAAGGTGGTGCTTTGCCTGGTTGAGGATCATGTATGCTAATGTGTTTTGAAAATTTGTTGTTTCCAGTGTTATGTTATGGTGTCGGTGACGGCGATTAGCGAGGCCGTCACCGACCCAGCGGTCTCAACAAGGTCATGAACAGGAACCAAACCCCTCTAAAAAAAATATTTTCCATTTTGAGATGGACACTAAGAAACGATCGTCATCCACAAATAACCCGTAAATAGGAGAAACTTACGACGACGTTTCGGTCCAACTTGGATTATTTACTAGTCACACACTATTTAATGGTCTAAGTCGGCCCGAAACGTTTCAAATGTTTCTTTCTCCTATGTACGGGTTATTTGTGTATTGTTCCAGTAACAGTATTGTGTTCTTTTGTTCTTCCTAAACAATCTTAAGTATTTAGTACTCAATATCTTACTGAATATGTGGACCAATTGGCAGAGGAACTTACAAGCTTAACACGCTTACAAGGTCCCGAAGCTGGAAGTCATCTTTCTCAAACACAGATGAAGTTTGAGGTCAATATGTCAGCTTGAAGCTGTAGCTCTATCTCCTCAATAGAGCTGAGTGCATCATTAGTGTAACCCAGATTTGTAGGCGAACTCCTTCAACAGGTTCAAGAGCTGGGACCTAACCCTGTCATTCATTGCTGAAACTGATGAGGAACTAGATCAGACGTTGAGGATATATTTATTACTTCCCTGAGATCAAATTCTTGAGTACACACGAGTCTCATGAAGCTTGGCAACCCTCCTGTTTTGATTGCCAGAATCAGCCAGGGAAAAGAGGGACTTTTGAGAATTGATGGCTTGTCAAGAAATAATAGTTTCATGGCCCTGGAGCTCAAACTAATAAACTGATCGTCATAAATAGTAAAATTGAGGTTTCTATGGTAGTGGATGTGCCAGAGAGTCACTGCTTAAAAAAATATGAATGGAAATTACCTTACCTGAGGTCAGTGGTCGAGGGTGATTGTCTAAATCTCCTGCAGCTGAATGATACTCTATGAATGAGAGTCAGGTGTTACAGTCTGTTAACAGGTTGCTTAGCGAAATTTGAGACGCATTTTAGTGTTTTGTAACGACAGTTAAGACTGGTAACGAAGGACATTCTATTTCTGCTGGAGAATTAACAATAAAAATACTGTGGAATAAGAGTATTTCGTATGCTGAGCCTTCTCGGGACAATGACTGGGGCATTGTAAGGCTTGTGTCTCCAACTTTTCAAGACTGGTCTGGCAAGGTCAGGTTAAGGACGGACTACACAGAGACTCACGTCCGTGTTTTATCACTCCACAACTGAAGAATGAAGGAGATGTACGTGACGGCTGTGTCTGACTTGGGCGGACTGAACCTGGTTAAAGTCTTTGCAGATATTTAGTGTGTTGCTAAATTGTGAGTCTCGATAATGATGTAGTGTGAGGTGTTGTCTCCGTCTACACGTCTACATTCATGTGAATGACATACCAATGCTAACTGAACTGCCCTTGTAACAGTTATATTTTTTTGGGAAAACGCTAAACCTATAGGTGTCAAATAGTGCCCATGGAATGGGAAGTAGTATTCTGATTCTGTCCAAGGCAAGGGAATATAGATCTAATTCCTGGGATTAAGAGTTCACCAGCGGCCAGGTGCCCTCCTTCAGGGGTTAGTTCTTACCAACTGAAGTGAATGCAACCATTTACTTATTGCAAGAGTACAATCAACGTATCGAAACACAGGCAAAACTAGTTACTTCTCGTATTTTTTTTTATTATGGGAGATGTTAATACTTTTATAAGAGGAAGACTGTATATGGTGAAATGTTCGCCAGCCAATCAGGTATTGTTCAGTCCTGGAAGTTCCAATAATATATTAGTTTCAAAACATTGACAAGCACCAGTTAGTACTGTTTTACTAAATAAAAATGACTATTTACATTTGTATAATTATTAGTAACATATGTATGACAACAGTTGTATACGTTCAGGCTTTCTAAGATTATTGAACCAGTGGCAATTAAAACATACCAAAATTTCAGAGGTATATTGACTCTGATGACGGGTTATTAATCCAAGGAATTGGAGCTCTCCAGTCTTTCACTGAATTAACTCAGATTGCTTCACATTTCCCAAGGCTCATATAGGTCATACACAGCTTGAAATCCTGAAAGAAAACGATGTGTATACCAGTCAACGTAGCGGGTCAATTGATCAGGTCACGTTATTTTAAACTCTACAGAAAGTCTACGAATAAAAATGACCATATATGTTGTTACTCCTGTATCATGGTGTTAAGTAAAAGTGTAAGAAATCGTCTTGATTAGCTGGCTTCTCATAAACTTTAAAAGTAGGGTTAGGGTTAGGTAAGGTTCGTCAGGACACCGGACAAGTGTTTCCTGACGAGGGTCTTAGTCAGATG
Source organism: Cherax destructor (assembly GCA_009830355.1). Taxonomy (NCBI): domain Eukaryota; kingdom Metazoa; phylum Arthropoda; class Malacostraca; order Decapoda; family Parastacidae; genus Cherax; species Cherax destructor. The sequence continues at coordinate 42,578 of WNWK01000689.1, forward strand.
ATGACTAATCTCTGGATCGTGGAAGATGACTTTACCATCATTTTCCCTCTTTATTGTAATTTTGAAAGAAGATTCCACAACGTTGAGTTTGGAAAGTAGAGCATTAACATCGAGAACTAAGAAAGGCGCGGCCATCGTCTTCTTCTTGAGAGCTTATAGGATTTCCAACCACGGGTTAATTAGGACATGTTCCTGCGTCACAGTGTTCACCAAGCTTCATTTTACCCTCCCATTTTATCAACGACTGTGGGATATACTTAAGTAGCATTAACACGGTCAGGTGGGATATACTTAAGTAGCATTAACACGGTCAGGTGGGATATACTTAAGTAGCATTAACACGGTCAGGTGGGATATACTTAAGTAGCATTAACACGGTCAGGTGGGATATACTTAAGTAGCATTAACACGGCCTGGTGGGATATACTTAAGTAGCATTAACACGGCCTGGTGGGATATACTTAAGTAGCATTAACACGGTCTGGTGGGATATACTTAAGTAGCATTAACACGGTCAGGTGGGATATACTTAAGTAGCATTAACACGGCCTGGTGGGATATACTTAAGTAGCATTAACACGGTCACGTGGGATCGCTCACCTCACGATTTGGCACTGTGCTTCTGTGTGCCATTGTTCGTCTCAACAACTTCGGCAGTCTCTCCAGATGTCGCTACATCACCACCTCTTTCGTCAAGGGATTTTTTTGAGGAAGATAGTCGCCAAACTCACTGCGTCAAACGTATATATATCAATCCGTGTGACAAATTTTGTGGGTGAACCACTGATGAATCTTGAGAGCACGTTTGTCATAGCATAATTATGCATGTTGTAAGAATAACATTAACAATTCCACGGACACATCAGGAAATGTAAAGAATCCGGTTGCACTGCCCTGGCTGCAATCTAGACCGGCTGTGGCAGACTGACGGCAGCATTAAGGTTGAGCATCGTATGTTGCAGTCAAGGCAGCCTCGTCAACTACATCATGGCCACTAATGCCGAGGGAATGAGAGAGGTAGAACGGCATATTACAGTAGTAGCAGTAGCAGTTAGTATTATTAGTTGCAGTAGTAGTAGTAGTAGTAGTTGCAGTAGTAGTTAGTAGTAGTAGTAGTAATAGTGAAGTCTATAGGAACAAAAGAACAGGAACACTGCAGGAAAGCTAATGACCTACGAGGGTAGGACAAAATTCCTAAATATAGATGTAATGTCGTGTGAATATTAGAATATTTATTAACGTTACGTATCGGCGGCTACGGTTACGTAAGGTTCGTCAGGAAACAGGACAAGTGTTTCCTGACGCGGGTCTTAGTCAGATGATGACCCGCCGTTGGAACTTTTGGTCATCTGACCGAGGCCTTCCGCTGGCTAACCGGTCCACCCCTTTCAAAATTATGGTCAGAGTTATAACCATTTTGTACGATGCCGGCTATGACTATCAATCCACTACTGAGAAATATAGTAGTTAGAGTATACTACATAAGAACAGCAAAAATTTAGTGTGCTCCTAATGGAGTCACAAAAAGAGCAGGTTCTAAGCAACATCTGTAGTGTTGGTCAGTTTCTCACATGAATAATCTGGTGACTTTGAAGTTCATTAGATGGTTGTGAGGGTTACGGTGTATAGTGCAGGTGGCTGATTACACCATCTGACCTGCGTACTGTTGCTCCGTTAGCGTTGTTTCAAGCTCTTACTCCGTTAAGCGTAGTCTCAAGATCTTACAAGTCTTCCTAGATTATAACTTTTTCATCCTGTGCACGGGATGGTACAGTGTAAGGTACATAACGTCACTAGGTGAGTGTCAGTCATGTTGCCGGCCACCCGTGTACTCACCTAGTTGTGGTTGCAGGGGTAGAGTCATAGCTCCTGGCCCCGTGATGGTGTGTTTACTATTCACGAGCTCCAACAAAACTGTCTATTTGAGGAATAATACTCTACAATAATAATACTAATAGTATTATAATAATAATATTTATTATAATAATATTTATTATAATAATAATATTTATTATAATAATATTTATTATAATAATATTTATTATTATAATAATATTTATTATTATAATAATTTTTATTATTAATTATTATAATAATATTTATTATTATTATTATTATTATTATTATTATTAATATTATTATTATTATTATTATTATTATTATTATTATTATTATTATTATTATTATTATTATTATTATTATTATTATTATTATTATTATTATTTACACATTTAATACTGTTGTGAGAATTCTGAAGCACTGATACATTAATTTAATTTCTGTAATATGTGTTCACATTCTAACACATAACGTAATATATAACGTAATATATAACGTAATATATAACGTAATACATAACGTACGTTCTAGTGTAAGGTCTTGTCTCCGTCTACAATATATTTTTCATGTGACTGTCATTTTTATTAAAACTTAACTACCATACTTATTATATTTAGAGGAAGCGCTAAACCCATAGGAGTCAAACAGCGCCTACGCCTGAGGGAGGCACTCAGATTCGAACCAAGAAAAGGGAAGACACGTCCAATTAGTTAGAAATTATCCACTCGTGGTTAGCCAACATATTACATCACGCGCGTGCAAGATATATCTTCCAAAAGCAAGCAAAATTACTTGTATCTTGTACAGATTTATTATTATAGAAGATATTAACCCAAAATTTTTTTTTAAAGAGAAAGACTTAATGTATGTAATTACCTTTGTCCTCGAGGAAAGCTTGACTATGGGTCTTATAAGCTCTCAACTTGAAGCCTATGTGGATAGCTTCACATATAGGTTAGATAAATCCATGAGTGAGAGGGGTTGGATTTTAGTGGGCCTTGTACTCGGGTTAATAGGGTTACTGTTACGAGCAGGGCCCAGGACCTCCCTGCTATAGTGCTTCTCGTAACATACAAGTTTATCTTGTCTAGAGGATATCAATCACTGGGTCCATTTATGGAGGAAAAGGAATTTATAGTTTCAGCTGGTTTTATTAACTTCATTAATAATCACATAATGTTTCCATTATTTCTTAAATGATAAGCAAGACTACTCATACCGTAATAATTTTGAGTAGAGGTAATTATCTTTAAAACTAAAATGTTATCCAGATAACTTGTTAAATATTCACAAAAGGAAACAGTCACATTGAACTTCTAGACTCGATCTCAATGAGGCAAAAGAGGTATACACAGGCGTTTATAAACTTAAATGCCGTATTAACACAAGTAATCGAGTTCTTCCTCAATGGGCTTTTCACAATACCTTCCTCCTCGAACAGAGTCTACAAACACCTTATCACTTAGACCCGTTCACTGTTACTCGTAACTTCTAGGAACTTCTCAACCGCCTTCTCAGACCAAGTAATGCCCGACCACAGGGCTTCCAAATTTCCGGGGTACTTTTTGGGAATTATAGCAGGGCTTGAGTAGCTCAAACTGTCCCCTGGTGCTTAACCATGCTGCACCAGCAGTTTAGAACAATGAAACATCCTACCTATGTACAAAGCTAAACAATTTATGGCCACATAATATTATAAAGCCGAGTATATTCATTTTAGTTATTAATGAAGGTACTCCTTAATATACTAATATTAAGTGAAAAAGCCAAATCAACACATGTAAATACATCGTCCCAGTCTGTGGTTAAATAAACAAGGGGCATAACAGTTGCCAAAGCTTATTCCTTGGGTAACATTGATGATGGGTTGGGCGAATATATTTTAGTAGGTTTGGGTTTGAGAGGGACTAGCCAAGTATAGGCCAGTAGGCCTATACTTGGAGGACAGGAGGGTTGGGGAGACATGATAACGACATATAAAATACTGCGTTGAATAGATAAGGTGGACAGAGACAGGTTGTTCCAGAGAGGGGACACAGAAACAAGGGGTCACAATTGGAAGTTGAAGACTCAGACGAGTCAAAGGTATGTTAGGAAGCATTTCTTCAGTCATAGAATTGTCAGGAAGTGGAATAGTCTAGTAAGTGATGTAGTGGAGGCAGGAACCATGCATAGCTTTAAGACTAGGTATGATAAAGCTCATGGAGCAGGGAGAGACCTAGTAGCGGTCAGTGAAGAGGCGGGGCCAGGAGCCAAGTCTCGATCCCTGCAACCACAATTAGGTGAGTACAATTAGGTGAGTACACACACACACACACACAGGTAGTACCTCTCCCTGGGTTCTGAGAGAGGGAGGAGAGGCACAGTGAGTGCCTCTAGCAACAATCTTCAATAAGTCTATCGACACAGGGCAACTGGCGGAGCAGTTGTGACCAGTGAAGAGGCGGGGGCCAGGAGCTAAGTCTTGACCCCCGCAACCACAATTAGGTGAGTACACACCAGCGGTGAAACTGATGACACATGATATTCTCAAGTGTTGTAACTGGAAAACAGACGAAGGAACAAAATGTCTACCAACCAATATAGGTACTCCTTTTTGGAGGATACCTCTTATTATTATTTGAATTATTATTATTATTATTGTTGTTATTATTATTACTATCATTATTATTATTATCATCATAAACATCGTCATAAATAAGTAATATTAGGGGAAGCGTTAAACCCATATGGGGTCACACAGCGCCTGGAGAATGCGAGGTAAATAAAGGTTGATGAGAGGCGTGAGGAGCAGTCGCAACTGACTTAATCAAGAACCCTTCGCCAGCATCAAGGGGGTCGGTCCCAATGAAGAACCCCTAGAACCCTTCGCCAGCACCTAGGCGGTTGGTCCTACTGAAGAACCCCCTCAAAATTTTTTTATGTGATTGCTAGGCATTAATGTCTTACGTTACTGCATTCTAAACACAGTTCTGATAAAAGTCTCTTTCTCTCTCTGGTTCTTGCATGGTCTGTGGATTCCACGCCCTCTGGTCTGCACGCCTTCATTCGTCACCTGCACTTGGTGTGCAAACCCAGTGCCGCGGGCGTGGGTGCTCAACGCTCCGGAGATCTTCGTCCACCGTGGGTCACCCATCAACCTAACGTGCGTAGTAACCCACGGCACGGAGAGACCAGTCTTCATATACTGGTACCATCATAACCAGGTAAGTTCATCGACTGGTACCATCATAACCAGGTTAGATCATATACTTGTACCATCATAACCAGGTTAGATCATAGACTAGTACCCTCATAACCAGGTAAGATCATCTACTGGTACCATTAACTATGTAAGATCATCTGCTGGTACCATCATAACCAGGTACCATTATAACCAGGTAAGATTATCTACTAATACCATTAAAACCAGGTGACACTATCTACTAGTGCCATAATAATCAGGTGTTACAATCTTCTGGTACCATGACAACATTTAAGAGCATATACAGCTACTGGTTCTACCTGGTATATCTACCTCCTCTACTACAACTAGGTTAGACCATCTACTAGTACAATCACAGTAATATATACTACTATTTGACCAGGTAAGACAACATACCTCTGCCACCACAATTAGATGGAGGTAAAAGCATTTAATGATACCACCATTACCAGACCAGCTGAGACCACCTACTAGCACTACCACAACCAACTGACACCATCTAGTGACACCACAAAGACTAAGTAAGACCATTGATACTACCATAGTCAGAGAAGGTGAAACCAGTGTGAGACCATATATTGGCTCTATTGCAATCTTAATCATGTGATGGAAATGGTTTTGAAAACCGACAAGTTGTTGGTTTTCAAAACCTTTTTCATCACACCTGCAAGATCTTGGAATCTTGATACAGGGATTTCCTCAACACTTGCTTAACCTATAGGCATGAATACTTACATTAGTGAATTTGTCCAATGGTGACTCCGCCTCCCCTTTTTCTCTTCGCCTGACTGCAGTATATAAGGAACTTCGCACATATATTGTATATTTTTGAAGATTGATGGATCGAACACATCGACTCTAGGCTAAGGGACCGTTTACTTCATACTTTTCCTCTGTTATCCTATGTATTGGACTGAAGAAGCTACTGGCTGGCGAAACGTTTCCTCGGTAAAGATTACCAAATTCTGCAGAAGTGTCTCATTCTTCAATCTTAATCATACACTTTGGTCTTGGAACGCCAGCATCTTTGGTAATCCCAAAGCCATCATGTGGACGCTAGCTTTCTTTCGTTGTGCTTAACAACCAACGACATATACAAATGTCATTAGATAAGGGACACCCTTCTCGTTGCTTCGACATTTCATCGCCTGTAAACTCAGACGGGAGCGCTGTGCTGGATGTTGTTTATGAATCCTCTCCTTTCCAGGTATTCCATCCTGATAATCTTCTCCATAGTTTTCTTACTGTACATGTCAGTGAAAGCGTCCTGAAGTTTAATGATGCCAGTTTGTCCCTTTTATTTAACACTGAGACTATATTTGCTGTCTTCTACACTTCCGGAAGTTGCCCTGTGTTGATTTATTAGTTGAATATTGTGACTAGTGGCTCATACAGTGCTTCTGCTCCCTCTCTCAGAACCCACTGTGAGATACTATCTGGTCCCAGTGCCTTCGAGGGGTCTGGCTTAGACAGTAGTTTCTTCACCTCATCTCCAGTGTGTGTGTGGGGAAAGAGAGAGAAAGAGAGTTTACTACCAATTTCTACTTACCTATTTGCGGTTGCAGGGATCGAGTCACAGCTCCTGGCCCTGCCTCTTCGCTAGTTACTACTAGGTCCACTCTCCCTGCTCCATGATGATGTGTTAGTTACCATTTTGTCCTAGGCACATGTCGATTAGACACTAGGCCTGTTGTATGTATGTGTGTGTGTAAGGAAACACTTCGAAATGTTTCCGCCCCGCCGGGAATCGAACCCGGGACCTCCGTGATGTGTGTGTGTGTGTGTGTGTGTGTGTGTGTGTGTGTGTGTGTGTGTGTGTGTGTGTGTGTGTGTGTGTGTGTGTGTGTGTGTGTGTGTGTGTGTGTGTGTGTGTGCCAGTGAGTGAGAATGGGATAAGAGAGAGCAGCTGGTTTCTAAGAATCAAATTTCTCAAACTTGTATAAGGGGGTAAAAGGAATAAGCCAGAACGACTGCGGTCGGGAAGGAGTGTGAGGGAGAAGATTTAAGAGGAATTTGCCAAAAAGGTAAAAAATTGAAAAGGCTCAAAATTGTTTGGTAATTCCATAAGTTTATAACTAAATTAAATATATTGGGATAAAATACTGTGAAGTATTTCCAAAGGCTTCTAGCAAACAAAAGACACAGGTGCTTAGTGCTTGGAAAGAGGTGAGAAGGTTCTCAAAGACTGCTAGTAAGGGTGCTGGTTGCTTAAAATTATGCGAGAGGAAAAAAACTAGGGAGAAATAGAGGGATGCTGCATGCAGAGGAATAGAGGGATGCTGCATGCAGAGGAATAGAGGGATGCTGTATGCAGAGGAATTCAGGGATGCTGAGTGCAGAAGAATAGAGGGATGCTGCGTGCAGAGGAATAGAGGGATGCTGTATGCAGAGGAATTCAGGGATGCTGAGTGCAGAAGAATAGAGGGATGCTGCATGCAGAGGAATAGAGGGATGCTGCATGCAGAGGAATAGAGGGATGCTGTGTGCAGAGGAATTCAGGGATGCTGAGTGCAGAAGAATAGAGGGATGCTGCGTGCAGAGGAATAGAGGGATGCAGCATGCAGAGGAATAGAGGGATGCTGAGTGCAGAAGAATAGAGGGATGCTGCGTGCAGAGGAATAGAGGGATGCAGCATGCAGAGGAATAGAGGGATGCTGAGTGCAGAAGAATAGAGGGATGCATGTTGCGTGCAGAGGAAATATATATATATATATATATATATATATATATATATATATATATATATATATATATATATATATAGACAGATTAACGAATTGATGAAGGAAAAAGGTGAGTGGTGCACTGAGGTGTCTGTGGAGACAAAGAACGTTATCCATGGAGGCAAAGAAGGGAACATACGAGAGTATAGTGGTAACAACACTCTTATATGTAACAAAAAGGCACAATACCGTGACTGGAACAATACACAAATAACCCGCATATAGAAGAGAGGAGCTTTCTCTTGTTCCCGCCCCTCACCGCTGCCTACATAAACTCCTTCCCTCCATTCTTTCTGTTAGTGTGACTTTGTAAATGGTCCAAGTCGGACCGTAACGTCGTCGTAAGCTCCTCTCTTCTATATGCGGGTTATTTGTGTACTCTTATATGGTTGTGAAGCTCGGGTTGTAAATGTTGCAGCAAGAATGAGGCTGGAGGCAGTGGAGATGTCGTGTCTAAGGGCAATGTGTGGTGTAAATATTATGCAGAGAATTTATATTGTGGAAATTAGGAGGAGGTGTGGAGTTACTAAAAGCATTATTCAGAGGGATGAAGAGGGGTTGTTGAGGTGGTTTAGTCATTTAGAGAGGATGGAGCAAAATAGGAAGGCTTGAGGATGTATAAAACTGCATGAGCATGTCAGATAGGAGTGAATGGAGACGAATGGCTTTGTAACCTAACGTGCTGTTGGAGTGTGAGCAGGGTAATATTTTATGAAGAGATTCAGGGAAACCGGTTAGCAAGACTTGAGTCCTGGAGGTGAGAAGTACAATGCCTGCAAACATCAAAATTCTAGGGCGTTTATTCGTTACTTCTGGAAAGCCATTACATTTAGTGTCGATTATCATTATGAGGCTCCGAAGCTTCTTTAATGATATTACAAAATCAATATTCAAATGGTATGATCACCGGTTATTACGTTTTCCAAGACTTGTGTGGAAAAATAATCTTTCATATGCTAGAATTACATACTAGGAAATTCTTTATCACTATGTATACAAGCGTAGTGGTCCACTGTATAAGGATGAGCTCAAGTTATCCCCGACTCACGGGGATAATTTTTGACTCCCGATGTAATCAAAGAACACAAAACTTTACCTGGTGTTAATAACAGCCTCGTAAGATCGAAAAAAATATTTCCTTTCTATTCCCCCAGGTACCGTATGAACTCTACTGGTGTATCGTATACTCATTATTATAATTATGATAATTTACCTGGTACATTAGTGGTCAGTCTCGCTCGTCTCATGTAGAATATGTCGTGTGTGAGTCGTGAAGGACAGCTCTGCGTTCTTGGCTTTCTCGAGACTCTGTTTAGGTTTTTACATGTACTTCAGAATGTGAGTTCCTAATCCTGATTCCTATTTATCTATGATACGTGTGGTACATAATCCTTTAAGTGTGACTTTGTGACTATCTAGTTCTTAATACTTATGTGTTGATGTATGTACAAAACTAGGCTCCTGGGGTTCTATCTTCGAAACTTAATTCAGAGTTCTTTGATAGTGTTGAGGTGTTACATACTTTCTCCTGATCCACATGCCTCCAGTAAGAGGTTACATTTGTTAAGAAGTAATTCCTATCAGCCTTTCGTACATCGTTCTTAGTTTAACTTATTACCAATTACAGAATACATCCATAATCTATTTTTATATATTTTTTTAAGGTTATTTGTGGTTTTCGAATCGGCTGCTATTTTCTTGTTTCAAAGTGCGACCATCATCAGTGCCTTCAGAGACTCCGTGATTACGTAACTGAAATTACTTTTTTGTATACATATTTGTAAATAACTATTTGTAGTTATGTTTTTGTACCTATGTGCTTGTTATTGCATTTTCCTAATTAGGTATAAGTAATTGCTTATTTGTAATTACAGGAAATAAGCTAATGTTGTGGAGTTCTGTTTTTTTTAAATAACTTATCAAATAAGTTTTTTTAATATTCCCTATATTTTATATTATTTCTTCGCTGATTTCATGAACTTGCGTGATATTTTAAATCTTAGAAATTAAATTACGCCCAAAATTTGGAGCAAATATGTAAAGCCTACTTGTAATATTGCATTCTTTATAATAATATTTTGATGTAGTTCCCAGGTCTTGGAGTATTCCTGTGCTATTATACTGTCGTTTACAAGTCTAACATTTGCTTACATTATATACTTCCATACTATATTGACACCCTTATGTTTCCTGACAATGTCAGATTGACAAAGGAGTATATCTTCCTGCTCCCGTCTGAGTTTACAGGCGATGAAATGTAAAAAGCAACGAGAAGGGTGTCCCTTATCTAATGACATTTGTATATGTCGTTGGTTGTTAAGCACAACGAAAGAAAGCTAGCGTCCACATGATGGCTTTGGGATTACCAAAGATGCTGGCGTTCCAAGACCAAAGTGTATGATTAAGATTGAAGAATGAGACACTTCTGCAGAATTTGGTAATCTTTACCGAGGAAACGTTTCGCCAGCCAGTAGCTTCTTCAGTCCAATACATAGGATAACAGAGGAAAAGTATGAAGTAAACGGTCCCTTAGCCTAGAGTCGATGTGTTCGATCCATCAATCTTCAAAAATATACAACATATGTGCGAAGTTCCTTATATACTGCAGTCAGGCGAAGAGAAAAAGGGGAGGCGGAGTCACCATTGGACAAATTCACTAATGTAAGTATTCATGCCTATAGGTTAAGCAAGTGTTGAGGAAATCCCTGTATCAAGATTCCAAGATCTTGCAGGTGTGATGAAAAAGGTTTTGAAAACCAACAACTTGTCGGTTTTCAAAACCATTTCCATCACATGATTAAGAGATGGTAAATCTTGGCTCACAAATTTATTAGAGTTCTACGACAAGTCAATAGAAGTGAGACATGATGGAAGAGATGCAGTCAGAGGTATCCCTTTTTGTAGGTGAAGTGAACTTATAAGGAGAATACAAACAACTGACGCACAGAAAATATTGGTAGCCAACCTGAACTGGCTACAGGTCTAGTGTGACAAGTGGCTGTTAAAATCTAGCCTCTTCATTTGAAAAGTTATGAAGATTGGTGGCGTTTGAGAGAAATATTACAAACCTCGTTCAAGGAGGACCTCAGGATGAACAGTGCCTGAGGTATACGTCAAATGAATAACTGTCAAAGCTTATATACCTCTAGCAAATCTAAGATTAGCTTTCAAGAATATAAACGAGAAGTCATTACTTAAAGTATACCTGAAGGATGCTTCCGAGGGTCATCTCCCCCGCGTCACGGTCAGGCTTTTTTGTGTATCAAGGAACTGATGTGAGGAACTTTTCCAGTTCCCTCGTGAAGAAAGCCAGAAGTTTGTTGGTAATTCTCCTTATCCACGAAAGAAAGGGGTTGAAGAATCGGGGTCCTCTGACACTCAACGAGTTCTCTCTCAGTGTACTTATCGAGCCCCTGCTATTTATTGAAGGCATTTTGTACTATTTGTCAAGTTTCTTGTTGTTATATATTGGTGATTTCAATGTTTAGGTTTGGGACCAATCTCTCCAGGGTTTTCCATGTGTGAATTATGATGAACCTTTCTCGCCTACATTCCAAGGAATACAGTTTGGGGTACTTCATGCGTTCTCATTAGTTTTCAACAGTTCACTCTCTATATGTCAGGCCCATACTGGAGAAGGCAGCACCAGTATGGAACTCGCACCAGATTAAACATGTCAAGACAGTGAAAAAAGTACGGAAGTTTGAAACAAGGAGTTCGAGCTGCGAGTAATGGTTGAGGGAGATGAACATGAGGACAGATGAACTAGATATGATAATAATAACTATGCACAAAACATTGTGAGCAATTAATAAGGTGGACAGGGACAGCTTGTTCAAGAGGCGGGAAACAGGTATACGAGGACACAGCTGGAAGATGAACACACACACGGTCACTTGTACGTAACTCAGGTTTCTCGCCTATATCAAGAATCTTCTAATTTTTCAAAAACATATATTTTTTCTCCCTTTCTTTCGCAGTTCATAATCATATTTCTGCAATTTTTTTTCACTTTTCCCTCTTTTCATTCTTTTACTTTTTTTTTTTATTCTCTCACAGCACCCAGCATCCCTCATAGCACCCAGCATCCCTCACAGCACCCAGCATCTCTCACAGCACCCAGCATCCCTCATAGCACCCAGCATCCCTCACAGCACCCAGCATCTCTCAGCACTCAGCATCCTTCACAGCACCCAGCATCCCTCACAGCACCCAGCATCTCTCACAGCACCCAGCATCCCTCATAGCACCCAGCATCCCTCACAGCACCCAGCATCTCTCTCAGCACTCAGCATCCTTCACAGCACCCAGCATCCCTCACAGCACCCAGCATCTCTCACAGCACCCAGCATCCCTCATAGCACCCAGCATCCCTCACAGCACCCAGCATCTCTCACAGCACCCAGCATCCCTCATAGCACCCAGCATCCCTCACAGCACCCAGCATCTCTCTCAGCACTCAGCATCCTTCACAGCACCCAGCATCCCTCACAGCACCCAGCATCTCTCACAGCACCCAGCATCCCTCACAGCACCCAGCATCTCTCTCAGCACTCAGCATCCTTCACAGCACCCAGCATCCCTCTGAGCACCCAGCATCCCTCTCAGCACCCAGTATTCTCTCATATAACTCACAGCATCCAGCAACCCTCCCAGCAATCTCTACGATCAATCTCACCTTTTTCCCAGCACTGAGCGTCCCTGACCAGTGGTTGTATCTTCCAACAACCTTTACAAACACTTCAAAACATTTTCTTCCAGTGTATTCATTGTAGGTAAAAACATGAGTGGTTTCTAAAACATTTTTGTAATACTTCTCTATCGAGTCTGTTCGAGTCTTTATTATCTCTGCAGATTCCTCTTAATCTTCTCCCGTTCCTTTCCCACCGCAGAGGTTTTCAATGATACTCTTTTTACCGCGTAAAAATATAAGAAATTTGATTCTTAGAAAACAGCTGCTCCCTCTCATCCCAAGCTCACGCTCACACGCACACACACACACACACACACACACACATACACACACACACGCACACGACCTGACGACAATGGAGGACAGGAGAGATAGGGGGGATATGATAACGACTTATAAAATACTGAGAGGAATCGACAAGGTGGACAGAGACAGGATGTTCCAGAGATGGGACACAGAAACAAGGGGTCACATTTGGAAATTGAAGATTCAGATGAATCACAGGGATGTTAGGAAGTATTTCTTCAGTGGAATAGTCTGGGAAGTGATGTAGTGGAGGCAGGATCCATACATAGCATTAAGAAGAGGTATGATGAAGCTCCTGAAGCAGGGGGAGAGTGGACCTAGAAGTGACCAGCACAGACGCGGGGTCAGAAGCTGTGAATCGACCCCTGCAACCACAAATAGGTGAGTACAGACACACCAGAGGCTTAAAATGACCCAAAACTCTTTTACAGTCACATCCAAAGAAATACAACAACAAAAGAGTATAAATACCAGATAATTCGACTCCAGAAAAAAAATCAGAACATCTCATCAGTAACGATAAAGAAATTCGCGAAGTTTTGAACAAACAAGTTAAAGAGGTGTTCTCATTGGAAACAGGACAATACCAATGTACTGAATGGAGCGAAACATCGCCTAGCGTCCATATCACTGGCCCATGCGAGGCAGGTCCAAATCAAGTAAATATATAACGTTTGACTGAAATGTACACACCGAAAACAATGGGACCTGGCAGGGGTGTCACCATGTATTCTATAAGTTGGAGCATAAGCACTGTGTGATCCACTAGTAAGGATCTACAACAAGCTAATGGACACTGGACATTTGCCACAGTAGTATAGTTTGGGTACTGAAGAAAGGAGACAGGAAGCGTTGAGCTACAGCCTGGCATCACTGACGTGCATGTTAGATGATGGAGAAGAAAACCAGAAGGAGAGTGATAGAGCACTTGGAAGGAAGTGCTTTCATTCAGCATCAGATTCGAAATGTATCCGGTACTGAAGTTATATGACTGAGTGATAGCAGTGAGACAGGGGAGAGAGAGAGATGGATGGATTGATCGCGTTTTCTTGGACTGCAAGAAGGCATTTGATAAAGAACCTCACTAGAGACCTAGAAAATATCTTAAGTTGCAAAGAGGAATAACGGAGAATGTACTCTGGCAGATCATTGAGTAACTTAGTGGAAGAAAACATATAGTGATTGTTCGGGAAGAGAGCAATCCTTGAGGGGTCTCGTAAGGATTGGTTACTTGAATTCAACCTCAGAAAATACTTGGTTATGAAGACGAGGTAGACCCAAGAAGACCAGACACAGAGTACATATACTGTACTCCGAGAGAAAGACCTAGGAGTGAGCATACTGCTAAGCATATCGCCGGAGGCACACATCAACTGAATAACCCTGGCAGACTAAGAGTAGCCTTCAGGAATCTCAACAAAGAGTCATTCAATTTCTTTTGTACAACATATAACAGGCCCTTCTTGGAGTATTCAGCACTAGCCTGAGGACAAACCTGATGAAACATGTTAAAAATCTTGAGAAATTGCAGAGGTACGCAAGGAGATTAATTCCTTAAGGGGTAATAACTATGAGGATAGGCTAAGAGAACTGAATCTGACGACATTAGAGGAAAGACGAGCAAGGGGACGCATGATAAGTATTTAGGGGAAATTGATAGTGTAGACAGATAAAGTCATTTGAGAGGCGAGAAACAGACATATAAGGGCAATAGTTGGAAATTACAGACACAGTTTAATCATAGGAATGTCAGAAAGTACTTATTCAGCCCCAGGGTGATCAGGAAGTGGAATGACCTTGATGAAAGTGGTGCAGGGTCCATGCATAGCTTTAAGAGCAGGTACAGCAAGGCCCATGAGACAAGGGAAAGTGAATCGGCGAGCGGCAAGTTGAGACGTGGGATCAGCTGAGAATCAATCACTACAACCACATATAGGTACAACACACACACACACACACACACACACACACACACACACACACACACACACACAGATAAAGCTCATGGAGCTGGGAGAGTGACCCAGTGGCGGCCAGTGAAGAGGCGGAGCCAGGAGGTATGACTCGACCCCTGCAACCACAACTAGGTGAGTACACACACACAGAGGTTTGCAACAAGACTAGTCCCAGAGCTAAGGGGATTGTCCTACGAAGAAAGGTTAAGGGAAATCGGCCTGACGACACTAGAGGACAGAAGGGTTAGGGAAGACATGATAACGACATATAAAATACTGCGAGGAATAGATAAGGTGGACAGAGACAAGATGTTCCAGAGAGGGGACACAGAAACAAAGGGTCACAGTTGGAAGTTGAAGACTCCTATGAGTCAAAGGGATGTTAGGAAGTATTTCTTCAGTCATAGAGTTGTCAGGAAGTGGAATAGCCTAGAAAGTGACGTAGTGGAGGCAGGAGCCATACATAGTTTTAAGACGAGGTTTGATAAAGCTCATGGAACAGGGAGAGAGAGGACCTAGTAGCAATCAGTGAAGAGGCGGGGCCAGGAGCTATGAATCGACCCCTGCAACCACAAATAGGTGAGTACACACACACACATCCGCACCTTAAATTTCCTTGTATTTACGTTGGTTACCTAACGTCGTGTTTTTCACTTAGGAGGTCGGGACGCTCTGAAAGGAGGAGAAAATTCGAAAAAAAATCAGCATCCATGGCTGAGTGTCTGATCCTTCAGAAATAGAAGGTGAAGTTGAAAAAGTGGCCGCTGAAGTGGAAAATAAGCTTTCACGTTCACAAGTGGAGAAAACGATGTTTTTATTATATATAATAATCATAGGAATGATTAAATAAATGTTTGCATATAAAGTAGTTGAGAAATTGAATGAAACGAAGCTAGATTTCCTGTTTCATGCGTTTTGTGTGCGCTCTGTGGGAGCCTATGCTGAGAGACGTTTCGCCCGCGGAGCAAGATTTAGCAGTCTAATACAGATGCTTAATTATTAAGGCTGGTGACGCATGTACGCGGGACCCACTAGCAAAAATAAATGAACCCATATGGTGGACCAGTACTACCACTACTACCTCCATTATTACCCCTCCACCACTTTCTTGTGCCCTCCCCTGTCTGCCTGCCTATAAATACCCCTTCTTCCTGTCCTGTGTGTTAGTGTGACTTTGTAAATGGTCCAAGTCGGACCGAAACGTCGTCGTAAGCTCCTCTCTTTTTTTATATGTGCGGATTGTGTGTGTATAGACTGATGAAGCCTGCACAGCAAGATTTATAAGAAATGATACCCAGCTGCTGTACATGTTTCTTAGTCATCAACATGTCGGCAGTATTTCTACGATCTTCAGTGGGCTCGCTCACAGTATCTCTCTCTTTCTCTCTCTCTAGGAGCTCTTTCCTACCTTTTTAGCTCATTTGAAAGTTGGAGCCATTTATGGGCCAGTGAATTTCATTTTGTCAAGTGACTTTATCTCATTTTTATTTCCATCTTGAGTGTTTTACAACGAAGGAGTCTTTCTATATATGCTCAGAACAAAACCTCCGTCGGATTATTTTTTGCCACCTTGACATCATGTGAAAATATTTCAGAATTGTTGTAAATATTTACACTGTTTAGTTTAATACTTGATTTTTCTTTTGAAGTTCACACACTTATCTACTAAATACAAAAAAAAAAAAAAAAAAAATGAGTCTTCATTAGATCGTAAGAATGGTGGAACAATGCATCAAGCCTACTGGCCCGTATTAGTCAGGTTATACTCATAATCAACAATTCCCACACACACCTATTCAGTAATGGATTATTTTACAGGTGACTGTTCCAACCACTTCATGTTACCTCTTACTGTTAGATGTGGGTCTTTGATAACACATATTTAAGTTCCCATAGTAATCCCATTCTCTGTCACTCCCTCTCATGGTACCACCACCCCTCCTTCACTACCCCCACGGTACTACCACCCCTCCTTCACTCCCTCACGATACTACCACCTTTCCTCTACTCCCTCACGGTGGTGGTACCATAAGGGAGCGAAGGAGGGGTAATAGAACCGAGAGAGTGAAGGAGGGGTGAGAACCGTGAGGGAGTGAAGGAGGTGTAGTGGTACCCACTACACCTTCACTCCCTCACGGTTCTACCACCCCTCCTTCACTCACTCCCCCACGGTACTATCACCTCCCTTCACTCCCTCATGGTATTTCCACCCCTCCTTTACTCCCTCATGGTATTTCCACCCCTTCTTTACTCCCTCATGGTACCACCATCCCTCCTTCACTCCCTCATGGTACCACCATCCCTCCTTCACTCCCACACGGTACCATATCTCGCCCTTCCTCATGGTACCTGCCACACTTGCTGTTCTCCCTCATGGTACCCTTCACTCCTACTAATCTCCCTCTCGGTAAATCCCTCCAATCCTACATCCTGATGTAAACACGCAACCCTTCTCTCTTCCACAGTGCCTCCCATTCCACATTCCACCCTCCATGCACCACTCACCCTGTACCACCCTCCCTGTACCACCCTCCCTGTACCACCCTCCATGCACCACTCACCCTGTACCACCCTCCATGCACCACTCACCCTGTACCACCCTCCATGCACCACTCACCCTGTACCACCCTCCCTGTACCACCCTCCCTGTACCACCCTCAATGTACCACCCTCTCTGTACCACCCTCCTTGTACCACCCTACCTGTACCACCCTCCCTGTACCACCATCCCTGTACCACCCTCCCTGTACCACCCTCAATGTACCACCCTCTCGGTATCACCCACCCTGTACCACTCTCCCTGTACCACCCTCCCTGTACCACTCTCCCTGCACCATTCTCCCTGTTCCACCCTCCCTCCCTGTACCCCCCTTTCTACCCTCCCTCTCTGTACCACTCTTAACGAATCACCATCCTTGCCCATCCCTCCCTGCAACACTCTCCCTTTCCATCCTCCCTGTGCCACCCTCCCTTCCCTCCCTCACGGTATCCTCCGACCCTTCTTTTCCACCCTCACAGTGCACACACTACTTCATTAAACCCCTGCAATATCCTTCCATCCCTCTCTTGTTCTTCTACCCTCCCTCACACAAACACCCTCCCTCCCTACCCTCCCTTATACAATCACCCTCCCTCCCTACCCTCCCTTATACAATCACCCTCCCTCCCTCACGCAGTCAACCTCCCTACCCTTCCTCATTCCCTCCCACTACCACCCTCTCTCCCTCCCATCCTACCCTCACTCACTCTACCACTCTCTCACCCTTCCCTCCCTCCCACTACCACCCTCCCTCCCTACCCTCCCTTACTCTACCACCCACCCCACCTTTACGATCACCCATCCCCAGTACACTATCACCTCCCCAGTACACTATCACCTCCCCACTACACTGTCACCTCCCCACTACACTGTCACCTCCCACTACACTGTCACTTCCCCCTACACTGTCACCTCCCCTGCACTGTCACCTCCCCACTACACTGTCACCTCCCCACTACACTGTCACCTCCCCACTACACTGTCACTTCCCCCTACACTGTCACCTCCCCCCTGCACTGTCACCTCCCCACTACACTGTCACCTCCCCACTACACTGTCACATAACCCTATACTGTCACCTCCCCACTACATTGTCACCTCCCCTTACACTGTCACCTCCCCACTACACTGTCACCTCTCCACTACACTAACCTGGCATTTACAACTGCCCTGGCAATAATCCTGACACTGACCATTGCCCTGTCACTAACCTCTACTCTGACACTAACCTCACCCATGTACTAACCTCACCCGTGCACTAAACTCACCCGTGCACTAACCTCATCCATGCACTAAGGCTACTCGTGCACTAACCTCACCCATGCACTAACCTTACCCATGCACTAACCTTACCCATGCACTAACCTCACCCATGCACTAACCTTACCCATGCACTAACCTTACCCATGAATTAACCTCACCCATGCACTAACCTCACCCATACACTAACCTCACCCATGCACTAACCTCACCCATGCACTAACCTTACCCATGCACTAACCTTACCCATGAATTAACCTCACCCATGCACTAACCTCACCCATACACTAACCTCACCCATGCACTAACCTCACCCATGCACTAACCTCACCCATGCACTAACCTCACCCATGCACTAACCTCACCCATGCACTCAACCTCACCCATGCACTAACCTCACCCATGCACTAACCTCACCCATGCACTAACCTCACCCATGCACTAACCTCACACATGCACTAACCTCACCCATGCACTAACCTCACCCATGCACTAACCTCACCCATGCACTAACCTCACCCATGCACTAACCTCACCCATGCACTAACCTCACCCATGCACTAACCTCACCCATGCACTAACCTCACCCATGCATTACCCACGGCTCATGCAATAACAATAATATTATCTTTATTAATACAAGTAAGTGTACAAGGTATACAGATCATAGTTGACATCAATGACATACTACTATATAGAAAGCCGCTTATTATGCAGAACATTTCCCGCAAATTAGGTCAGTTTTTGTCCCACGATGCGACCCACACCAGTCCACTAACTCTCAGGTACCTATTTTACTGATGAGGAACATAGACAACCGGTGTAAAGAAACACGCCCAATGTTTCTACCCTCGCCTGGAATCGAACTCGGGACCTCGCTGTGTGAAGCGAGAGCTTTAGTCTCCAGACTA
Organism: Cherax destructor; assembly: GCA_009830355.1. Taxonomy (NCBI): domain Eukaryota; kingdom Metazoa; phylum Arthropoda; class Malacostraca; order Decapoda; family Parastacidae; genus Cherax; species Cherax destructor. Next base: position 62,009 of record WNWK01000689.1, read on the forward strand.
CGGGGCACCTAACGTTACCCATGAACTAACCACGTCCCATGCACTAACGGTACCCATGCATTAATCTCACCCATGCACTAATCTCACCCATGCACTAACCTCACCCATGCACTAAATTTACACATGCACTAACCACGGCCAATGCATTATTAACCACTACAATATGCAGTACCCAGTTCCCTCCCACTAACAACTATAATTTTCACTAACCGCTACTCTGGCATTAACCACTTACCAGCCACTAATGATTACAATGTTCACTAATTAGCACCAAGGCATTAACCAGGACCTTGGCATTATCTATTACACTGGCACTAAATTCTTGAACTGCACTAAGTACTACCATGGCACTAATCATTACCTTGACACTATGCAATATCGTGTCACTGACTGTCTTCCCCTGAGTACCACCTGGCACTCTCTTCCACTGAGTACCACCTGGCACTATCTTCCCCTGAGTACCACCTGGCACTATCTTCCCCTGAGTACCACCTGGCACTGACTGTCTTCCCTTGAGTACCACCTGTCACTATCTTCCCCTGAGTACCTATCACCTAGCACTATCTTCCCCTGAGTACCACCTGTCACTATCTTCCCCTGAGCACCATCTGTCACTCAGTATCTTCCCCTGAGTACCACCTGTCATTGACTCTCTTCCCCTGAGTACCACCTGTCACTATCTTTCCCTGAGTACCACCTGTCACTGACTATCTTCCCCTGAGTACCACCTGGCACTGACTATCTTCCTCTGAGTACCACCTGGCACTATCTTCCCCTGAGTACAACCTGTCTGACTATCTTCCTATGAGTACCACCTGTCACTGACTATCTTCCCCTGAGTACAACCTGTCGCTGACTATCTTCCCCTGAGTACCACCTATCACTATCTTCCCCTGAGTATCACCTGACATTATCTTCCCTTGAGTACCACTTGTCACTCAGTATCTTCCCCTGAGTACAACCTGTCACTGACTATCTTCCTCTGAGTACCACCTGTCAATATCTTCCCCTGAATACTAGCTGTCACTATCTTCCCCTGAGTACCAGCTGTCACTATCTTCCCCTGAGTACCAGCTGTCACTATCTTCCCCTGAGTACCAGCTGTCACTATCTTCCCCTGAGTACCAGCTGTCACTGACCATCTTCCCCTGGACAGGTTATAGACTACGAGGGTCGAGGGGGAGTGACGGTCCACACCCAGACGGGCCGTGACACTGTCAGTCACTTGCTGGTCAAGGAGGCAGGACCTGGAGACTCTGGCAAGTACACCTGTAGTCCATCCAACGGCGAAGACGCCTCCGTTAACCTTCACGTTCTCAACGGTGAGTCTTCTTTCAACGGTGAGTCTTCTTTCAACGGCGAGTCTTTTTTCAACGGTGAGTCTTCTTTCAACGGCGAGTCTTCTTTCAACGGCGAGTCTTCTATTAACGGTGAGTCTTCTTTCAACAGTGAGTCTTCTTTCAACGGTGAGTCTTCTATCAACGGTGAGTCTTCTTTCAACGGTGAGTCTTCTATCAACAGTGAGTCTTCTTTCAACGGTGAGTCTTCTATCAACGGTGAGTTTTCTTTCAACGGTGAGTCTTTTTTCAACGGTGAATATTTCAACGTGTGTCATTAAGGTGACTCATTTCAGTGGTGAGTCTCCGCTCATTTGTAACATCAGGTACTCATAACATCGGTGAGTAACAGCGGTGAGTCTCCTCTCAACGGTGAGTTTCTTTCCAACGATGAGTTACAATGGTGAATCATAAAGATGAGTTTCCTCACAAGTGAGTCACGAGAGTAAGAACGGTGAGTCACAACAGTAGTACACAACGGTGAGTGGTCACTAAACAGTAGAAGGAGAAAATGGCTGTTTTAACACAAATTTTTGTCTTATATAGAAAACCAAATGTCTCTGTTGCCCCTATCCACACTGCCAGTGCTGTAGTCGATTATTTTATAATTAAGATTAAAACCACGTAATTCCTGGTACCTGCAGCTGAGTAAGCGATGCTGACAGTGTGAAGGGAAAACTGAAGTTATGTTATCTAAGTTAGAGTTTTAACTTTACTTATGTACACGTTACATAGTTCATTATTTTTACTGGGAAATAATCTCTCTCTCTCCTACCTACTCCAACCTGAGCCTCACTATCCTCATAAAAACTCTTAACTATTATTATTATTAGTATTAATCAATTAAATCTATGCACAGAAAGTAATTAGGAGAACCTTAACACTCGGCCGTCTCCCACTGAGATAGGGTGACCCGACAGAGACGACAACACTTTACTGTCACTCATTCAATCACTTTCTTGCCAGAAGGGTGTCGACATCAGAGCTCACTTGACCCTTCAAACAGCACCATCCCCCACTCTTCCTTCAGAGTGCAGGCACTGTACCTACCACCTCCAGGACTCAAGTCCTGTTAACTGATCTCTTTCTCGACCATGGCTTCGTGACAGCACAGAGTCGTGACATTCCTTATTTAAATTTAAAAGCATGTGAGCCCCAAACAGCCAAGCAATTGTGTTAATCTCTGGCACTTTATCTACCCTTTGTTTTGTGTGGCTCTCCCTATCATCATTTCCTTCTCTCCCTCCCTCCGTCCCTCCCTCCCTCCTTCTCTCCCTCCTTCATATAAAATACTACATGTAAATATTACAAAAAAAGTTCTGTTTATTTAAATGGAAAGTTTGAGAAACTAATGTTGAGTATTAGTGTTGCGTACTAGTGTTATGTACTAGTGTTGTGTACTGGTGTTATGTACTAGTGTTATGTACTAGTGTTATGTATTAGTGTCGTGAACTAGTGTTGTGTGCTAGTGTTGTGTACTAGTGTAGTGTACTAGTGTTGTGTACTAGTGTTATGTACTAATGGTGTGTATTAGTGTCGTGAACTAGTGTTGTGTACTAGTGTTGTGTACTAGTGTTGAGTACTAGTGTTGTGTACTAATGTTGTGTACTAGTGTTATGTACTAGTGTTATGTACTAGTGTTGTGTACTAGTGTTGTGTACTAGTGTTGTGTACTAGTGTTGTGTACTAGTGTTGTGTACTAGTGTTGTGTACTAGTGTTGTGTACTAGTGTTGTGTACTAGTGTTGTGTACTAGTGTTGTGTACTAGTGTTGTGTACTAGTGTTGTGTACTAGTGTTGTGTACTTGTGATGTGTACTAGTGTTGTGTACTAGTGTGTTTTCTAAATGATTATTTATGTCGTTCTTACAGGCGGGGTAGCAATGATAAGGCTTCGGAGGCTTCTTACTTTATTTGCGATAACGTGATGGTACACAGGCAGTGTGTTTGTGCCCATGGCCTTGGAGGACCATGCCCATGCGAGGGAGAGAGGAGTAGCCCTTGTTGACTCGTCCACCTACCCATGGTCGACCCTGACCATGACTGGCTATAATAAAAAAAACTTGGTCTCTCTCTCTCGCAGGAACAGGGCACAGAACACAAAATAAAAACATATATATACACATGTGGACATGGAAAAAAAACTTCCTACAGAGAGGGAAGAAAGAAAAGGTGTGCTTCGTGGTCTAAGGCAGTGAGCGTCGATGTTCATCACTGTACGCCTTCCTGCGTCTGTACAGATACTGCAACACAGGAGACATCGCTGCAGCTGAGCTGTGATGTAACAGGGAACGGTCTCCTCTGGGACGGTGAAGCAGTCATCGTAGTATTCGCTGCAGGGTTCACTCAACCTTGGGCACAACCTGCTGGTGCCCTCGAGTGAGGTGTCAGTACTCTGCAACTGGACAGGGGAGTGTCGACAAGGCGACAAACCTTGCCTTTCTCGGCAGGCGGTTTGACGGTGTCCATGACGCCTATGGCAAACATGCGGATGATGTCCCTAACTTTAATACCATCATCGGTAGTAACCCACTTGGTAGAACATATAGCATCCCCTAAGTCTTTAGTGACTTGATCGAAATGGCATATGCAAGTGAGAAGGCTTTCATGGATGGACTTACTTTTGTTCAAAACGCTGGTAACGATCTCAAGGTAGTGGCGCTGGCGACTGCGCCTGAAATAACATCGGAATTACTCTTTGGGCTAGTTCCAAGATTCCACATTGCAAACTCGGTCGAGCTGCACAAAGGAATCAATGTCACTCTTGGTAAGGTTCACCACAGCAACAGCAACAAGAATATACTGAGAGTCAGTTTGGTTATTGTATTTAGCCTTGACTGTCGTCTTGATTGATTATAACCATGGCTCTAACCGACTTGAACGACCATCAAAAAGGAGGGCCGGGTATGAACGATTAGCAGACTCAATCTTGGTCAAGACGTGAACCACGGCCTGACCAACTGTCAGGAGAGCTTCGCTCTCCTCCTGATTGGTCACGACGGCTGAGGCACCATTGCGAGTGTTGGCTGAACTTGGACTAAAGTGACGGCCACTATGTGTCTGAGTCATGACATCTATTGTACAAACGCGAAGCAGGTCACGAAGAAAGTAAACAGATTAGGGCAAGAAATGGTACACAATGAACTACAACGTAGCACGGAGTCAGAGAGAACACAACACGATGTTACTTGATAAACTGCTTATTTTGTGAAACAATGTGTGAATTCAACAAAAATAAAAATGGTACACTCTGAAGCACAAAATAGAACTATGTATGCAAGTGAATGAACTGTAGGGTAGTTCACAAAATATTGTAGATGGTTCACTGAACGATGTGACAATGCAGAGGAAATTTAACAATTGCAAAAGAAAAATGGCAACAAAATGTATACAAAGGAATTGAACTGGAGGAATGGTAGCTGGAATGGCAAAAGGGAAGGAAGAGGAATGAAGTTGTCTTTACTTCATCACCCTACACAAGAAGCATCCGTCTCTCAATGAGTTATCCTGATGTTGTGTCTGCAAGTCTCAGCATCCAGACACATTTACAAGCAAGTTCCAGGCCGAAATTTGCCGAATTTCTTCGAGAAATATAGTGGGGTTCCGGCGACTCCACACCACAGCGGCCCAAGCTGTTTCTCAAGTCACGTGTTCAGTGTCACCTGTATGGGTCTGCTGTTGTTTTCAGCACAGCATGGCTAATTCAGCAAGTCAGAGGTGAGTTTGTGCTGATTTCTGCGACCAGTGTGAGTGTTTCTCCCCGGTTGTGGGTAGGGAGGAGGAAGTGGGCCGGAGTTCCTCGCCTGACTCACCCACTCACTCCACAACACACACCACTCACCGTCTCACTCCCTCTGCTGTATTTCTGTGAATTCTCTGCGAATTCTTTGCCAGAGTTGTGTATCCGAGTGTCCGAAGTCACTCGAAGCCACGTGGGGTGTGACGAAGCCACAAGGGTTACCAAGCCAGACCACCCAAGCCATGCTGTGGTATGCTGCCAGCATCAACCCATGACATCACCATGCTGCTGACATCACCCACGATGCTGCCCGACTTCACGACGTCACCCACGATGTTGCCTGATGTCACCTCGCGATGTCACCCCATGACATCCCTCACAACGTCCCCCTGAACGTCTGTTGACGTCCCCTCGTGATGTCACCCCATGACATCACCTCACGACGTCACACCTGACATCACCACATGATGTCACGTGTTCTGTTTTCACAGTGAGCATTTTATTTTCAGTATTGTCGAGAAGCTTGAGACAAGATATATGTCGCGTGTTAATTATTTCCTCTCATTAAGTGTTCTCACATGTTCGTGTATGACTTAGTGTCGATGTTTGCACAGAAAAGCGTCATTTGCTAGTAAGCCATGTTGTACTGCATGTGCAGTAGGTGTGTGCAGTTTTCAGTGTCCTGTGTAGTTTTGAGCACAGCTGTGTATGGACCACAGTATGTTCTGTGCCTAGACCAGTGTAGCACCTTGTGCTACACTGGTGTGACTACACTTGTGCTACACTGGTGTGACTACACTTGTGTGACCCCGCTCCTGCACGCTTGACAGCTGACATTAGTCAGTTCAGGCGTCAATTACGAGTGTCTGAGCCCCATGTACAGAAAGCTCTTCATGTTTGCCACTCGTGATGCCCTGCTGAATCGTACCCGCGACGATTCTTCCATCAAGACTCGTTTCCACTTCACCTAGACCGTCAAAGCGCAGTTATATGTAGAGACCAGTCTGAGGATGCTTAGACCAACCTCTGCTGTAACTCCAACTGTCAAGAGAGTGACACTCGTCAAGTCGGCAGGTGACTGTCAGCCTCGTGTCACAGTTTCAGTGAGCAGGTTGCACAAAGATGATGTCACTTTGACTGCTAGCCCACTAACTGCAGATGTTTCGCCGAATCATCTCTGCCACGACTCACTCCACACTCGCCAGCAGTGACAGCCCCAGCGACAGTACCAGTCGAGAAATGTCCTCCTGAGTCACTTGCCAGAAGAAGTCTTGTCCAGTTGCAACTATTGACGAAGCCTCACAAAGGCACCAGCAGGTTGTGCCCCAGGTTGAGTGAACCCTGCAGCAACTACAATACTGCTTCACCATCCCAGAGGAGACCGTACCCTGTTACCTCACAGCTCAGCCGCAGCAATGTCTCCTGTGTTGCAGTATCTGTCCAGACGCAGGAAAGCGTACAGTGATGCCCATCGACGCTCACTGCCTTAGACCACAAAGCACACCTTTTTTTTCTTCCCTCTCTGTAGGAAGTTTTTTTTCCATGTCCACATGTTTATATATATATATATATATATGTTTTTATTTTGTGTTCTGTGCCCTGTTCCTGTGAGAGAGAGAGAGACCGAGTTTTTTTATTATAGCCAATCATGGTCAGGGTCGACCATGGGTAGGTGGCCGAGTAAAATGTAGTGCCAGTAAGCCTACATGCCTAGTTCCCATAGTTTCCCCCAGAGGGCAAGCCTGTGTACCCTCACGTTATCACAAAATAAAGTAAGAAGCCTCCGACGCCTTATCATTGCTACTCGCCTGCAGAACAATGCAAATAATCGTTTAGAAAACAAGTGTTGTGTACTAGTGTTGTGTACTAGTGTTGTGTACTAGTATTGTGTACTAGTGTTGAGTACTAGTATTGTGTACTAATATTGTGTACTAGTGCTGTGTACTAGTGTTATGTACTAGTGTTGTGTACTAGTGTTGTGTACTAGTGTTATGTGCTAGTGTTATGTACTAGTGTTGTGTACTGGTGTTTTGTACTAATGTTCCCTGGAAATTACTCACGCCCCCTCCCTGATAATTACTCACGCCCCCTCCCTGGTAATTACTCACGCCCCCCTCCCTGAAAATTACTCACGCCCCCCTAGGGGGCGAGAAACCCTGTTATGGACCGCTGATTTATCCCATCAACCTCTGTCAACTGCATAAATTTTTATATGCACTGAGGTACGAGTTAACACTAACACCTCCCTCCCTTACTCTACCTCCCTCCCTCCCTCTACCTACCTCCCTCCCTCCCTCTACCTACCTCCCTCCCTCACTCTACCTCCCTCCCTCCCTCTACTTGCCTCCCTCCCTAACTCTCCCTCCCTTACTCTACCTCTATCCCTCCCTCACTCTCCCTCCCAACCTCCCTCACTTTACCTGCCTCCCTCCCTCATTCTCCTTCCCTCCCTCACTCTCCCTCCCTCACTCTACCTCTCTCCTCACTTTGCCTCCCTCCCTCACTTTGCCTCCCTCCCTCACTCTACCTGCCTCCCTCCCTCACCCTTCCTCCCTCACTCTACCTCCTTCCCTCCCTCCCACTACCACCCACCTTAACTATACGACACCCATCCCCAGTTCACTATCACCTCCACACTACAGTATCACCTCCCAATTACAGTATCACCTCCCCACTATAGTATCACCTCCCCACTATAGTATCACCTCCCCACTATAGTATCACCTCCCCACTACAGTATCACCTCCCACACTCACATGTATCACCTCCCCACTACAGTATCACCTCCCCACTACAGTATCACCTCCCCACTACAGTATCACCTCCACACTAGAGTATCACCTCCCAACTACAGTATCACCTCCCCACTATAGTATCACCTCCCCACTATAGTATCACCTCCCCACTATAGTATCACCTCCCCACTACAGTATCACCTCCCAACTACAGTATCACCTCCCCACTATAGTATCACCTCCCACTACAGTATCACCTCCCACTACAGTATCACCTCCCCACTATAGTATCACCTCCCAACTACAGTATCACCTCCCACTACAGTATCACTTCCCACTACAGTATCACCTCCCCACTATAGTATCACCTCCCATTCAGTAACACCTCCCCACTATAGTATCACCTCCCCACTATAGTATCACCTCCCCACTATAGTATCACCTCCCCACTACAGTATCACCTCCCAACTACAGTATCACCTCCCCACTATAGTATCACCTCCCCACTACAGTATCACCTCCCCACTACAGTATCACCTCCACACTAGAGTATCACCTCCCAACTACAGTATCACCTCCCCACTATAGTATCACCTCCCACTATAGTATCACCTCCCACTATAGTATCACCTCCCCACTACAGTATCACCTCCAACTACAGTATCACCTCCCACTATAGTATCACCTCCCACTACAGTATCACCTCCCCACTACAGTATCACCTCCCCACTATAGTATCACCTCCCAACTACAGTATCACCTCCCCACTACAGTATCACTTCCCCACTACAGTATCACCTCCCCACTATAGTATCACATCCCCACTACAGTATCACCTCCCCACTACAGTATCACCTCCCCACTACAGTATCACCTCCCCACTACAGTATCACCTCCCCACTATAGTATCACCTCCACACTACAGTATCACCTCCCACTATAGTATCACCTCCACACTACAGTATCACCTCCCCACTATAGTATCACCTCCCCAGTATAGTATCACCTCCCCACTACAGTATTACTCCCCACTACAGTATCACTCCCACTATAGTATCACCTCCACACTACAGTATCACCTCCCACTATATTATCACCTCCCACTATAGTATCACCTCCCACTATGTATCACCTCCACACTACAGTATCACCTCCCACTATAGTATCACCTCCCACTATAGTATCACCTCCCCACTATAGTATCACCTCCACACTACAGTATCACCTCCCCACTATAGTATCACCTCCCCACTATAGTATCACCTCCCCACTATAGTATCACCTCCACACTATAGTATCACCTCCCCACTACGTATCACTGTCTCCCACTCATGTATCACCTCCACACTACAGTATCACCTCCCCACTACAGTATCACCTCCCCACTACAGTATCACCTCCACACTATAGTATCACCTCCACACTACAGTATCACCTCCCCACTATAGTATCACCTCCCCACTATAGTATCACCTCCACACTATAGTATCACCTCCACACTATAGTATCACCTCCACACTATAGTATCACCTCCACACTATAGTATCACCTCCCCACTATAGTATCACCTCCCCACTATAGTATCACCTCCACACTATAGTATCACCTCCACACTATAGTATCACCTCCACACTATAGTATCACCTCGACACTACAGTATCACCTCCACACTACAGTATCACCTCCCCACTATAGTATCACCTCCCCACTACAGTATCACCTCCCCACTATAGTATCACCTCCACACTATAGTATCACCTCCACACTATAGTATCACCTCCCCACTATAGTATCACCTCCACACTATAGTATCACCTCCACTATAGTATCACTCCCACTACAGTATCACCTCCACACTATAGTATCACCTCCACACTATAGTATCACCTCCACACTATAGTATCACCTCCACACTACAGTATCACCTCCACACTACAGTATCACCTCCACACTATAGTATCACCTCCCACTATAGTATCCCTCCCACTACAGTATCACCTCCACACTATAGTATCACCTCCACACTACAGTATCACCTCCACACTACAGTATCACCTCCCCACTATAGTATCACCTCCCCACTATAGTATCACCTCCACACTATAGTATCACCTCCACACTATAGTATCACCTCCACACTACAGTATCACCTCCACACTATAGTATCACCTCCACACTATAGTATCACCTCCACACTACAGTATCACCTCCACACTATAGTATCACCTCCACACTACTCCCCACTATAGTATCACCTCCCACTATAGTATCACCTCCCCACTATAGTATCACCTCCCACTATAGTATCACCTCCACTACAGTATCACCTCCCCACTATAGTATCACCTCCTACTATAGTATCACCTCCCAACTACAGTATCACCTCCCCACTATAGTATCACCTCCCACTATAGTATCACCTCCAACTACAGTATCACCTCCCACTATAGTATCACCTCCCCACTATAGTATCACCTCCCAACTACAGTATCACCTCTCCACTATAGTATCACCTCCACTATAGTATCACTTCCCAACTACAGTATCACCCCCCTACTATAGTATCACCTCCCCACTATAGTATCACCTCCCAACTACAGTATCACCTCCCCACTATAGTATCACCTCCCCACTATAGTATCACCTCCCCACTATAGTATCACCTCCCAACTACAGTATCACCTCCCCACTATAGTATCACCTCCCCACTACAGTATCACCTCCCCACTATAGTATCACCTCCCAACTACAGTATCACCTCCCCACTATAGTATCACCTCCCCACTATAGTATCACCTCCCCACTATAGTATCACCTCCCCACTATAGTATCACCTCCCAACTACAGTATCACCTCCCAACTACAGTATCACCTCCCCACTATAGTATCACCTCCCAACTACAGTATCACCTCCCCACTATAGTATCACCTCCCCACTATAGTATCACCTCCCAACTATAGTATCACCTCCCCACTACAGTATCACCTCCCCACTACAGTATCACCTCCTCACTACAGTATCACCTCCCCACTACAGTATCACCTCCCCACTACAGTATCACCTCCCCACTACAGTATCACCTCCCCACTACAGTATCACCTCCCCACTACAGTATCACCTCCCCACTACAGTATCACCTCCCCACTACAGTATCACCTCCCCACTACAGTATCACCTCCCCACTACAGTATCACCTCCCCACTACAGTATCACCTCCCCACTACAGTATCACCTCCCCACTACAGTATCACCTCCCCACTACAGTATCACCTCCCCACTACAAGGATAATCGTCTTCTTGTGTCTTATTTACAAGGAAAATTGTCTCCTTATGTCCAAAGCCTAGAGGAAGTTCAGTCGTCATGGGTGGTGATTGTCCTGTTCTCTCCTCTCTCTTCTGTCTAGTAACCAGTTATAGGCAGGGTGTTGCCGCCTTAGTCACGTGACTCCTATGAACTGCGCACGACTAGGATGTAGGCCTACACTTAGATAATAATAATAAAAATATTATTAATAATAATAATATTAATCTCTATTTTTACTAGTACAGACCATAGATGACATCTATTTTTACTAGTGCAGATCATAGCTGACATCAGTGACATACTATGTAGAAAGCCCCTTGGTATGCAGAGCATTTCGGGCAAATTAGGTTAATTTTGTCCCCAGGATGCGACCCACACCAGTCGACTAAATCTCAGGTACCTATTTCCTACTGGGTGAACAGACACAGCGGGGGACAGGGACGCCCTAATGTTTCTACCCGTACTGGGGATCGAACCAGGGACCTCAGTGTGTGAGCTGAGTGCACTATCAACCGAGCTACGGGACATCCAGACCTAGGCCGACGTTTCGATCGGCTGGGCTGTGCCTTTGAGATCAAATACACCGCACTATAACAGACCCATCCATTGTATTGTTGCTAGAGCCTCTTTCTCACGTCCAAACCCGAAGCTGCGTGTCATACGCTCAGTCACGCACCCAGCTGCCAGGCGCATCTCACTTCAGCATAATGACATAAATATTTATTGGTGCCATTACGATAAATAAACACTTTTCTGTTGGTGTATTTATAAAAAGAAATAATTTCACACTATATTTGTTCAACTATTTCACACTATATTTGTTCAACTATTTCACACTATATTTGTTCAACTATTTCACACTATATTTGTTCAACTATTTTACACTATTTTACACTATATTTGCTCAACTATTGTTATCAGAAACTATATCAGGATTATTTCTAAATTATTTTCTTCCATGATATAATTTTGAGTCAGTCAGCTACCTTGTTGATGACTCGTTTATGTCATCGACTATGAGGTTGTTGGATAAGATTTATAAAACAAAAAGTGAACCTGCAAAAATGCTATTAATTAACCTTGGAAATTACATGGAGTTTACACAAATAGAAGAGAGGAAATTATGACGACGTTTCGGTCGGGCTCGGACCATTAACTAGCCACACTAACACACGAAGGTAAAGGAGCCAGTATATGTACTAGAGGAAGGCAGGAATTGGACAAAGAGAGGGGGAAGAAAGAAGGAAGCGGAGTTAGCTTAAAATTACATTAACCCCAAAGCAATTTAAACGCTAGGGCCAAGCGGAAGAGCAATAATAGATACTCTAGTTAGAGATTTCCCTCACTAGCTAGTTTTTGATGCTTCTAGTATAGCTCTTCTTACAATCTCCTTCCTGTGAAGCTCACGTGGAGGTTTACTCAGGAATTGTAGGTTAAGTGGTTTAAATTTAAAAGCAGTTGACTTTAATTCACCTGAACCCCACCGAGAAAGGATAATTTATTCCCTATATCCGGATTTAATTAAAGCGAACTCTCACCTTAAACATGCAGACTGATACACATCCCTCGGATCATACATCCTTCAACTGCAGATATGAGGTCTACGAATACTAACTTGCATATTGTTTTAAGACGTCTTGCTTCTTGGCATTTCTTCAGTCCTAGCAATTCCACTATCGTCTATATACAAAGTAATTGTTTTCTACAAGAGCCACAGTGACCTAAGAAATTTCTAATCCAAAATCATTGTATCTCCCGTTGAATATTGTGAAGTTTTGATAAGCTCAGTTTTCCCATAGAGATATTCCTTCATAGACGTAAGAAACTTCTTTCGTAATAAAAATTTCCGACACCGATCATGAACTTCTGCCTGAGCCAAGGAGGCTTAAAAAAGTTTGTAGGCTCCTCCAATATATCTTCATCATTTATTTGGGGAACAGCATCTGTTCTTCCTCTCATCAGATGTGATAAAATCAATACTAATAATTCATCAGGTTATACCATTAATATTTGTCAGAGTTATATTATTTGTATTATTTTCAGCTTTAAAGACAACACCCCAATGCTCTCCCGGGTTTACATTTTCTGCTGAAGTGCTCGTTCGCTATGTCAACCATTTTATTACAAAAACCGTTCACACACGGTACTCCAGGGTTTTTAAATGTCAAAAAGATCTGTGGTTGACGTGGTTGACCAACAGCTGCTGGACCTCTGGTTTTTGAAAGAATTGCAAAGCTGTAAAGATATTTAGATAATCAAGTATCATTTGGGAAATGACATTGTTGAAGATCGTTAGCTACCTTCAGTTGTTGTGCTCTACTAACAAACCACGGTACGGGTGGGGTTAGAACCCATGGCAACTGAGTCGTAAAACTCCAGGCCAGTGCGTAAGCCACTGGGCCAGGAGGCTACAATAAGATTCAACCAACTAAGGTTGGACGGGTTCTAAACCCACCCGTGCCCTGGTTTTTGGCAATCGTGTTATTGCGATTTCTTGAGTCATAGTCCTCTACTGGTTGCATAACTGAATAACTTTACTTATACCATAACTTTACTTATAACATAACTTTACCTATACCATAATGTGAACTTTTATTTGTGTTGTAGTTCAAATTATTGTCTCAGGAATGAGTTGACTCAAGTTGCTTCAAATGGGTTGCCATTGCTCACTCTCCCTTTCATTTGGTGAATTATGGTACTTGTAGGGTCATGCACCAATACGTTTTGTTGTGAATGATATAAAATACTGACAAGTTGATGTTTAAGACACATCTGCAACAGTTGGGTATCTTTACCGTTGAAAAGTTTCAACAGTTAAGATACCCAACTGTTGCACATGTCTAACTCATCACCTATACGTTTAGTTTGAATTGTTTCCCTGCAACAGGCAGTCTATTGCAAATGAGTGTCCGTTCACCTTTTTTTTTAGTCTGGTTGGTGTCTTATTTTTCCTGTTATAGGCTGGTCTATTTTAGGCCAGAAAATGTGTTATTTGCAGGAACACTGAAATTCTGAGTCCGTAAACTTTTTTTTTTTCAATTTTGGAAAGAGGTTGTAAAACCAAACTGCTGATCAATGAGACACAATGGATGGAAACGTTTATTGAAAGATAAATTTGTTTGGAGACCAAGCTTTTGCAATTTTGAGAATGTGGTATGCATAAGCAACTTTAAAGAGGAGAGGAGGTGACGAAGAGTCGTGAGGTGTGACCCTCACCACGACAGGAGGACCATTTTTACTGAGGAGGAAGCGAGCCAAGAGATCTAGGGACCCTGGCAAATGGAATCTTCCCTGGATGTGGGTGATGTCGTTTGTGGTTTGAATGAGAGCTCATTCCAAGCATTTTCTTCTCCTACTGTTTTATTTCTTGAATAACAAGGTCGGTCTGAGCCAGTCCATGTGGTGTGACGCCGTGTTACAACAATAATAATAAAAATAAAAATAAAAATAATAATAATCTTTATTTCTACAAGTGCATGTACAAGGTGTACAGACCTAGTTGACATTAGTGATATACTGCTATATAGAAAGCCCGTTGATATGCAGAGCATTTTGGGCAAAATAGATTAATTTTGTCCGCAGGATGCAATCCACACCAGTCAACTAACACCCAAGTACCTATTTTATTGATAGGTGAACATAGACAGCAGGTGTCTTAAGGAAACACGTCCTAATGTTTCCACCCGTAGTACCGGGGATCGACCCCGAATCTCAGTGCGCCAGCAATGGCCCCGCGGGACACCTGCAAACGATATACAACACAGATGTTGATGGAGGTTTTAGTTCGACAAGCAAATCTTTGTTCATACACGCGTGATAACAAATCTCTAGCCGTGTCACCCAAGTATTCATTGTAACAACTAGTACAAGGGATAGTGTTGATGCCTTTTGTCTCCTCGGGGCTGGTGTTAACCCTCTTAGACCTTTGATGGTGATGGAGGTGACGGTAGCGGAGATGTAACTGGCTTTCTTAAGAAGCCTAGAAGCTTTCTCATGTCTCGTGGGAGTAGCGAAGATTAAAAAAAGCAGTTATTGTTGTTATTGTCACTCTCCTTGTACACTTTCGTATGAAAGTAGCAGAAAAATGTAAACTGTTATTATTATTATTATTATTATTATTATTATTATTATTATTATTATTATTATTATTATTATTATTATTATTATTATTATTATTATTATTATTATTATTATAGTTATTGTTGTTGTTGCTGCTGTTCTTGTTTTTGCTGCTGTTATTCTTGTTGCCCTTATCGTCGCTATAATAATAATAATAATAATAATAATAATAATAATAATAATAATAATAATAATAATAATAATAATAATAATAATAATAATAATAATAATAATAATAATAAAACTTATAATAATATTTTTTTAATAATAATAACAATAAATATTATTATTATTATTAATATTTGGAAGGTACAGTCCTGTATGGATCATAGTGTCCTCGGGATGGGGGGGAGGCAATCAAGCCCCTCACCAGCATCACGGTACCTACCTTGAGGAAGGTTCCTTGATGCTTATAGTGCGGCTGTGTAGACAGAGAGCCCTTGTGTTGTGCTACCCTTACCGTAACTGTCTACATTCTAGACAGCCTTAGAGGTAGCTAGGCTTTAATCTCTCCTGGAAATATACGCCACGAGCTGTCCTTCAAGTATGACATTCCTGTCACTATGAGAATGTGGTTCTTATTTCTTCCTCGACGTCTACTTCGATACGTCCCTTTTAGCTTACACACAAATCTGAATTTTTCTCAGATAACTACGACAAAACTTCTGCCTTGGCTTCGGATATCCAGGAAAACTTCAGCGTCGAAGTTTGCTGTCTGGTTTTATCGGCAGGTTTCTTTCTGCAACTTTTCCTGCTTTTCTCATTCCTGCAATGCATTCACTTGAGTGTGTGTGTAACCTGAGGTTTTCTATAGACATATGTGCAACACTTGGGTATCTTTATTTTGGAAACGTTTCGCCCACACTGTGGCTTCATCAGTCCTATACAAAGAAGAATTGTGATGGTCTGAAGGTGTTTGAGGTAATCAGTCCCTCAGACTGGAGTTAATATAATTAGTCCATCAATATTTGATAAAGTACAGCATATTCTCGAAGAGGGGCTTATATACTTCAGACAGGTGAGACGAAGCAGTCGTAGGCGGCGTCACTATGAAAAATATCTACAGACGGAAGTAGGCTATGCTATATGTTAGACAAGCGTAGAATTCCCTTTATCAAGATCTCAAGATGCTGTTCATGTCAGACACAGCAACATCTTGGGATCTTGATGCTTGCCTAAATCAGTAAGCATGACCTACTTCCGCTAGTGGAATTTTCCACTGGTGGCGCCGCCTACCCCCGCTTCACCTCATCTGTCTAAAGTATATAAGTCACTTTTCCGCGCATATGCTATACTTTTATCAAGATTGATGGATTAAACACATCGACTCCAGGACTGATTGCCTCAAACTCCTCATCCACCGTTCTTCTTTGAATTGGACTGAAGAGGCCACTGGATAGCAAAACGTTTCCAGAATAATGATTCTAAAATGATGCATAAGCATCTCACTTATCAACTCTATTCTATATAAGCACATCTTCTCTCACCAGTGGACTTAATAAAGTCCACTGGCTGGGCGAAACGTTGTCAATAAAGTATCGCATTATACCACACTTGTGTCTTTATCCATAGCTTTACACAGAGTGAAACAAAATTGATGAGAAAAGCAAAATATTTCATATAATGAATTTAGCTTCTTGTGTACTGCCTCTCTACATTAATATTCATGATGCTGTCATAACCCACAGTCATTCCTCCAGCCAACACAACTTTCATCTCTCCAAAACTTCCAAGAAACCTTGAGTTTTCTTTTTGCGTCCGTCTCTGGTCTCTCCTCCTCTTTTTCTCTCTCTGAGTGCAAGTTCTCCTTAACAGCTACGATTCCAAGCTCATGTGAGTGACAACACTAGTATCATTGAGTAAAAACACTCGTATCAGTGAGTAAAAACACTAGTATCAGTGAGTAAAAACACTAGTATCAGTGAGTAAAAACACTAGTATCAGTGAGTAAAACACTAGTATCAGTGAGTAAAAACACTAGTATCAGTGAGTAACAACACTAGTATCAATGAGTAACAACACTAGTATCAATGAGTAACAACACTAGTATCAAGGACAACACTAGTACCAGTGAGTAACAACACTAGTATCAGTGAGTAACAACACTAGTATCAGTGAGTAACAGCACAAGTATCAGTGAGTAACAACACTAGTATCAATGAGTAACAACACTAGTATTAATTAGTAACAACACTAGTATCAGTGAGTAACAACACTAGTATCAGTGAGTAACAACACTAGTATCAGTGAGTAACAACACTAGTATCAGTGAGTAACAACACTAGTATGTATCAGTGAGTAACAACACTAGTATCAGTCGTGAATATAATAGCAGAAAGTTCAGCTCACAAACCAAAGAGCCAGGGTTCGATTCCTCGGTAAATAAGAACATACCTCCTTAGACCTACCGCCCATGGTGACGCAGCATTAAATAGTTACATGGCTACATGTCATTTGTTGATGGTTGAATGATACTGGAGGTTTGAAGGATCCACAGTTGAGCAAGCCATTCTCCTTGGCTTTCTTTGGGTTATCCTGTATTAATAATAGTGCTTCTGGGTTAATAACTTTCAAGGGTTAATAACTGTCCGGGGTTAATAGCCCAGAGGTAATAATAACCTTCAGACTGCCTTTTTTCCGCTTTTCCAAACGGAGTAACCAAAGGATATTTACTAGAGCTGGCCAGTAATTTCCCAGTGGAGTTGTTAGCAATTCTCATCGCTATGCATCTCACTAAGATGATCAACGCCTCGTCATTCGATATTTCCAATTTCTAAATTCGACTCCCTTCATTCCATCGTCCCTTATATACAATAATGATTATGTTGCTTTGTTAATAAGCCCCACAGAGTCGTTTTTGGCTTGGTCCACAAGATAAAGCAACTCTGTGAGGTCTTCATCAGCTCCCCTCAGGGGAAGACCTTTCTTAGAGAGCTTTCCGGTACTCTCTCCGAACATCGAAAACACTGGCAATATCGTTGAACAGAGTCAGACCACAACAAGGCCTGGTCACAGACCGGGCCACAGGGGCGTTGACCCCTGGAATTCTCTCCAGGTAATCTCCAGGTAAAGAACAAATTATTTTTTGTCAAACCACAGTTAGGCTTCTGGTCATCTTTCTTTCCACCGCTGTCAGGTATGAGAAACTACACTCACGCTATCAACTCATGCACACACAACTCATGCACACACAACTCATGCACACACAACTCATGCACACACAACTCATGCACACACAACTCATACACAGTTACCACATGAAGAAACACCTGACACAAGGTTTCATATTTCTCAGAGGCCGAGCAAAAATCACTTGGACGTCACTAAAGTCCTGACACACTTCCTCTGACATCCTTCCGGAACATCCCATTTTGACGGCAAACTCATTATTTGATTTTTAAAGGAAACTGATCAAGTGCTCCAACTCTGACATCAAGATTGAGCACAGTCACCACTGCATCACCCACAGTCACCACTGCACCACCCACAGTCACCACTACATCATACAGTCACCACTACATCATACAGTCACCACTACATCATACAGTCACCACTACATCATACAGTCCCCACTACATCATAGTCACCTCTACATCATACAGTCACCACTACATCATACAGTCACCACTAAATCATACAGTCACAACTACATCATACAGTCACCAATACATCATACAGTCACCACTGCATCAGGTACCACTACATCGTACAGTCACAACTACATCATACAGTCACCACTACATCATACAGTCACCACTACATCATACAGTCACCACTACATCATACAGTCACCACTACATCATACAGTCACCACTGCATTATGCAGTCACCACTAGATCATACAGTCACCACTACATCATACAGTCACAACTACATCATAGTCACCACTACATCATACAGTCACCACTACATCATACAGTCACAGGCTTGAAACTTTCTTGTTCAACTAACAAAATAGTTAATGTTAAACTGCTGGAAGCAGTTGTCTCACTGCCACGGCACCTAGTGTTGTACACTGCCATGGCACCTTTTGTTCTCTCACTGCCATGGCACCTAGTGTTGTATCACTGCCATGGCACCTACTGTTGTCTCACTGCCACCGCACCTAGTGTTGTTTAAGTGCCGTGGCACCTAGTGTTGTATCACTGCCACGGCACCTAATGTTGTATCACTGCCACGGCACCTAGTGTTGTATCACTGCCATGGCACCTAGTGTTCTCTCACTGTCGTGGCACCTAGTGTTCTCTCACTGCCATGGCACCTAGTGTTCTCCACTACCGCTCTACCTAATATTGTGTCACTGTCGTGACACCTAGTGTTGTCTCATTGCCGTGGCACCTAGTGTTCTCTAGTGTCGTGACACTTAGTGTTCTCTCACTGTCGTGGCACCTAGTGTTCTCTCAGTGTCTTGACACCTAGTATTCTCTTACTGCAGTGGCACCTAGTGTTGTCTCACTGCCATGGCACCTAGTGTTCTCTCACTGCCGTGGCACCTAGTGTTCTCTCACTGCCGTGGCACCTAGTGTTGTCTCACTGTCGTGGCACCTACTCTTGGCCTTATACATTACAGAATTCATCTACTTTCTCCAGGCACTGTTTAGTGGCTGTGTCTAAGCTTGGAGAATACATCTAGTTTCTATTCTCAGTTGTCATCCGCTCTGCCTTATGCTGAGAGAATAAAAATGGTCTAGGTGAAAGAATGAGGAAATGCTACACACTCGTCTGGTCACGTCAGGAAGAATGTCAGAGTTATATAAGAGCGTTGGTGTCTTGTCAGGAGTGAGGAAGGACTCAGACCGTCCTCTTGTAGGTAGGAGAGGGAGAAAAGAAGAAGAAGAACGAGAAGAAGATGAAGTTGAAGATGAAGAAAGTGCCACGGTTGAGTTATAATAATATCAAATTTATTCTTAAAACCCTGCAAACAGTAGCTCTGCTGCCGTTGCGCGCCGCCAGCGTTTCTCCTGATCTTCAGACGGCGGGCGTCTGTACCGAAGGGCTCAACCAGAACATACTATCATCGGCGTTGACCAATGTGATGGCTGTGGACAAAGTCTTTCGTTTAACGGTTGCTGGTGAGTGCAAAGATGAGTGGGAAGACCTATTCAAGGACAAAGAGTGGCTGGTGTCAGTGACTGGTTTCAATGTCTTCGGGCGGGAGCGAGCTCCGTTCGTTTTCTGTTCAGACTCGGTTCTACTGATATTTGCATTGACTGGTCTTTGCATTGGTGTCAGTCTCCCCAAATTGATGCTGGCATTGTGGTCTTGCATTGGCATGGTCATCTTCATTATTTCTTTGGTTCTCAGGAACATGAAAAGCGTTTCTCTTTGGGCCCTACTGTTATGAAGGCAGTCCCAGATCCCGGCGGCTGGCCCCACGACCCAATATGATCTGATTACTGTTCCCTATTGAAGAATTCTTCCATCGACCTAACTGAGCTGGTCAGGTTAACTCACCGGCGCACTCATGCATCCAAATTACAAGTATAGGTTCCAAGGCCACTGATTAATGAGCGCCCTTGGTCGGTCTTTTTGCACTTGGGAGGTGGCCGCGGCTGCTCGACCATAATGTCTAGCTATTCGGGTCCCAGTCGCTATCTTTGCCTATTATATCTTCTCGACACTGGTACTTCCGCTTGGCGTCTTGTGTGACCGCTATGTTTAAGCTGTCTGACAATTGCCCAGACCGGTGGCGCTTTCCTTTGCATCTTCGGATGGTTTTCCGGCTCAAGT
Source organism: Cherax destructor (assembly GCA_009830355.1). Taxonomy (NCBI): domain Eukaryota; kingdom Metazoa; phylum Arthropoda; class Malacostraca; order Decapoda; family Parastacidae; genus Cherax; species Cherax destructor. The sequence goes on from WNWK01000689.1 coordinate 82,972, forward strand.
CATGATTCTGACCGGCGGATGTTTCAACCACACTTCGACCGTCTGCGTTTGGTGTCTTGTTAGCGTTTCTTCTTGCCTCGTCATCGTGCGCACGCTACCCTGGTTGCCACGGGTTGGCGGGTACCGATTCGGGGGCCTCAGCGTCTGTCATGTGCGTGTTGCCGATACATATTGAGGATCTGGCTGCGTCATCATATGTTGCAGTTTTCGTTTACCATGTGTCATTCAGATTCAGGCGTGCATGATATCTGGTAGACTGACGAGGTGTGAGTTTCTTGTTGACTTCGGGCTGTTCAGTACACATCCACATTTTCCTAGTGCAGGCCGGGATTTATATGTTATTTATTGCGGTTTGCTTGTACTTTGTTGATGACTAGTCACTATTTGACTGGACTATAAATCTCTTGTTTGTCCCATAGGTCTCTGTTCTTCGGCCTTGTGTGGGGTTGTTGATATACCACAACATTTAGACTTCGTTTTGTTTTGTTGGGATTTATATTTATTTAACCTGTTATACTGGTGTTCTATTCAATCTCATCATTACATTAATAGTTTTAGTGTTACTGTTTGGTGTCATTAGGTTTATATGTTTGCTATTGTTCTATATCTCTATTAGTTTCTCAAATTCAACCAACAACAGGAAGAGACCCAAAGCCGACCTGTGGACACCATCTTCCAGACATGCTTCCCACCACAGTTCCTCAGTTTCCATCCGTTGACTCTTCCATGTTGCGTGGAAGCCGCGCCTGCGGGAAGTTTCTTCAGCAATATGTTCATTGTTGCCATATTCAAGAGGTTGCATATCAAGTGGTATGGAGTGGACTTTGTCGAAACCGCCGCTTCGAGGTCACTTGTGCCAATAAATCATGTTCAGCGGTCTGCCGCCATCGAACTTGGTGAAGGTTGGTAGTTAAATAGAGACGGGCGATGAACCGTGTTGATTCAAATTCCATCCAATTTGTAGCTCAGATGACTTGCGTTTGTCAGTCGGTTGTAGGTTGCCCGACTGTCGGGTGAGACTTGGTGGGTCCATGAGTTCAGAGCCTAGGGACCGTCGCCATACATCAAATAGGTAATTGGAATTTTGCATTTCCACACTCTGTCTTTATTGCGGTTGTAGTAATATTGAAAAGATTTGCAAGGTTTGCTAGTTCTTTGTTCTTTAGGCTCTTGAGCTCAAGATTCATCAGGCCCTGGTTCTAAGATTTTCAGTACCTCGCCTCATTGTCTCTGTTTGTGCACTGGTTCCCTTTGATCAGGCATGGTCTATTCTCTTTGGTTTAACATGATTTGTTGTTCTTTCTCAGTTATTTGGTATCTTGGTGAGCTGGGAAGAGTCGTGGTGAAGATTTCGTGTGCGTAGCATTGATTGCCACAAGTACTCAGAATTTAAGCCTCTACAATGAAATAGACCACTATATTATATGTCTCTTTCTCATGAAGGACCTTTTATGGGTTGGTCTTGAATCACTTAGACCTTCACCTAATCTTTTTTTTTCTTTTCTTGTTCTCACTTTTATTCTCTACTAAAGTTGAAAAAATATTTGATTTTCTCTTCAAATCCTCAAGCCCACATTCCATCTCATCATATGCCTCCATACATTGTGTCTTTGATGTATTGTTTAGTATTTTCCTATGGAGATCATTTTATAGATCAGTTGCCTCTGGGTGAGTGCAGAGCTGGGCAAGCTCAAAGAACCTGCAGCTCAACAGTGTGACAAACTGAAAATACTTACCTCCTATGACTGGGTGAGTCATCTAATTGGCCACTCTGTAGATAATTTTTCCCATGTTAGGCCTGTGGGTGTTGCAGTCTGGGACAGGGCATGGTGCGGACCTTGTGATAGATTTCCCTGGAATTTAGTATTAAAGCTGTAATAGTTTGCAATCTCTTATAAATGTTTGGTGACATCTGGTTGTTGGTGTGGTGGTTTAATGATTCTGTGAGGACAGATCAAAACAAAGTTACCAGCACTGGTTGGTTCTGATACAGGCTGTTTTCATCAAATCCTGGACCGTGTCAAAGGCGTCTTTAATAGTTGCCTGTGCTTCATTTGTTCAGTCTGATTCCTTCCACCATCGGTTGATCTCTGGTGACATGACATTTGCGTCCGGACATTATATGGTTGGTTAGCATTGCTCCTGTCCCGGGCTTGGGAGCCTGTAAATCACACCAAAATTAATTTTCACGACCCTCGAGGAAACTGTAGCCAAACAGATTCTGTGTCCGCTGTTTCTAATCTTATATCATGTCTAACACAATTAAAATTATCTCTGACATGCATGTCACTGCCACTCCACCACCCTTCCTGTTGACCCTATCAGTGTGGAATAGTTTGTAACCCTGAATGTTGCACTCAGGCATTTCTCTATCTTTCAGGTTGAACCAGGTCTCTGTTATAGCAATAATATCCTATACCTTTACTTGCAAGTAATCTTAGCTCATCTATCTTATTTCTTAGACTCCTACTATTTGTATAGTAAACCTTAAGGGAGCTAGTCACTCGGTTGCCCTCTACTATCTCTCTTTGTTTGTTGATCAATTGCTTTGCATTTACAAACTTTATTTTGAATATTGTTTTTTAAACATATCCTGAGGTATCCTGGTAATATCTGCTGTTTCCAGGCCTAATACTACAGCCTGATTATTGTTTCCCACAAACACCCATACCTCTATAATCTATCAGTTTAAAGTCCTAGACAAGTCTCCAATGACCCCCTCAATCGTATCGGCTAATGCAATCACTCCAGCCCCAGAGAGATGAACCCCATCCCTTGCATACATATCACGTTTGCCATAGAATTTGTCCCAGGTATCAATGAATGGAATTGCAAGTTCCTTGCAGTACCTGTCTAGCCAGCAATTTATACCAATTGCCCTAGACATCCCACGTTAACTAGTCACCCACATTAACTAGTCACTCATATTAACTAGTAACCAACATTAATTAGTCACCAACATTAACTAGTAACCCACATTAATTAGTCATCCACATTAACTAGTAACCCACATTAACTAGTCACTCACATTAACTAGTAGCCCACATTAACTAGTCACCCACATTAACTAGTAACCCACATTAATTAGTCACCCACATTAACTAGTAACCCACATTAATTAGTCACCCATATTAACTAGTAACCCACATTAACTAGTCACCCAAATTAACTAGTCACTCACATTAACTAGTCACTCATATTAACTAGTAACCTACGTTAACTAGTCACCCACATTAACTAGTCACTCACATTAACTAGTCACTCACATTAACTAGTAACCCACATTAACTAGTCACCCACATTATCTAGTAACCCACATTAATTAGTCACCCACATTAACTAGTAACCCACATTAATTAGTCACCCACAATAACTAGTAACCCACATTAACTAGTCACCCACATTAACTAGTCACCCACAATAACTAGTCACCCACATTAACTAGTAACCCACATTAACTAGTCACCCACATTAACTAGTCACCCACATTAACTAGTAACCCACATTAACTAATAACCCACATTAACTAGTCACCCACATTAACTAGTCACCCACATTAACTAATAACCCACATTAACTAGTCACCCACATTAACTAATAACCCACATTAACTACGGTGTTCCGTAGCTCGATCGATAGCGCACTCAGCTCACACACTGAGGTCCGGTGTTCGAATCTCCTCCGGTACGGCTGGAAAGCATTAGGGACGTGTTTCCTTAAGACACCTGCTGTCCCTGTCACTGTCCACCCATCAGTAAAATGGCTACCTGCGTGTTAGTGGACTGGTGTGGGTCGCATCCTGGGACAAAACTGACCTAATTTGCCGAAATGCTCAGCATAACAAGGGACTTTCTATATAGTAGTATGTCATTGATGTCAGCTGGGCCTGTATACCATGTACTTGTAGTAAATGAAGATATGATTATTATTATTATTATTAACTAGTGACCCACATTAACTAGTGACCCACATTAACTAGTCACCTACATTAACTAGTCACACCACTTTCATTAAACCATATACTGAAACGGTATTCCCACTTTTGGGCAAAGGGGGTGAGATAAAGCAAATATTTTCAGATATCTATTAATAAATTATTTATTTTAAGACAAGAGCAAAATAAGCAAGTGCATTACATCTGGCTGCTTCCCCATCATTGCCATCCTACTTGTCAGGCTCCTGTAGTCAGCGGAATAAAGTGTACCACATCTCATTGCTTTCCGGCTCCTTCCAGCTTCCATGTTGGGCTCACGTAATTTGCAGACTAAACAGGAGTATCACATCTGGCTAATTTACAGCCACCATCAGCCTTCTCGACAGGCTAATTTACTCAGCAGAATAAACAAGGGCATTACATCAGGTTGCTCCTCTGCCCCTTCCAGCCTCTTCGTCAGCGTCAGGTACTTGGTGTGGTGCGGCAGCCTTAGCAGGTAAAATGTGCGTGTTATAAGCGAGGAGAGAAGGAAGGAAGGTAAGAGAAGTACCTTGGTGTAGCATAAACCCTCAGCTAAGTACAACATTCCCTGGGTACTTCCCCTGGTTTACAGGCTCTCAAATTTTGAATTCCTCTCAACCTTCGAAATATGTGAATATTTTCCCACTTTTCAAGTGCAGTCCCAAAGAATACACTACGTCACAATATAGTCATATAGTGACGTAGTGTCGTAGAGTTGGATCAAGCAAAGAACTATATGTATATACATATATACCTTGATCATGGGACATACGGTGGTGTGGGCACCTCTGAGCTAATTTCATTCTACTCCCCGTTTGGTGTACTAGCCTCCACGAGCAGTATTTTATATTATTGTAACGACGAACTAGTAGTATTGAATCAATAACAACACTGCGACTAGCCGAGGATTCGAACCCATGTCATTTTGGCCTGCCTCATGGCGAGCGAAAATCACACATGACGCTCTAACCCTCTGCTGAGTGCTTGGTTCTTGTAGGATTGCGTGGTCCTGTGGGTTAGAGCGTCATGTGTGATTTTCACTCACCATGAGGCAGGCCAAAATGACATGGGTTCGAATCCTCGGCTAGTCGCAGTTTTGTTATTGATTCAATACCACTCGTTCGTGGTTACAATAATATAAAATACATCTCAAACACTTCATCCAGCTCTCCGGCGGTGGGCTACGTGCCCAGAATGCTGCAGGCATTGAGTCTCTGAAAGAGGAAGCTGGCCGCTCTGTGAGGAACTTTAGAGCACGCCTGCCCCATGCTCCAAGGGTCTCCGACCCTACTGGGATGAAGTTATAGCAAGGGAGAAGGTTTTCATATCTGAGGATCTTCTGGGTCTTCCTGTGATTACCAGCTCTACCGCCTTCAGCTTCAGAGTATGGCAAGTAGGTGTCCGCCAGCATGGCGGCACAGGTGTAGTCCCAGGCAATCTACATACCATCCTTCCAGGGCAGCATAGTGACTCCATCTGGATGCTTTTTACTTCCGTCAGACCTCAGTATTTGGGGTTCCCGTTGAGTTGGGTAATGGGCTGTGGCGAGACTTTTCTTTATGATGTCGTTGACCTCCTCATGTCTAGCATACTTCCCTTCTGATGTGTGATACACTAGACCATGAAGTTCGAATTGATCAGCCGTCGCCCTGCCGCAAATACACTATGTTCGGTGCGTATGGGGGCGGCTAGGCGGAGAGCAACACCCATCCGAGTGGCCTGTGGATCGAGTCGAGTGCCCAGGGAGGAATTGGGAACAGCTAAAGAGAAATCTCCTGAATGTGGTGCCTTCACCGCTAGGAGACGAGATTTGTCCTTTCCTGAAGCGTTGTTGAGCATTGTATTGGCAATTTTTCCCATGATCGGTTTGTCCCAATGGGACTGTTTGTGCTTTTTGGGAGGAGCTTGTCTGTTGGAGGAGTCTGCAAGGGTGTCCCATTGCACGGTTGCTTCAATGAACCTGGGGTCTTGAGCACCTACCGCACCTCTAAAGCGTTAGGGGACAATCTCCTTGACTAGCCGAACACGATTACAGAAATGAAGGTAAAGCTACCTGCGTTGCCTTGCGCACCCCTATACCTCGCAGTCGCACCGGGAGAGTTGTTTGATTCCATTGCTGATCATCCAGTGATAGATTCAGTGCCTTAAAGATAGATATCAGGTGTGAGTCATATTCTCTGAGTCTGGGTTGTCGAAAGAGGGTGCGCACCTCTAGAAGTAAATGCGTCTTGGCATAGTAAGACACCTTATGAGGAGATACAGGTCAACATGGGCATCAAGATCACTTATGCTCTCTCCTATTTTCTTCATGTCATTCAATTTGTCCTTGAGGACTGTGTCAATGGCCTGATAACCCAGCTGCGCTTCCAAAAGGATGCTCTTGGAAAAAGGGGGGGGGGATTCTCACTGTGTTACCTTCTTCGATATTTTTGCTAACCTATGCGCAAATTTTCTCGTTTTCACTGGAATTTTTCTTGGGTCTGCCTCTGTTATTCCTGCGATGATGGGGGCAGAGGGACACAATCATCTGTTCTTGGGTAGTTGCGCACTGCCTTGATGACTGATGCGGTTAGCAATTTGCCTCTTCTTGCAAGAACTGCTGAACTTGCTGAACAAGAGTAGGTTGCACCAAGCCTTAATGGTGCCTCGGGCTTCTAAGTTGGTGGAACCTCTATTCACCTGCTTAAGAAGGTCTGTGAATTTCCCTGCAGCATATGGACGAGCCACTTCAGGAATGTGAGACAGGGTTCTGCTAGCAGTGGATTTGAATACCATCAGATCTTCGCAAGTGCGGAGGTTACCATTGGAATTTTCTACTGCCTTCGGAGGCTGTAGGCTGGTCTCTGCAGCACACCCATTGTGTGTACGTATAAGACCATTCCTGTTGAGTGCCAGGAACCTTCCACACACCTGACATGTGCTTCTTTATTTCATTGTTAGGGGCACTGTTTTCATGGCTTTGTGGATGGCTAGCTGCATCACACCTCAGTGTGTACGGTAAGGTTGGGCTGAAGGGAAAATGGCACATGTGGGGTAAAGGCACATATTATAGGGTTGTTCATTGTTTGGTTGGAGAGGGGTGGAGGAGGGCGTAGCCTCCTCCACCAAGGCCAAGGCCACATGGATGCCCTTGGTAATGGTGGTGACCTGGGGAGGGGGAGTTGTTTATGCTGGGGAGGATAACGAGGGAGGGGTGATCTACCCTGGGTGTGGACACCACTAGTTATTGGGGGACCCATGCTAAAGGAAGGAGACCAAGATCGGTAATCTGAACCTCAGCGGAAAATGTGGTTCTGAGTTGTATTTTTTTTCCTGAGTGTGGTCCTGAGTGCGTGATTCTGAGTGTCCGGTCCTGAGTGTGTATGGTCATGAGTGCATGGTTCTGAGTGTGTGTCGTCGTTAGTGCATGGTTCTGAGTGTGTGGTCCTCAGTGAGTGGTCGTGAGTGCGTGAGTCTGAGTGTTTGGGTGTGAGTTCGTTGGTCTGAGTGCAATATTAAAAAAGCTGCTAGGGTGAGGTGTTCATGTGTGTGCTCATCTATTTGTGGTTGCAAGGGTCGATTCATAGCTCCTGGCCCTGTCTCTTCACTTATCGCTACTAGGTCCTCTCTCTCCCTCCTCCATGAGCTTCATCAAACCTCGTCTTAAAACTATGTAAGGTTTCTGCCTCCACTACGTCACTTGCCAGATTATTCCACTTTCTGACAACTCTATGGCTAAAGAAATACTTCCTAATATCCCATTGACTCATCTAAGTCTTCAATTTCCAATTGTGACCCTTTGTTTCTGTGTCCCATCTCTGGAACATTCTGTCTCTGTCCACCTTGTCAATTCCTCGCAGTATTTTGCATGTCGTTATCATGTCTCTCCTAACCCTCCTATCCTTCAGTGTCGTCAGGCCGATTTCCCTTAACCTTTCATTGTAGGATATTCCACTTAGCTCTGGAACTAGTCTTGTTGCGAACCTTTTGCACTTTCTCTAATTTCTTAACGTGCTTGACCAGGTGTGGGTTCCAAACTGGTGCTGCATACTCCAGTATGAGCCTGACGTACACGGTGTATAGAGTCTTGAACAATTCCTTCGTGAAGTATTGGAACGCTATTCTCAGGTTTGCCAGGAACCCGTATGCTGCAGCAGTTATCTGATTGATGTGTGCCTCAGGAGATGTGCTCGGTATTATACTCACCCCAAGATCATTTTCCTTGAGTGAGGTGTGTGAGTGTGTGTGTGTGTGTGTGAGTGTGTGTGTGAGTGTGTGTGTGTGTGTGTGTGAGTGTGTGTGTGTGTGTTCGTGTCATTTCGCCATTACTGCTTCATATATCATTTTTTTTCCACTTCCAGTGGTCGTAGCGTTTACTGTTACCTCTTTAGTCCTTCCCACTGTTCTGCCACTGTGAAGAAAAACGTTTTAGCATTAACTAAAACAACCTCATCCTTGTCTTAAAACCTGATTAACTTTCATTTGCAAAAGGCGTTGTTTGACGCCCTTGGAGTTTAGTGCTTCACCAAAACTATAGTAAGACTCAAATATTATTTATGAACATCTTTTTTTTCCCCCAGTCTTACTACTTGTTCCTTTTGTTACCCGTTTGTGAGTGTTCGAGGCTTTTATAACACCTGGAATGAACGGCTCTTAATCAAAGAAATAATGGTTATTCTTTCCTTTCTTTTGTCAAATCTGATTGTCTCTCATTCCGTGTGCGCTGAATGACCCTACGTGTTAGTACATAACCATGAATACCATAACAATAACTCTGATTTCTTCTCCCCGACAGGTGAATATCAAGCGGCCATGCAGACCAACACAGGTGCTGGGTGGGACTGCTCCTGGACGCTCGTGGTACTGGTGGCGTGGATATACGCCTTTTTCTCGCCGCTTCGCTCGTAACACATCCATACTTACGCCCACCACTTAAATTCACGCCCTCAAGTCACGCCCATGCCTCATCGTCGATCGGGTCGCTTAACGGAATCCTCTGAAACTCGTCTCGTGGCTTAAATTCTCACATATTGGCGGCTTAGTTTTCGTGTTACTAAGAAAATACTTTTAATCTAAAGAACGGAAATTTATAATTATGCTAGTGGATTCATTTTGGTATAATGAAAAGAGTTATTTTTTAATTATTATGTCTGTACCTGAAAATTAAGCGGAAGTTTTATTAGGAAAAAAAAAGTCTGAATTTTACTATTAATTCAAGAAACTGACGAAAACTTTAATTAAAATTGACTTTAAACTAGAAAATTCATTTTTATTACAAAAAATTCCTTAAGCCAGAAGAATTATAAAACCAACCTATTATTCAAAGAGAGACGGCCAAACTATAAAGTGAAGGTCCGCAGAGAGAGCCAAAGGTGAACCAACGCAAATGACATCAAAGGTATTCTCCTGTGTAACTCCATAGCCACTGGGAACACCAAAGGTCTTCTCTTCTGTGTAATTTTACAGCCACTTTTGGTAAGTCTGACTCCCGGACTTGAGGCCTTCGTATAATTATCGTTCCACAAATTCTTTGTAAGTTCTGACTCAATATATATATATATATATATATATATATATATATATATATATATATATATATATATATATATATATATATATATATATATATATATATATATATATATATATATATATATATATATATATATATATTGGTTTTACGAAATTCGATGCCTGTGAGAGATGATTTTGTGGAGATTTTTAGTTTGTATAAAACGGACGTCAACAGTTTAAGAGCGCTCTCTAGTTAAGCATGTGAGTTAAAATACCCTATAATTGAGTCAAGAAGTAAATACTGACTGGGAGAAGTTCCTTTCATGAGAGTGTAGAAAAGGATCGTAGGACATGCGCCAGAAATAATTTAGCATAGTAATTTTTTATACAGCTCTTCCTTGCGTAGTCGTCGTGTTTGGACACTGCTGCTGCTGTGCTCTCATGACATATAATACTGATTTATACTGAATGTTTAAAATAAAACGACTGGTTGAGTGCTGCGTTATTATAGCCTCTTAAATTGTAAAAAACATCAAGAGGTGCTTTTATCTGAAGTTGATAATTACGCTATGAGAAAAACATTGCATGACCCATGACACGTGAATGACAGTAACTCACTTTGGTCCTTACTCAAATTTGTACATAGAAGCATCGATGCCAAAAAAGTGTGTGTATATATATATATATATATATATATATATATAAATTCATTCTAACCTGTGTGGCAGCTAATACAAATGTCTGCATCCCGCTATACAGGTGGCTTTTAAATACAGGTTGCGTATTTATACATTTTGAATATATACACAAACATGATTTCAGCATACTAGTTACCTATTAGTTTATCTTTATATAAAGTGGCATCTTTGTACAGGGAATGGTAAAATAAATAATATAATATTTTATAAGGCAGTTGTTGTGAAGATGGACGTGTTACTTCAGTTTAACCTTGAAGTACATAACAGGATTGGTTACGCTTCTAGACTGACGCAGCGAACGCCGTGCCAGAGTGACAGCAGCGACACGTGGTGTAAGTCTGTAATCAATGTGGTATGAAATATTATTATAAATATTTTATTTGTCTAATTTTGATGAAGCGGTGTGCCTTGTCGCCTGGGTGCCTGTCGTACCCTGACCAGCCCACCAAAATATGAAGATCCAGTGAAGAAGATTACTTTCGCCTGTACACTTAAGAGGTGTGTCGTCCAAGAAGTAAAAGGATATAATTTATATGGTTGGTGGTACTGTAATATCGCCAGCCATTCTCAAGTGTACCATCACTGTACTTCCTTCATCTCCAGAACCAGTTTTCCCTCATTTTTATTCGCCTTCCTTTACGAAGTCTTCCAATTCCCTAAAACTTATTTTGACGATTTCGTAAAAACCGCCCTTTCAGAAAAGCTGTGACAGTTTTTACTCTTAGATTCATTATCTTTGAAGTCTAGAACTCTCTCTAGTTCTCTGTTATTAACTTCATTTACGCATGAGTCTCTAAGTTCTGTTCATAATGGTAATACTCCATTTCCCTCCTCTATATTCTAACCTGAGCCTCACTCTCCTCATAAGTAATTTTTAAATGTTTTAATAATTTAAAATATGTTCCATGTAATTGCAACACCAGCCACATCCATGCAATAATTGCAACACCAGCCACACCCATGCAATAATTGCAACACCAGCCACATCCATGCAATAATTGAAACACCAGCCACGTCCACACAATAATTGCAACACCATCCACATCCATGCAATTGCAACACCAGCCACATCCATGCAATAATTGCAACACCAGCAACATCCATGCAATAATTGCAATACCAGCCACATACATGCAATAATTGCAACACCAGCCACATACATGCAATAATTGCAACACCAGCCACGTCCATACAATAATTGCAACACCAGCCACATCCATGCAATAATTGCAACACCAGCCACATCCATACAATTGCAACACCAGCCACATCCATGCAATAATTGCAACACCAGCCACATCCATACAATTGCAACACCAGCCACATCCATGCAATAATTGCAACACCAGCCACATCCATACAATAATATCCATTTTCTAAATCTATAAGTGCATTGTTAATCAATAATATAATGAATTAGACACTTGTTCAACCTTTGGTATTTTTATTGTGTTGCACAAGTGTCTAATTTATTAACTTGTCACTTCTATGAACTATTTATCCACAACTTAATAATATATTTAACGAAAGCACTCGGCTTTTATATTCCCTTCCCTTCTAAAGTCACCTTGTTGATCTTCACTTTACCTGGTGTAACTAACAGATATATTCCTCTATAATATTTACATTTTTTTCCCCATTTCCTTAATACACATGAACATTACATACTTTCTGAAAGTTTATAGGTATATTTTTATATACTTTCACAAATGCACTCAACAAATGTATCAATGATTAAAAAAAATAGTATTCCTGCCTGCTTGTACCCCCAGTCCTTTCAGTCTGTTTGCTGCCTCTCCCATGTCCTCTATACCCACTTTAATATAATAATGTATAAACCACGGAATGAGTATGGTTTGAACCAATGGCGAATGAGTCGTAAAACTGAAGGTCTTTCTTCCGACTGACAAATCCAATTCTTCAAAATATTCTCACAGTCTTTCCAGTACCACTACATACCATTCCAGCATCTCATTATTTTTACTCGTAACTGACAAGTTCAATTGATCCCTTGTTTATGTTCAAAATTTGCTCCTATTCTTATTCTACTCTCCCTCACTATTATTTTAACATCTTTCAATTAATTACTTGTCATCCCATCCTGCATTATTACCTATCATTCCTTCTCTTCTTTCTCTTAGTTTCCCTCTCACCTGATATCAGCTTCGCCATGCTTACACTCAAGCAAAGATGATATTGTGATATTACTTGATTCCTGTGATCTTATTCCATATGGGGGGAGTAGAATGATAGCTCTAGGCCTTTTGTGTTGCATTCAACACATCATCAGGAGCTTGCAAAATTGCAGAAAAGAGGAGGAGTTCTAGCAAATAACGTTCCCAGAGGACCGCGGTCCTCTGGGAACGTTATTTGCAAGAACTCCTCCTCTTTTCTGCAATTTTGCAAGCTCCTGATGATGGGTTGAATGCAACACGAAAGGCCTAGAGCTCTCATTCTACTCCCCCCGTGGTTGTTTTGCACACACACATACACACACACACACACACAGTCTGGAACCCACACCTGGTCAAGCACGTCAAGAAACTAGAGAAAGTGCAAAGGTTTGCGACAAGGCTAGTTCCACAACTCAGGGGTCTGTCCTATGAAGAAAGGTTGAGGGAAGTAGGACTAACAACACTGGAGGAAAGAAGGGTTAGAAGAGACATGATAACGACATACAAAATACTGCGGGGAATCGACAAGGTAGACAGAGACAGGATGTTCCAGAGAGGGAACACAGAAACAAGGGGACACAACTGGAAGCTGAAGACTCAGATGAGTCAAAGGGAAGTTAGGAAGCATTTCTTCAGCCACAGAGTAGTCAGGAAGTAGAATAGTCTAGAGAAAGATATAGTGGAGGCAGGAACCATACATAGTTTTAAGACGAGGTATGATAAAGCTCATGGAGCAGGGAGAGCAGAGACCCAGTAGCGGACAGCGAAGAGGCGGGGCCAGGAGCTGAGTCTCGACCCCTGCAACCACAATTAGATGAGTACAATTAGGTGAGTACACACATACACACACACACACACACACACACACACATACACACACACACACACACACACACACATATACACACACACACACACACACACACACACACACATATATATATATATATATATATATATATATATATATATATATATATATTTATATATATATATATATATATATATATATATTATATATATATATATTATATAATGTGTGTGTGTGTGTGTGCGTGTGCGCGTGTGCGTGTGTGAATTAGGTGATAGACCTGTGTCTAATTCGTCCTCTTGTCGTAATGTAAATCTTTGTGATGACACAGGCAGTGTTTCCGTCAAGAGACACTGTTAACTGCTACTCTGCACTGGATCACCACGTATACAACCTGTATCTCCCATCCTCCAGATCACACCAAAACGATGACACATAATCTTGAAAATTACACTCTAAGCCTACTGGCGCACGAGTAATAGTTTAATGTTAACTCAGACACTTTCTACACTTTTCTGCTTTGATGGTATTCGTAAGTAAAGTATTTGTTTTCATTTAAATATTTTCTACAGGCTGAGAGATGAGGCGTCACAGTTATTTAAACTAAGAACTGTTTTAGTTCTTCCTCTGCCATTTAATTTCAAATCTCTCTCTCTCTCTCTCTCTCTCTCTCTCTCTCTCTCACCCACTTTATCTCTCCATAATAACTTTACTTTTAACTTTGCGTTCACTTGTGTAACAAAGGGACTGTACTTTGCTGAGGTTTTATTACGGTAAATGCTGTAACTAGTACTCTCAGTATTGATATTATTTTGAGTATTACTGTCAGTATTAGTTTCAAAGCGATTAAGTCTAAATACTGATAATACTGTGACTAATTCTGTTATTATTGTTATCTGTTCTTTCATTATTGTTATTATTTTGATCACTACTTACAGTATTGATGTTATTTTGATTATTACTGTGAGTATTAACTGCATTGACAGCATTGACAGCATTGATAGCATTGACAGCATTGATAGCATTGACAGCATTGATAGCATTGACAGCATTGACAGCATTGACAAAATTGTCGTTAATTCATTAGGTATTGTTTTTTACAATGAAATCATTTGCTGTTGATATTTTAATTAATAATGTTCGTATATAAATTATAGTGATAAATTTACATTACCAGCGTTTATATTATTTATATAATGTTATTTGAATGGATATGATTGTGATTCGTGTTCTCATTATTCTCCTGCTCAAATGTGTGTGTATATATATATATATATATATATATATATATATATATATATATATATATATATATATATATATATATATATATATATATATGTATATATATATATATATATATATATATATATATATATATATATATATATATATATATATATATATATATATATATATATATATATATATATATATATATATATATGCAAAAAGATCACAGTAAACAGGTGATATCAAAATATGCAAGACAACCACTATGAAAAATAGAAGAATTCCAAGCGCTTTCGTGACTGCTCACATTATCAAGGAACTATAAAAGGAAACATGACAAGAAGGCTTATAAAGGGGTAGAATATACCTCACAGTCACATCACACTAACAAAGACAACACCTCACAGTAGCGTAACATCTCACGACTCTGTGAAGAGGAACATAAGAAAGGACCTGAAACTCTTCCCAAGAATTAAGATTAGTCCAATTTATCATTAAATTCTTCCCAAATTTTATTAATTATAAATGAATCCAATTTATATATGACATGAGATCAAAGTTGTAAACCTGAAAGGGGGTGCCCCAAAGATTGTGATGGACTTTTGATCCAAGGATTTGGAGATTTTCTCTCCTGCCTCTGATGGAACTTTACTACCTTCCACTACCAATGCACTGGGTTTTGAGCCGCCTCATGAATAATAATAATTAAGAGCCGCCCCATGAATAATCATAATCTAGAGCCCCCATGAATATTAATAATCTTGGTTTTATTCTTGTGACAACAGGGTCAGTAACTTTGCAATGTTCAACCTGCAACAGTGTCATGATCCACAGACTGTCATCAAAATATCTGCCTGATGAGCCAATAATTACTCGCCTATTTTACGTAACTCTTACTCAAAATACAAAGAAACAGGCGCAGTCCCAGATATTCTCAACCCCTGCAACGACGTACTGCACTCAAACACACACACACACACACACACACACACACACACACACACACACACACACACACACACACACACACACACACACACACACACACACACACACACACACACCACACAAGGCGATGGCATGGTGGCTAGCGCTCTTGCTTCACACACGGAGGGCCCGGGTTCAATTCCCTGCGGGGCCGAAACATTTCGAAGTGTTTCGTTACACACACACATACACACATACATACAACAGGCCTAGTGTCTAATCGACATGTGCCTAGGACAAAATGGTAACTAACACACACACACACACACACATACACACACACTCACATACACTTTGACTTTGCACCAAGACTAGTCCCGGAGCTAAGGGGTATGTTCTACGAGGAGAGGTTACGGGAAATCGACCTGACGACACTGAAAGACAGAAGAGATAGAGGGGATATGATAACGACCTATAAAATACTGAGTGGAATAGACAAGGTGGACAGAGACAGAATGTTCCAGAGCAACAAGGGGTCACAGTTGGAAGTTGAAGACTCAGATGAACCACAGGGATGTTAGGAAGTATTTCTTCAGTCAGAGTTGTCAGGAAGTGGAATAGTCTGGGAAGTGATGTAGTGGAGGCAGGGTCCATACATAGCTTTAAGGAGAGGTATGATAAAGCTCATGGAGCGGGTAGAGTGACCGAGTAGCGGCCAGTGAAGAGGCGGGGCCAGGAACTGTGAATCGACCCCTGCAACCACAACTAGGTGAGTACAACTAGGTGAGTACACACATACACACACACACACACAAGCCCACACACGCATAAACACACACAAACACACACAAACACACACAAACACATACACACACACACAAACACACACGCACACGGACACACACACACACACAGTGAAGAGGCGGGGCCAGGAGCTGTGACTCGACCCCTGCAACCACAACTAGGTGAGCACACACTCATATCCTCATTCTCTGCTCAAGGCATCTTTCTGTCTATTGATCTCATGGAAATGACTTGCCTCATAGGATAGACTAGGATAGATTGACCAGTACAACCTGGAATCAGAGGATGTCATTGAACCCACGTAGGTAAAAGCCGAAGAGTGATAAAATGAGATACCAACAGCCCGTTAAGGAAGAAGTGGTAACTGAGGAGGAATAAAGTGGTCGTGGCGAGAAACAGAACACTAAAGCTAACTGAATCTAGATACGTGCTAGAAAGACTGGAACGAAGGTTTATTGCTGGAAGAATCGGTACCGAAGAGAAGAGCTTTATGGCAAAAATTAAAATGCTTGGATGAGGATTTAAGGGAGGTGAGGAAGGAGCTGGAGAAGATGAAAGGAAGGAGGGAAGAGGCAGAGCAGAAATAAAAGCAGCAGGTGTTGCAGCAAAAAAGAGGAAAGAGGGAGTAAAGAAGACCACTCCCAGAAAAAATTCTGAAGTAAATGGAAGGGACAGGAAATGACAAGGGGAGCAGCAAAGGAACTTCTCATTATAGACACGGAAGTCTGGTCGGAAGGGAAGTGGGAGGAGAGAGAGAGAGGGAGGTCACTGGTTATCCATGGTCTCTAAGATGAAATATGTTTGACAGAGGAAGAGAAGAGTCAAGTGTCCATTGAAGGGCCAAGTGAGGAGGCTGAGATAAACCAGGTAAAAAAATTTAAACACCTGAAAGGTAGAGAAAATAAACCCAGTTAATATGATAATGGTATACAATGGTATACAATACATCTCTAATGCTTCTGCTGCTTCCTCTGTTCTCGACTGAAGAAATCTACTGTGTAGGCGAAGCATTTCGGAATAAAGTTATCTAACTGTTGCACCTGATTCACACCCAGTTAAACTGACACTTTCAACAGAAATGACAGGAGAAAAATTGTGAATAGGAGACCACAACTGAGGGCAGTCAGAGAGATACAGATGTATGTACCTCGATCGCGATTGAACAAAAACGAGTGAGAGACTTAGGCAGAGAATAAAAAACTGTTAAAGAGAGAGGGAGGAAAATCTAGGAATATATTGTTAGGTGCGGAACCTGTCTCGTGGGGAACACCATACAAAACCCAGTGTATAACTTCCTCAAGCCCTGACCTCCTTCCAACTCAAACACAATAATTCAAAACATAAAAATAATAATAATAATAATAATAATAATAATAATAATAATAATAATAATAATAATAATAATAATAATAATAATAATATATTTATATACTACAAGTACATGTACATGGTGTACAGACCTAACTGACATCAATGACATACTACTATATTGAAAGCCGCATGTTACGCTGATCATTTCGGGCAAATTAGATAAGTTTTGTCCCAGTATGCGACCCACACCAGTCGACTAACACCCAGGTACCCATTTTACACTGATGGGTGAACAGGGACTGCATGTGTCTTATGGAAACACGTCCCTTATGTTTTCAGCCGTACCGGAGGAGATTCGAACTCCGGACCTCAGTGTGTGAGCTGAGTGCGCTAGCGATTGAGCTACGAGACACTTTTCCACCACTTACACCCACTGCAGGAACCTCTTACTTAACCACCCCTCACCCCAACCCAAATCCATTACTTCCCTCACCTACATACAGTACATGATCCTGACCTCTTCGAGCGCAAAAAAATCCACTCACACTTACCCGCCCCAACCCCAAACTCCCACCTCCCCTCCCTACCCAGTAACTTGGAACCCAAACAGAAATGAACCTGAAAGTATGGTACACAAATGTAGCTAGAATAACAAACTAAAGTGACGAATGGAATTAGAGAATAGTTGAGGCATTCCCAGAAATCTTAACACTCACAGAGGCATTCAGAGATAACAGATGCGGTCTTCCAAGCTGGATGTTAGATTATGAGTACAAGCAGAACGTGGAGGAGTAGCAGTGCTAATCAGAAACTAATGAAGTTCTGAAGAGATGATAGAAATAAACGATAATTAGGCATATAACAACACTCACGACTTGGAAACTCAAGATGGTGACCAAGACAAAAGTAAGACCACAACAGCAGAGCGATGGTGGTCATGGTAGCAGAGATGGTCAGAAGAGGCCACACGAGCAATGCCTTGCTCCTGATCATGGAAGAACCTGGAGCCACACAGGGGACTAGAAATATGGAGGGTTAAGATGCTGGAGGTGTCAGTGGAGAACTTCAAACACTAACTGGGATGCTGGCACAGGGTTACAGAAGTAGATGAACCAGCAAGGCTGGACCTTGTGCTCATCTTGATCGTTTCTGAAACTGGGTACATTTAATACGACATTTCCCCTCGTTGCTAGTGATCACATAGTCCTGAATTTTGAAAACTTTACTGAAGTGCAGTGGGACGAAAACTAGAAATTCAACTGCTAAAGACTCCTTCAACAGCCACCCATTTGACTGTTTTTTTCACACTAGTGCTATGAAGTCTGTAGTTAAGAGGACGGACTGTAGGATCAGAAGAAGCATTGGCAAGAACAGGGTGAGCCCATGGTTCACCCAGAAATGCTGAGAGGCAAGAGATAAAAGTTGAAGAGAAGAAGGGCAGGAAATGAATAGGCAGGGGTAAGAACGGAGGGTTAAGGACTTTTTGAGAATGGAATAACAGCAAAAGTTAAATTTTAATTTAAATTTCCATACAGACACCTCAGGAATAAGATAATAGTAAAGAACCAGGAAATCAATCTAAAGGAAGAAGAAAATCTCAATAGCATTGACCAGAAAGTCTGTAAGGAAGGAACTGAGCAAAATAATTAACGATGGAAGGTCTGAGGAAATAGGGATGTTACGTGAGAGTCAATGATGAATAGTGCACCATCGAGTACTGGACACAGTACTCATGACAATAAAGGTGGTGAGAAAACTGCAAAACTGCTGTGCGAGCTATGCATCTTGCAGGCAATGAGATAAGATAATATCTTTCCATGGGTCCTGAGAGAAGACAGAAGCATTCATTGTGACATTACCTACAGTCTTCAACAAGTCAATTAATACAGGACAACTGTCAGAGATGTGGAAGGGAGCACATGTAATCTCAGTCTTCAAGAAAGGGAACAGACAGGTAGCATGAAGTTACAAAGTAGTGTCTCCGACTTCAGAGATGGTATAACTTGTCCCGCAAACCTACTAGAGTTCTGAGGTATTAGGGTAGAGGCAGGAAATCGATAAGAGCATTGCATATTTTTGGACTGTAAGAAAGCTTTCGACATGAGAGCAAAACTAGAGAAGAGGACAGGAATAACAATAAAGGCATTAATGAATAAACAAACTAAGCAAACTTTATTTCTTTGTGGAGTTTACAAAATGAAGTTTACATGTAATAAAATATTGTTAATCACAAAAGAAAGCCACTAATATGTTGTGCATTTCGGGATCAAGGAATAGTTCACTGGAAGGAAATCAGAGTCAGAACTGCAATTGGAAATATTTATTGTGTACGTGAAAGCTCTGTAAGAAGAAATATCCTTGTTTGCAGATGCTGTTATTTTAGTGAAGACAATACAAACAACTGAGGTCTAGGAAAGAGTATGAATGGACATGGACTGCAGACCTGTTCTGACAAGTGTCTGGTAGAATTTAACCAGCAAATGCAGACTTATGAAAACTGGGGATGGGCGAAGATGATTGCAAATGGAGTACAGTCTCGTGGGACAGAGGCTGAAATTTTCAGTTAAAGTGAAGGAACATAGTAGCGAGCACATCACCTGTGACGTACATAAAACAAATAACATCAGCATCAAACCCTCCTCAGGAATCTCAGCGAGGCGTCCATCACGACACTGTTTACATCACTATATACGTTAGGCAAGTCTTGGAGAATGCAGCACCTGATTAAACTCTCCAGGAAACTTAATCCCTAACCTACGGGTATGAGCTATGAAGAGAGAATATAAGTGCTAAATATGATGCCATTAGAGAGAATAACGAGGATGACATGATGATGATAATAATGTACAAAATACCGATAGTAACTGATAAAGTAGACAGGCGCAAACTGTTCAAGAGAAGGACACGTTGAAAGGCAGACACACAGATGAGTCACATAAATATTAGGAAAGATTTCTTCGGTCTAGGAGTGATCATAAGGCTCCGAAGCACCATCATACTCGACCCCTGGAACCACATATTGGTTGGTTCACATAGGTGATCGCATGTGTGCACGCACACACACGCACACACACACTCACACAGTTTTCAGAACCTAAGCAAGATTACGTCATGTCCATATTAGAGTATGCAGTACCAGTGTGGAAATTCACATCTTGTTAAGCATGTCAAGAAACTTGAGAAGTTGCAAAGGTTTGCAGCGAAAATAGTCCCGAAGCTGAGAAAATGTGAGAGGAACTAAATCTGATGAAATTAGAATGAAACAGGACTAGAGATATGATAACATCGCACAAAACTGAGAAGAATTGAGAAAGTGGACAGAGAGAGAAACAGAGGAACAGGAAACAGGAACAAAGGGCACAGATAGAGGCTGAAAATACAAATCAGTCACAGGGATGTTAGGAAGTATTTCTCTGCAGTCATAGTCAGGAATTTTAACATGGAGTGATAGAGGCTAGCGAAGAGACGGGGAGCCAGGAGCTGAGACTGGACCCCTGCAGTCATATGTAAGTGAGTATTTACACACCTTTCTGAAGTCTACACCTTCAAAGCTATTTTCCCATCGTATTACAGAGATGCCAGTGCATTATCTATCACTGGATAATCCTTTGGTTAATATAATTACACACATCACTTCAGCAGGCAGGGCGCCACTTTCCAGCTTCCAGGGCAATCAGTAGGGCAACCAAACATTTCAGCAGCAGGGAAAGCGTAATCAGCAGGCAACCCGTTGTCTCACTACGTGATGGACATTCAGATTTGGTTTCCTGATTATTTTCGGTAACCTACGTGGGAGACTTATAGTGCTGCATTTGAAGTTTATAGATTTATGGAACTTTACTAACCTAATCCAACTTAATTCAACTTAAAGCAACTCAACATAACCTATTTTTACCCATCCTAAGCTAACATATCACAATCTAACCTAAATCAAAGAAATTAACATTATAAATTTACAGTGTGTGTTAAGAGGCATTTGTAAGACATAAAAAAATTAAGTTGTAAAAGAAAGACAGGTTGCAACAGATAGGGAACCGAACATGCAAGCCTTTCAATAACGAGGCAACAAGCCTCTCCAAGAAATATGAAGAACTTGTGCACCAGGCAGCAAGGCTCATTACTCATCTCAAGCACCAGAGAGCCAGGTAACAAGGCTCTTCAATCACAACATCTCAAGGACCTTAGCATCTGGCAGCAAGGGCCAACAAGCATCTCAACAGACCTTGCCATCAAATATTTCTCTGTACAGCCATGACAAAATGTTATTTGTGTTATATCGAACATTTCTATGTGATGAAAAATAAAGCGGAGTGTGTTATAGAAGATCGTTGTTTGTCTCTCCTTTACCAAAAACTTCTCAGTGAGACAACTCACCACTCATAAATGTATGCACACACATTATAAATATATATATATATATATATATATATATATATATATATATATATATATATATATATATATATAGGATGGGGTCATAGCCTTGGAAAAGTGGATAAAAAGGCTTCAAGGAAGAATATTTGAATTTCTTCCTGAAGCCGTCTGAATATTCCACTTCCCCTACCACCCCACCTTTTCATTCAATTGGTATATTTTATTACATAATATTGTACAAAAGATATAAAGATGGCATATACAGTACATGAGGTGTGAGAGATACATGTCTAGTACATATTGTTACATGTTTGTCACTGATTATAATGCGAAAATCTCATCCAGCTCCTTTGAGCTGGATCGCGTGCCCCAAATACAGCATGCATTACGCCTCTCAACAGCAGCGGTGAGTCGCTGGAACAGAAAACTAGCTGCCCTGGGATCCCTAGTTACCCTGATGAGTCTTTTGCTTAGCTCCTTAAGGAACTTAAACGCACTCTTTCCCCATGGAGAAACAAAGTTTCCCAATGGTATAGTATACCACTGAGCTACAGTCAGTGAAGAAAACTGGGATATAAGTTTTCCTGTCATGACATGTGAATTCCCTCTCTGATTTACTTTAAATCTTCAATGTTAATATTTAACTTCATTACTAATTGATGCTGCACTATTTCTATCACTTGCTAGGAAGCACGACCGTCTGGGGTTATGTAATACGTGGTACTTTTCACGGATCGGCCAGCGACTGAAATATATCTAAAATATGACTAAAATATATCTAGTCTACTTTGAGCTTATTGTTATATTTGCTTAAAGTTTTGGCATGTAAAGACAGCTCTCTCGGATAGATGTGTTGATTCAAACAGCTGAGATATTTCAAGGCTCATGTGGCGTCTTCTTAATATGCTTTTACCATGTTAATCCGAGTCTTAATATGTTAACTATGAGGAAATTTTGGTTTTAGTGACGTAAGAGAAAATATCTATAAGTTTTTCCTTTCTTTTTTAATTGCAGTTCAGACTGAAGATTCTGTTAAAGAAAGAAAGCTGTATTAATTTTTTCTGAAATTTTCTTAAGAAAATTATTTCTTTAAAACGTAAAGAAAAACTAAGATTTGGAAAGAACTTTAGATTTCAAATTGAAACACATTCTTATAGGTGACGAAAGATTGGATATCAGATTGGAGGGAGAGAGTATGGAGGAGGTGAATGTATTCAGATATTTGGGAGTGGACATGTCGGCGGATGGGTCTATGAAGGATGAGGTGAATCATAGAATTGATGAGGGGAAAAGGGTGAGTGGAGCACTTCGGAGTCTGTGGAGACAAAGAACCTTGTCCATGGAAGTAAAGAGGGAATGTATGAGAGTATAGTTATACCAACGCTCTTATATGGGTGTGAAGCATGGGTGATGAATGTTGCAACGAGGAGAAGGCTGGAGGCAGTGGAGATGTCATGTCTGAGGTCAATGTGTGGTGTGAATATAATGCAGAGAATTCGGAGTTTGGAAATTAGGAGGAGGTGCAGGATTACCAAAACGATTGTCAGAGAGCTGAGGAGGGGTTGTTGAGGTGGTTTGGACATGTAGAGAGAATGGAACGAGACAGAGTGACTTCAGAGTGTATAAATCTGTAGTGGAGGAAGGCGGGGTAGGGGTCGGACTAGGAAAGGTTGGAGGGAGGGGTAAAGGAAGTTTTGTGTGCGAGGGGCTTGGATTTCCAGCAAGCATGTGTGAGCGTATTTGATAGGAGTGAATGGAGGCATATGGTTTTTAATACTTGACGTGCTGTTGGAGTGTGAGCAAAGTAACATTTATGAAGGGATTCAGGGAAACCGGCAGGCCGGACTTGAGTTCTGGAGATGGGAAGTACAGTGCCGGCACTCTGAAGGAGGGGTGTAAATGTTGCAGTTTTATAACTGTAGTGTAAAGCACCCTTCTGGCAAGACAGTGATGGAGTGAATGATGATGAAAGTTTTTCTTTTTCGGGCCACCCTGCCTTGGTGGGAATCGGCCGATGTGTTAATAAAAAAAATAAATCTTATAGTTATGTTTCAGTTCAACTGTATTCAATCTCCTCTGAACTTAGAAAACATTGTAGTTACTTTAACGCCCTTTGCTGAAACATTAGGGTTAATGAGATGTTTAAAACAAATTAAAAATTTGTACCAACCAAGAATCCAAATTCTGTTACTTAGAGTGCTAATCCAAAAGGTCCATCCGTTACAAAAAAAAAAAAATGGTATCACTGATCTCGTGAAACCGAACCAAAACTTATAACTACAACTGTACTACTGTGTAATAACTACAACTGTACTACTGTGAAATAACTACAACAGAACTACTGTGTAATAACTACAACATAACTACTGAGTAATAACTACAGCAGTACTACTGAGTAATAATTACAACAGTAGTTATTACTACTGCTACTACTAATACTACTACTATTACTGCTACTACTACTGCTAACAACAATAATAATAATAATAATAATAATAATAATAATAATAATAATAATAATAATAACAATAATAATAATAATAATAATAATAATAATAATAATACACGCGGGACGCCAGGTACGTCTTGCTACTTCTACTTACACTTAGGTCACACTACACATACATACACACACATATATACATATATATATATACATACACACCAATCTGGGTTTTCTTCTATCTTCTTAATAGTTCTTATTCTTCTTTATTTCCTCTTATCACAATGAGGAAGTGGAACAGAATTCTTTCTCCGTAAGCCATGCGTGTCGTAAGAGGCGAATAAGATGACGGAAGCAATGGGTTGATAACCCCCTTCTCCTGTATACATTACTAAATTTAAAAAGAGAATCGTTTGTTTTTCTTTTTGGGTCACCCTGCCTCAGTGGGATACGGCCGGTTTGTTGAAAATTATTAATAATAATAAATAATAATAATGAAATACAATTTTAATAATAACAATAATAATAATAATAATAATAATAATAATAATAATAATAATAATAATTTTATTTATTTTATTTTTTTTTTTTTTTTTTTTTTTTTTTTTTTTTTTTTTTTTTTTTTTTTTTTTTTTTTTTTTTTTTTTTTTTTTTTTTTTTTTTTTTTTTTTTTTTTTTTTTTTTTTTTTTTTTTTTTTTTTTTTTTTTTTTTTTTTTTTTTTTTTTTTTTTCCCCCCCCCCCCCCCCCCCCCCCCCCCCCCCCCCCCCCCCCCCCCCCCCCCCCCCCCCCCCCCCCCCCCCCCCCCCCCCCCCCCCCCCCCCCCCCCCCCCCCCCCCCCCCCCCCCCCCCCCCCCCCCCCCCCCCCCCCCCCCCCCCCCCCCCCCCCCCCCCCCCCCCCCCCCCCCCCCCCCCCCCCCCTTCACACCCATATAAGACGTTGGTATAACTATACTCTCATACATTCCCTCTTTACTTCCATGGACAAGGTTCTTTGTCTCCACAGACTCCGAAGTGCTCCACTCACCCTTTTCCCTCATCAATTCTATGATTCACCTCATCCTTCATAGACCCATCCGCCAACATGTCCACTCCCAAATATCGAATACATTCACCTCCTCCATACTCTTCCCTCCAATCTGATATCCAATCTTTCGTCACCTATTCTTTTGTTATCCTCATCACCTTACTCTTTCCTATATTCACTTTCAATTTTCTTCTTTTACAACCCTACCAAATTCATCCACCAACCTCTGCAGCTTCTCTTCAGAATCTCCCAAAGCACAGTGTCATCAGCAAAAGCAACTGTGACAACTCCACTTTGTATTTGCTTCTTTATCTTTTAGCCCAACACCTCTTGCCAAGACCCTCGCATTCACTTCCTACAACCCCATCTATAAATATATTGAACAACCACGGTGACATCACACATCCTTGTCTAAGGCCCACTTTTACTGGGAAATAGTCCCTTCCCTCCTACACACTCTAACCTGAGCCTCACTATCCTCATAAAAACTCTTCACTGCTTTCAGTAACCTTCCTCCTATTCCATACACCTGCAACATCTGCCACATTGCTCCCTATCTACCCTATCATACGCCTTTTCCAAATCCATAAATGCCACAAAAACATCTTTACCCTTATCCAAATACTGTTCACCTATATGTTTCACTGTAAACACTTGGTCTCACACCCCTACCTTTCCTAAAGCCCCTTGTTCATCTGCTATCCTGCTTTCTGTTTTACTCTTAATTCTTTCAATAATAACTCTACCATACACTTTACCAGGTACACTCAACAGACTTGTTCCTATAATTTTTGCTCTCTTTTGTCCTTTGCCTTTATGCAAAGGACAATGCACGCTCTCTGCCATCCTGGGTGCCTTGCCCTCTTCCATGCATTTATTAAATAATAGCACCAACCACTCAAATTATATCCCCACCTGCTTTAACATTTCTATCTTTGTCCATCAATCCAGCTGCCTTACCCTTTCATTCTGCCACTGCCTCACGAACTTCCCTACACCCACAACTGGCTCTTCCACACTCCTCAAGATGTTTTCATCTGCCCTACACACGAAATCACGGCTTCCTGTCTTCATCAACATTTAACAAATCCTCAAAATATTCTCTCCATCTTCCGATGACCTCTAACTCTCCATTTAATAACTCTCCTCTCCTTTTTTAACTGTCAAATCCATTTGTTCTCTAGGCTTCCTCAACTTATTAATCTCATTCCAAAACTTTTTCTTATTTTCAACAAATTTGCTGATAACATCTCACCCCTCTCATCTGCTCTTTTACATTGCTTCACCACTCTTTTAACCTCTTTTCTCTCATATACTCTTCCCTCTTGCATCATTTCTGCTGTAAAACCTCTCATATAACTACTTTCTCCTTACTACTCTTTTACGTCATCATTCCACCAAATCCGATCCTCTTCCCTCCTGCACCCACTCATAATACCACAACTTCTGTGACACTCTAACACTACATTTTTAAATCTACCCCATACATTTTCGACCCCATGCTACACTCCACTAGCCCATCTATCCTCCAATAGTTGTTTATATCTTACCTAACTGCCTCCTCTTTTGTTTATAAACCTTCACCTCTCTTTTACTTATGATTCTATAATAATAATAATAATAATAATAATAATAATAATAATAATAATAATAATAATAATAATAATAATAATAATAATAATAATAATAATAATAATAATAATAATTATAATAATTTCAACATGTGAGAGCAATAATAATTCAACTAGCCATACAGTACAATACAAATCTTTATTTCACATTTCCTGTACATTCAAAACATAGGATCAACAGCATTTCGGGGTAAACCTATCTAAATTATAAAACATCAAAAAACTGTCCCAATCAATGTGACTGGTGCTTGTTTATACTGTGGGCTCCTCTCCTCTGGCTGTAAGAGCCGTCGCCAGCCAGCTGATTCTACTTTATTCCTCTCTCTTCGAGTCTGTCATGGCATGCTCCACGAAACCCCATGATTTTCCCGCGGTACACCAGAGTTTTTTGAAAATAGCAGTTGAAGACCTAAGTTGATATAACAGTTTCATCATTTGCTTCTGTGTAAAAAAAAAAACGCTTTTAATCCCCATTTATGCTTCTTTTATGGTCAATGTATGGCACAGTTGGTCTCTTCGTTGATTCTGACGGTGTCGTCTAGCATTAGAGGCAACACAGTAAATTTGTTCGTATGTCTGATAAAAAATTTGAGGCTAAATCCTAAGGCACTGAAATAGTATCGCTGGCGGTTTTTCTTTAGAAAATTAAACAAAAATTTAAATGGATTCACCATTGCGTATCCTATTCTTGCTCTGCAATCTCGTTGTCTAGGCCAACTTAAGGCAACTTTGCCTCACGTAACTTAAACTAAACTAACTTGTTCTAACCGAAAATAATGAAAAATTGGAGTAAAACGGAAAAGGTTGAATTGTTGGCGTTTTATCAAATCCTCAACAACTGACAGCTCATCGGACTCTGCCAAGGATTTAATTAAGTAAATAACATTGGAGAGGTACACATTTCTCAGTGCATATATGCTGATTAGTATACTATATACATCAGTATACATAGTGAGAGTTTGCTTTATTTCACATTTTAAGAATTATTGTATTCCTGACCGGTGTGACTTTGTAAATGGTCCAAGACGGACCGAAACGTCGTCGCAAGCGTCTCTCTCCTATGAGCGGGATATTTGTGTATTGTGTATAGTCTTAATGACACTCTTGTTGTAGGTACATTTTAAACATAAACAAGTGAGCACACAATGTACTTACTGCTCACAATTACTGCTCACACTTACTGCTCACAGTGCTCCTGATCTGCTACTGTCTGCTCACATTCTGCTCCGATTACTGCTCACTTACTGCTCCTCATTACTGCTCCTGATTACTGCTCTGATTACTGCTCACATTACTGCTCTGATTACTGCTCCTGATTACTGCTCCCCAGATTGCTGCTCCATACTGCTCCTGCCTGCTCACTGATTACTGCTCCACTTCTGTCCTGATTAGCTTACACTGCTCACTTACTGCTCACTTACTGCTCCTATCTGCTCCTGCTGCTCCACAGTTACTGCTCGATTACTGCTCACCTTACTGCTCTGATTCTGCTCTGTCTGCTCACTTACTGCTCACTTACTGCTCCATTACTGCTCATGCTTACTGCTCGTTGCTCCACTTACTGCTCTGATTACTGCTCTGATTCTGCTCACACTTACTGCTCCTGAACTGCTCACAGTTACTGCTCTGTACTGCTCCATTACTGCTCCTTCCTGCTCATTATCTCACTCTGCCTCTCATTACTGCTCACAGATGCTGCTCCTGATTACTGCTCAATTACTGCTCTGATTACTGCTCACTACTGCTCCACTTCTGCTCCGATTACTGCTCTGATTCGTCCCTACATTACTGCTCTAAATTTCTGCTCCTTACTGCTCCATTACTGCTCACATTGCTGTTCTCCTTCCACTCCCTTATATTCACACTGCTCTCCCTTCACTTTTTCTGCACACAGGGCACTTCATCTACTCCCTCCTGCTCACAGTGCCTTACCACCACTCCCTCCTGCTCACAGTGCCTTACCACCACTCCCTCCTGCTCACAGTGCCTTACCACCACTCCCTCCTGCTCACAGTGCCTTACCTCCACTCCCTCCTGCTCACAGTGCCTTACCACCACTCCCTCCTGCTCACAGTGCCTTACCACCACTCCCTCCTGCTCACAGTGCCTTACCTCCACTCCCTCCTGCTCACAGTGCCACCTCCACCCTCCTGCTCACAGTGCCTTACCACCACTCCTCCTGCTCACAGTGCCTTACTCCACTCCCTCTGTCCTCAGTGCCTTACCTCACTCCCTCCTGCTACAGTGCCTTACCACACACTCCCCCCTGCTCACAGTGCCTTACCTCCACCCTCCTGCTCACAGTGCCTTACCTCCACTCCCTCCTGCTCACAGTGCCTTACCTCCACTCCCTCCTGCTCACAGTGACTTACCTCCACTCCCTCCTGCTCACAGTGCCTTACCTCACTCCCTCCTGCTCACAGTGCCTTACCACCACTCCCTTCTGCTCACAGTGCTTCACCACTCCCTCCTGCTCACAGTGCCTTACCTCCACCCCCTGCTCAGTGACTTACCTCACTCCTCCTGCTCACAGTGCCTTACCACTCACTCCTCCTGCTCACAGTGCCTTATCCACTCCTCCTGCTCACAGTGCCTTACCTCCACTCCCTCCTGCTCACAGTGCCTTACCTCCACTCCCTCCTGCTCACAGTGCCTTACCTCCACTCCCTCCTGCTCACAGTGCCTTACCTCCACTCCCTTCTGCTCACAGTGCCTACCTCCACTCCCTCCTGCTCATATCCTCGTCACTCACTCCCTCCTGCTCACAGTGCCTTACCTCCACTCCCTTCTGCTCACAGTGCCTTACCTCCACTCCCTCCTGCTCACAGTGCCTTACCACCTCCCTCCTGCTCACAGTGCCTTACCACTCCCTCCTGCTTTACAGTGCCTTACCTCACTCCTCCTGCTCACAGTGCTTACCTCCACTCCCTCCTGCTCACAGTGCCTACCTCCACTCCCTCCTGCTCACAGTGCTTACCACACTCCCTCCTGCTTCACAGTGTCCTTGCCACACTCCCCCCTGCTCACAGTGCCTTACCCTCCACTCCTCCTGCTCACGTGCTCACTTCCCCCACTCCTCCTTCTCCAGTGCCTTATCTCCACTCCCTCCTGCCCTCAGTGCCTTACCTCCACTCCCTCCTGCTCACAGTGCTTACTCCACTCCTCCTGCTCACAGTGCCTTACCTCCACTCCTCCTGCTCCTAGTGCCTTACTCACTCCCTCCTGCTCACAGTGCCTTACCACCACTCCCTCCTGCTCAAAGTGCCTTACCTCCACCCCCCTGCTCACAATGCTTTACCTTCACTCCCTCCTGCTGACAGTGCCTTTACCACTCCTCTCCTGCTCAAGTGCTTACCTCCCACCCCTGCCTGCTAAGTGCTTGACACTCACTCCCTCCTGCTCAAGTGCCTACTCACTCCTCCTGCTCACAGTGCCTTACCCCACTCCCCCTGCTCACAGTTTCCTTACCTCCACTCCTTCTGCTCAAGTGCCTCACCTTCACTCCCTCCTGCTTCATAGTGCTCACCTTTCCACTTCCCTCCTGCTCATAGTGTTTACCTCCACTCCCTTCTGCTCACAGTGCCTACCTTCACTCCTCCTGCTCAGTGCTCTTACCTACCACTCCTCCTGCTCAGTGCTTACTACCACGTCCCTCCTGCTCAAGTGCCTTGCCACCACTCCCTCCTGCTCACAGTGCCTTACCTCCACTCCCTCCTGCTCACAGTGCCTTACCTCCACTCCCTCCTGCTTACAGTGCCTTACCTCCACTCCCTCCTGCTCACAGTGCCCTCGGGAATGTGGTAAAGTAACACCATTTCGTATTGAAAAACGTGCATGGAAATTTAAGAGGAGTGCATAAATTTTGTGCCTAATCTTTCCACTGGCTCCGCCACCGCTGTTGTTGTTGTTGCTCTTCTTGTTTTCTTCATCTTCTTGCTCTCGTTGTTGTTGTTATTCTTCCCGCTGTTGCAATTCCTGTTTTTGCTAATACTGATGTCGCTTTTGGTGGTGCATCTGCTACTGTTGCTTTTGCTGTTGTTGCTGCTGCTACTGTTACTACTACTACTGTTGTAGCTGTTGCTTCTGCTGGTATTCTTGCTTTTGTTGCAGTACAGTCTAGTCAAATTACGAAAAAAATAAGTGAAATAATTTATAAAGCGATGTGATTTTTGCATACACATACTACTGAAGGTTCTTGAAGTAAATATTAAAGGTTAAAAGTCTTCCTTTTCACCCGACTGTAACAATTGTTTATCTCCTCAACCCAACCACTGCCTCTCTGAGTGGGCGAGTTCTTACCCAACCACCGCCTCTCTGAGTGGGCGGGTTCTTACCCAACCACCGCCTCTCTGAGTGGGCGAGTTCTTACCCAACCACCGCCTCTCTGAGTGGACGAGTTCTTACCCAACCACCGCCTCTCTGAGTGGGCGGGTTCTTCCAACCATCGCCCCTCTGAGTGGGGGAGTTCTACCAACCATCGCCTCTCTGAGTGGGCGGGTTCTTACCCAACCATCGCCTCTCTGAGTGGGCGAGTTCTTACCCAACCATCGCCTCTCTGAGTGGGCGAGTTCTTACCCAACCATCGCCTCTCTGAGTGGGCGAGTTCTTACCAACCATCGCCCCTCTGAGTGGACGAGTTCTACCAACCACCGCCTCCTGAGTGGGCGGGTTCTTACCCAACCATCGCCTCTCTGAGTGGGCGAGTTCTTACCCAACCACCGCCTCTCTGAGTGGGCGAGTTCTTACCCAACCACCACCTCTCTGAGTGGGCGGGTTCTTACCCAACCACCGCCTCTCTGAGTGGGCGGGTTCTTACCCAACCACCGCCTCTCTGAGTGGGCGAGTTCTTACCCAACCACCGCCTCTCTGAGTGGGCGGGTTCTTACCCAACCACCGCCTCTCTGAGTGGGCGACTTCTTACCCAACCACCGCCTCTCTGAGTGGACGAGTTCTTACCCAACCACCGCCTTTCTGAGTGGGCGAGTTCTTACCCAACCACCGCCTCTCTGAGTGGACGAGTTCTTACCCAACCACCGCCTCTCTGAGTGGGCGGGTTCTTACCCAACCATCGCCTCTCTGAGTGGGCGAGTTCTTACCCAACCACCGCCTCTCTGAGTGGGCGAGTTCTTACCCAACCATCGCCTCTCTGAGTTGGCGGGTTCTTACCTTTGGTTGCGGTTATTTTGGTTGCGGTTCATCTGACGGTAAAAGTTTTACGTCGTGTGAAAAAAAATTGGAAAATATATTCCGAGAAAGATTGATTCAGTGTATATTTGCCTCGTATGCTACTGCTTTTTGGGTAAATCATTCCACGGGTGATATGGTTTGTTTGGAATCGTGTCATTACGATTTCGTGAGTCGTTTTGCGTCAGCCAGACCGGATGTGGAATGCGAGTTTGTGCATCCTGCGAGGTTTTTACTACTTGCGCTCAGTTTTCTGTTAATATCTCACAAAGTTTTTTGTGTTTATAATAAATACGTAGATATTTTAAGTTGTTGATGGGAAAATTCTCCTTTTAGGAAAGTAAGAATCATATTTTTATGCTGCGTTATTTTTTATTCCTACGTTCATTAAATGAGTCATTTCCACACCACCCGTGAGGTAGAGTCACTGGCACTCTTTTATCCGAGTGGTTTCCTCAGTAGGCAGAATCCTAACAGTTTCTTTTGATAATGTTACGATTCAAGACCTCATCTCTTACACCAAGATCATCTGTAGAACCCCTCCACTGACTCAGAATTCAGGAAGCTTTGATCTTGGCAGTTTTTGCATACTGAAAAGCAGTGCAATCTAGCTTTTACATACTACACTGCTTCCCACACCCTAATTTGCATCAGATAAATTTCATGATCTTTGGTGGACCAAGTGTCTCCATTGTATAGATAGGTGACAGAGAATTATGATGTCTTTTCCAGCGCAGAAGGTCAAGCTATAGTGTCTCCTCGCCATGTTTATACCAGGTGATGAACACAATATAAATATTGACGAGGTGCTGAAGAGGTGGAGGAAGACTTGATAATAACACAACATGGGCTGTGTGGCGGAAAGATCGGTTAAAAGAGACAAATCTATAAAGATTGAGATTTGTTACACTGTTTTATACAGAGCGAGGATGAACCGTTCTCCAGCTGTTGCAACATCATCGTAAGTTAACAGAGGATTGTTGAATATCAACACAATCTCTTGCAACAGACTGCCTTTGTTGAGACTGACAGTTTTCATTTTTCCAAGTTTATAAAAAGAGATTGTGATATCGCAGCAATTGAGTGCACCAGAAAACAAAATTGACTCTTTGATGTTATTTAAAATGGTGGAACACTGCAAGTTTCTTGAACTTTACTCTCGTTCTTGGAGTTTCCTCTAACTTCTTAAAGTTAACATAATATCTCTTCTTTTGGAGTGCAAGCAACAAGCCGAATAAGAGGAACAGCGTCTTGTTCAGCTGAACAATCAGCACATCGGCTTCATCCCTGGTAACTTGTGTCTGAATCCTATTGTTCTAAAACTTTTTGTTTCATTTACTTAATTTGACACTCATTGTTCTTTACCTGGAGTGTGTACCGGGGGTCAGCGCCCCCGCTGCCCGATACATGAGGCACAGTTAGAAGCTTGTAAACATTAAATAATATTTCAGCTGAAATGAGTCTCAAACGTTGTCTTTGTTGGTCCATACATTTATATTGATCTGATTTGCTGACTATCAGTCAAAAATTACTACTAGATCTTTACCATAATAGGCTTTTATGAACGTCAGTAAATGTCTTGATTTGGCCAAACTTTATGATGGATCACGTTACCTCCATCAGTGATATACTTGACTCCTGATATAATCAATTACGCTTTACTGAACAGTCTTCTTTTTCTCTTCAAACTTTTATCATCTAATATGGAGAGCGAAACACCAAATCATGACCGAAACATTAAATATTTCTTCAAGGAAGAGATGTCTCCTGCACTCTTTATATTCTTTATAAGAATCTGTTCGATTGTTATGTCAAGGAACCGCACAAGTACTTTCCTGAATGTCGAATTATGAAGTGACCTTCTGATGTTAATCTGGGAAACTCATTAGCTGGCATTTTTAGATGGATAGAATCCCTATCGTGGAGGTACAGCTGGCAGGGTTTGGCACACACAATTAGCCCACAAGTATAAAAAAAATGGGTAACATAGGTAATAGGCAGTCTAGATGAAGATTCCATTTTCCCCTGCGTTCTAGAGTGCGACAGTCATAATATCAAAGA
This sequence comes from Cherax destructor, assembly GCA_009830355.1. NCBI lineage: Eukaryota > Metazoa > Arthropoda > Malacostraca > Decapoda > Parastacidae > Cherax > Cherax destructor. The sequence continues at coordinate 117,096 of WNWK01000689.1, forward strand.
ACTTAATGGTGTCATGTAATTTGTAAACTTCAATAGGAGCTTCTTAATAACATCAATGATTTCCACCGAGTTGAATCTTCAAGGAAAGTTGGTAAATCTCGTAAGAATTTGTTGCACATGTTGCTTATCAGGGTCATCAACAGTAGTGTCATGGAAGAGTAATTTTTGCCAAGGTGTGTTAGCAGATGTGTTCGGATAACTAGTGCAAAGGCGTGGAATGAAAACATAGGAGGTACAGAAGTGGAAGTAAATACCGTAGACCTCACAATAACAATTGAAGATTCACCTTCTTGATTGTCTTGGCAAGAAGACACTATATTCTTTGCTTTCACATTCAGTGGTTGGTCCAAGTGTGACAATGCACATCATTTGGTTAGATTTTTGTCTCTTCAGCAGCAAATTTTACTGCAGTTAGTACTGTGTTATACTCTGCTGGTGGCAGATTAATATGAGATAATACAAGAGTTTTGTTGTGTCATACAGCAGAGCATCTGTTATGGCTTCCGTTAAACCTTGTCACAATGGAAGATATTGCAATATATCAACAAACTTCATCCTAATAGACAGTTTGCAGGTTTAGAGTATTTAAAACATCTGTTCGCCTTCCTCGGAAAGTTTCTACTTCCATTTTTTATTCTCCATAATCTTGTTTGAAGAAGGAACAGCGTTCAATTTAGCTAAATGCATTTTATTCCACCCATTGAGTGATATTTATTTTCGGATAAAGTATATATGTTAAAATCTGCATTGTCAAAAACGTATTGAAAGAAAGAACCTTTGTCCAAGTCATATTTTCAAAGATTTTAAATCAGACGCCTCAAGCAGTGAGACGTCATTATAGCCTAAAGGAAATTACGAAAATTGACACCGTATTAAGAGTGCTTTTAGATGCAACTTTACGAAATAATTAAACCGAGAAAACAAGTAATGTGGAACATTGAAACTGATGGAGAACTTCTTGGAGCAGTTTTGAGAGTTTATTGTAATAACTGTAAGCAGAGAACACGCAGCATTTCACGAGGCTTCTCCTCAGCACCATTCATAAAATTTTAACATATGTTCTGATATAGTCTCGAACCACAGCTGCCTCGGCTTTAACGCTTCTTAAAAGCTCATCTTTATCATCTCTCTCTCTCTCTCTCTCTCTCTCTCTCTTCTTGTCTTCTTCTCTTCTTCTTCTCTTCTCTCTTCTCTTCATCTTCTCTCCTCTCCTTTCCTCTTCTATTTCTCTCCCTCCACTTCTTCTCTCTCTCTCTCTACTCAAGGGTTGTACAAGGTTAAGTTAATTGTTCCTAATATTATTTACAAGATATGAGTTGATATCTACATCAGCTCATTTAAAACTCTTTACTGTTAGGTGACATATAAATAGGGAATAGGGTGTAGTTGGAGCCAACTGTGGGTCAGCGACTTTTCTCTTTCTCTTCTGTCTGTCTGTCTCCTCCGTCTGTATCCTCTGTCTGTCTGTCTCTGCCTCTCTCTCTCTCTCTCTCTCTCTCTCTCTCTCTCTCTCTCTCTCTCTCTCTCTCTCTCTCTCTCTCTCTCTCTCTTTTGTCTTTGTCTATCTGTCTTTGTCTATCTGTCTTTGTCTATCTGTCTCTGTCTATCTGTCTTTGTCTATCTGTCTCTATCTGTCTTTGTCTATCTGTCTCTGTCTATATGTCTCTGTCTATCTGTCTCTGTCTATCTGTCTTTGTCTATCTGTCTCTGTCTATCTGTCTCTGTCTATCTGTCTCTGTCTATCTGTCTTTGTCTATCTGTCTCTGTCTATCTGTCTCTGTCTATCTGTCTCTGTCTATCTGTCTCTGTCTATCTGTCTCTGTCTATCTGTCTCTGTCTATCTGTCTCTGTCTATCTGTCTCTGTCTATCTGTCTCTCACTCTCCATGTTCCAGTTATTAATAAGTTAGGCTCCAGAGCCCTGGAAACAAACAACTTTTGTCCTCCTCGTCATCTCTACAAACAAGGCTCCACACAACTTTACTTTTATCAACAAGTGTTTTTTTTCTTTTCAGCGGCAGTGCCACATTTTTCACCACTACATAAACAGTTCTTCTGCAAATTAAATCGTTCTTCCTACTGGAAAGTTTGTTCTTTCTTAGTTCTTTTACTTTTCGCAAATCTCTGGCAACAGTTGTTTTTCTCTTTAATGTAGCTACGTGTGGATGCATTTCGATGGTGTCCACTTTAAGAAGTCAGAATTACCGTCTTTTCTTATTATACTCACTTGTCTCAAGCTGTGGACATTGTTTTTAACAATCACATTTTCCCCCTGAGTCTTTTTTGTTTTGGAAAGAATTTTCTTTATATACCATCTTCTGATTTTTTTTTTTTTTGTAAATCATGAAAAATCTGAATTTTATTTTTAGAAACTGAGTATAATTAATATTTATTTTATCAACCAAAGAGAAATTTTTCCCACTGTACAACTTCATCTCTATACATTGTAAATAAAGTATTTGTCATTTGTGCATTATTAACAAACGAAAAGCAAAAATCTTGATGTATTCTCAAGCTCGACCTCCATTTCCGGTCTGGCTCACGCAGAATAACTATAGATTTTTTTTTAATTATGTTAAGAGCTGTAAAAAAAAGAAACTATAGAATAAACGACAACTATGCACAGAGGCAATCGTGTTCGGAATGTATTTTCCTGTTTTTCTCCTTTAATAGAATTTTATCGTCAGATGAACCATTTTTCAGATAACCGCAAAACCAAGAAAATGTTTCACTCCCCCCACACTTCGAAAACGGTGAGGGAAGGGAGAGAGAAGGGAGATGGAAGGGAGATGGAAGGGTGAAGGAAGGGTGAGAGAAGGGAGAGGGAAGGGTGAAGGAAGGGAGGGGGAAGTTGCTTCAGGCAGACGGAGGGGAGCACTTTTGATCTTTATTTCTAAAGCCTTCAGGAGCATATGTGGAAAAAATCTCATCTTTTCGCAAATTATTTCCGCCACACTAAGAACCATTACGCGTAAAGTTGAAAAGGCAGCTTTTGTTCCACCAGACGGCAAGCCATCATCAACTGCATTCAGCAACTATTCTTCCTCGAACAACACTCGTCTGAAACATGTTCACAATAAAGCTTCACCGGAAAAGGTAATTTGACCGAATGGAAGCTCGACCTCCAAGCCGAAGCCAACTTGATCCTGTTTCTTAGTTACTTCGCATGAGAATGAAGAGAAGAATCATTAAAATACTTCCAGTTTGTACACCAGATAAGATAGGAAACACCTCTAGGCTTGTACATTAAATGACGTTGATAAAAGCTCCTATAGCTTGATGATTAACCGAGGTAGGTAAAAAGCGTTCACTTTGTACAAGAACTGAGGCAAGTTGAGGTAAGTAACGGCTCTTGTACCATGTTCATTTGCTGAAGTAACAGGGTTTTGCCTACTACATGAGCTGAGGTAGGAAACAGCTCTTAGCCTGTACATGAGCTGAGGTAATTTACAGCTTTTAGTTTATACATGAACTGAGTTAGGTAAAGGCTCTAATTTTTACAAGAGCTGAGGAAGGTAACAGATTACATGGCCTGGTCATGAGGTGAGGTAGGTGCCACCTTCTAGCTTGTACATGACTTGAAGTATGTAACAACTCTTAGCTTGAACATGAGCTGAAGTATTTAGGAGAGAGAGAGAGAGAGAGAGAGAGAGAGAGAGAGAGAGAGAGAGAGAGAGAGAGAGAGAGAGAGAGAGAGAGAGAGAGAGAGAGAGAGAGAGAGAGAGAGAGAGAGAGAGAGAGAGAGAGAGAGAGAGAGAGGAGGGAGAGAGGCAAGTTAGGCAGTAACGCAGCAATCATTGTCACAAGCATTCTTCAGTTAATCTTCACAAGCAAATTTCATATGCACTTTAGAAATAATGGAAATTTCACCGTCTGGAAGATAATCACATCGTCAATATTCCCGAAGCAGCAAATTGAAATCAGTTAAGGAGGGAGACTCTCGGGAGTTCCAATATTAGACTCCAGAAGCTGAATTATATCTTGGTGAAAACATTAGAGGGACGAAGCTCAATGACTGCAACTTTTGCTGCAAAATAAGTCCTGGAGGAGCCTTTTATCTCAGAGCTGGAAGTGCCTTGATGCCTGTGAGGAGCCTTTTATCTCAGAGCTGGAAGTGCCTTGATGCCGGTGAGGAGCCTTTTATCTCAGAGCTGGAAGTGCCTTGATGCCGGTGAGGAGCCTTTTATCTCAGAGCTGGAAGTGCCTTGATGCCGGTGAGGAGCCTTTTATCTCAGAGCTGGAAGTGCCTTGATGCCTGTGAGGAGCCTTTTATCTCAGAGCTGGAAGTGCCTTGATGCCGGTGAGGAGCCTTTTATCTCAGAGCTGGAAGTGCCTTGATGCCGGTGAGGAGCCTTTTATCTCAGAGCTGGGAGTGCCTTGATGCCGGTGAGGAGCCTTTTATCTCAGGAGTTGAAAGCGTCTTCCTCATCTTGGATTAAACTCGATCACGTGGCATTCAACAGAGGTTGCTTGACACCTACCAACTTATTGCTCACTCATAAATTACATTACATGACTGAAGTGTTTAAATAATGGAAAATGCAAATGGGAGATTAGAGGGAAGGGATGACAGTTCAATTCCTTGATGAGTTATAAACATGCACACACACACACACACACACACAGGAAGGACAAAGAAGACCGCTGACAGAGTACAGGCTAGGTGGACAAGGGCTACAAACCTCGGCAAAGGAGAAAGACCTTGGGGTGAGTATAACGCCAAGTACGTCTCCGGAGGCACACATCAACCAGATTACTGCGGCAGCATATGGGCGACTGGCAAACCTAAGATTAGCGTTCCGTTACCTAAACAAGGAATCGTTCAAGACACTGTACACCGTGTACGTCAGACCCATACTAGAATATGCAGCACCAGTCTGGAACCCACACCTGGTCAAGCACGTAAAGAAACTAGAGAAAGTGCAAAGGTTTGCGACAAGGTTAGTTCCACAACTCAGGGGTCTGTCCTATGAAGAATGGTTGAGGGAAATAGGACTAACAACACTGGAGGAAAGAAGGGTCAGAGGAGACATGATAACGACATACAAAATACTGCGGGGAATCGACAAGGTAGACAGGGACAGGATGTTCCAGAGAGGGAACACAGAAACAAGGGGCCACAACTGGAAGCTGAAGACTCAGATGAGTCAAAGGGATGTAAGGAAGCATTTCTTCAGCCACAGAGTAGTCAGGAAGTGGAATAGTCTAGAGAAAGATATAGTGGAGGCAGGAACCATACATAGTTTTAAGACGAGGTATGATAAAGCTCATGGAGTAGGGAGAGCAGAGACCCAGTAGCGGACAGCGAAGAGGCGGGGCCAGGAGCTGAGTCTCGACCCCTGCAACCACAATTAGGTGAGTACAATTAGGTGAGTACACACATGAAGATCGGGAAAGGGTAAAGAAGACCGCAGACAGAGTACAGACTAGGGGGGGCCAAAGACTGCAAAAACCTCACTCAAGGAAAAAGATCTTGGAGTGAGCATAATACCGAGCACATCTCCTGAGGCGCATATCAACCAAATAACTGCTGCAGCATACGGGCGACTAGCAAACCTAAGAATAGCATTCCGACACCTCAGTAAGGAATCGTTCAGGACTCTGTGCACCGTATTGGAGTATGCAGTACCAGTTTGGAACCCACACCTATCCAAGCACGCCAGGAAATTAGAGAAAGTTCAAAGGTTTGCAACAAGATTAGTCACGGAGCTAAGGGGTATGTCCTACGAGGAAAAGTTAAGGGAAATCGACCTGAAGACACTGGAGGACAGGATGGATAGGGGATGACATAACGACATATAAAATTCTGAGTGGAATCGACAAGGTGGACAGAGACAGGATGTTCCAGAGATGGGACACAACAACAAGGGGTCACAATTGGATGCTGAACACTCAGATGAGTCACAGGGATGTAAGGAAATATTTCTTCAGTCATAGAGGTGTTTGGAAGTGGAATAGTCTAGCAAGTGAGACATAGCAGACGGGATCCATACATAGCTTTAAAAAGAGGTATGATAAGGCTCATGGAGCAGGGAGAAAGTGGACCTAGTAGCAACCAGTGAAGAGCCGGGGCCAGGAGCTATGAATCGACCCCTGCAACCACAATTAGACGAGCACACATACACTGTGAAGATAGAGTAAATAGTAAGGAATAGCATGCTAGGATACTTGAGAAAGATTCTTTACGGAAAAGCAGATTGGATTTAGGAATGGAAAATCCTGTCAAGCTAATTTTCTTGAATTCTGTGACTAAGAAAAAGAGATAAAACAAGAAAGACCGGCTTGAGTGGAGTGCATTTTCTTGGACCTTAGAAAAGCATTTGATTCAGAACCTCGCCAAAGATTTGTCCAGACATTACAACAAGCATGAATAAAAGACACGACTCCATTGGGGTAGAGAATATTTAAATGTGAGAGAGGAACAAGTTGGGTTCCGCTGGGATCAGTGTTACGACTACTAGTGATCCAGCTTTACTTGAATAACATGCCAGAGGGTAGGGAGTCCCATGTGTTACTGCTGCCTCGTCGAGGAGAGAATAAAGGAGTCAACTCTGGTGACTCTAAAGGTTTAGAGACGAGTTGACAGGGTGGACAGAGACAGGTTGTTCGAGAGGTGCGAGACAGATAAACGAAGCCACAGCTGGAACATACGAGTTACTATGATGTTGGGAATTATTCTTACAGCCTCAGAGTGGTCAGGTAATAGATCGTCCTGCACACACACACACACACACACACACACAATGGATCAAGGCATATTTGTAAAAAATTAAACAATGATTGAATATCCGTGAAGAGGTGTCTGAATGGGGGCATGTGACGAGTGGGGTTACACAAGGATCAGTTTTAGGACCGGTGCTAATAGTTGCATACGTGAATGACATGAAGGAAGGGATAGAGTCAGAGATATCACAGTTCGCAGTTGACATGAAACTAATGAGAATATAATACAACTGGATCAGGACAGGTTGCAGGTCTGGTCTGACAAGTGGCTATTGGAGTTTAGCCCCAGCAGCTTAGGAAAAGATCAACGAAGATCGCAGATGGAGTACAAGTTCGGAGGCAAAGCCTGCAAACTTCACTCGAGGACCTTGGGGTGAGTATTGTACCGAGCATATTTCCTGAGTCGCACATCAACCAGAAAACTGCTGTCGCAGATGCTCGTCTGACAAATCTAAAACTAAAACTTTAGGACTGAGTAAGGAGTCATTCACGCCACTGTACCAGTGTACGTCAAACCCATGTCGGAGTACGCAGCACCAGTGTAGAACAAATTAGACACATATGCAACACTTGGGTATGAGGAGGTATGATAAAGCTCTTGGAGCAGGAAGAGTTACCTAGTAGCGACCAGTGAAGAGGCGGGGCAAGGAGCTGTGACTCGACCCCTGCAACCAAAACTAGGTGAGTACACACACACACGCACAGTCCCGTCTTATTTATATAGCACAAAGCCCTTAACGTGAGCTCTATACTGCGAGTTCCTAAGCTCTTGTCCCAAACATATAAAAGATCAATGAAAAACTTGGAGGATTATCTGAAGAACTTTAGCACCTTACTGGTGTTATAATGGAGAATATTCTTAGCTTTTTGAGAAAGGAATTCAAAGTATGTGGGAGGATATTACCCTCCGAGGTTGCCTTGTCTGCGGTGCTGGCGGACTGTGCAAGTGCAACCATGTTGATAATGGTGGGCGAAATGTTTCAGCAATAAAGATACCCAACTGTTGCATATGTGTCTTACTCATTATGTGTCTTAGTTAGATTTATGAGGTGTTTTATTATATGACTTCATTCACTGCTTTGGGGGAAAAAATATATATAAATGATATTTGCCAAGGGAGCTACTAGCTGACTGCCCTGGGTTAATACTTTGTGACTAATGTAAAAATTATAGTCAGATAATAGATGCAAAACAAACTTTTTATATATTGACGACATCCCTCAGTGACAAGATTTTGAAATAATTTCATAGCGAGTTCCACGAGATTAAATACAAACAATAGATGAAGTGAATAAGGTCATAATTAGCAGACAGGTGATGGAGAGGTGATGCAGCTTCTTGTGAAGCATTCAAGAGAACGTGTCTTCTCGTGAAGAATCTATAAATATATGTATAAATATAAATATAAATATATATATATAATATATATATATATATATATATATATATATATATATATATATATATATATATATATATATATATATATATATATATATATATATATATATATATTTTTTTTTTTTTCAACAAGTCGGCCGTCTCCCACCGAGGCAGGGTGACCCAAAAAGAAAGAAAATCCCCAAAAGAAAATACTTTCATCATTCAACACTTTCACCACACTCATACATAATCACTGTCTTTGCAGAGGAGCTCAGATACGACAGCTGAGAAAAGTCCTCCCAGCTGTCACTATCTCAGACCCCTCCTTTAAAGTGCAGGCATTGTACTTCCCATTTCCAGGACTCAAGTCCAACTAAATCAATTAACTGGTTTCCCTGAATCCCTTCACAAAATGTTACCCTGCTCACACTCCAACAGCTCGTCAGGTCCCAAAACCATTCGTCTCCATTCACTCCTATCTAACACGTTCACACATGCTTGCTGGAAGTCCAAGCCCTCGCCCACAAAACCTCCTTTACCCCTCCCTCCAACCTTTTCTAGGACGACCCCTACCCCGCCTTCCTTCCCTACAGATTTATACGCTCTCCAAGTCATTCTACTTTGATCCATTCTCTCTAAATTACCAAACCACCTCAAAAACCCCCTCTTCAGCCCTCTGACAAATACTTTAGTAACTCCACACCTTCTCCTAATTTCTACATTCCGAATTTTCTGCATAATATTTACACCACACATTGCCCTTAGACAGGACATCTCCACTGCCTCCAGCCTCCTCCTCGCTGCAGCATTTGCAACCCATGCTTCACACCCATATAAGAGTGTTGGTACCACTATACTTTCATACATTCCCTTCTTTGCCTCCATGGATAACGTTTTTTGTCTCCACAGATACCTCAACGCACCACTCACCTTTTTTCCTTCATCAATTCTATGGTTAACCACATCCTTCATAAACCCATCCGCTGACACATCAACTCCCAAATATCTGAAAACATTTACTTCTTCCATAATCCCTCTCTCCAATGTGATATCCAATTTTTCTTTATTTAAATCGTTTGATACCCTCATCACCTTACTCTTATCTATGTTCACTTTCAACTTTCTACCTTTACACAATCTCCCAAACTCGTCCACTAGCCTTTGCAACTTTTCTTTAGAATCTCCCATAAGCACAGTATCATCAGCAAAAAGTAACTGTGTCAACTCCCATTTTGCATTTAATTCCCCATAATTTAATATCACCCCTCTCCCCAACACCCTAGCATTTACTTCTTTTACAACCCCATCTACACATCTACACATCTACACATCCCCTACCCACTCTAAAGACTCCTAGCTCATCTGCAATCCTACTCTCTGTCATACCTCTAATTCTTTCAATAATAACCCTGCCATACACTTTACCTGGTATACTCAGTAAACTTATTCCCCTATAATTATTACAATCTCTTTTATCCCCCTTCCCTTTATATAAAGGAACTATACATGCTCTCTGCCAATCCCTAGGTACCTCCCCCTCTTTCATACAATATATATATATATATATATATATATATATATATATATATATATATATATATATATATATATATATATATATATATATATATATATATATATATATATATATATACACTTGCGATTTTGGCTTAAATAGGAACGGTCTTCTTGACGGTCATCTAGGCAGGGTGACCCAAAAAGAAAGAAAAAACCAAAAAGAAAGAAAAAACATTCAACACTTTCATAATCACTCATACATAATCACTGTCTTTGCAGAGGCGGTCAGATACGATAGTTTAGATGTCCCTGCAAACTGCCAATATCCCAAACCCCTCCTTCAAAGTGCAGGCATTGTACTTTCCATTACCAGGACTCAGGTCCAGCTAACTGCTTTCCAGAATCCCTTCACAAAATATTACCCTGCTCACACTCCAACAGCTCGTCAGTTCTCAAAAACCATTAGTCTCCATTCACTACTATCTAACACACTCACGCAAGGTTGCTGGAAGTCCAAGCCCACAAAACCTCCTTTACCCCCCTCCCTTCTTCCTTTTCGGGGAAGACCCCTACCCCACCTTCCTTCCCTTACAGATTTATACGCTCTCTTAGTCATTCTACTTTGTTCCATTCTCTCTAAATGACCAAACCACCTCAACACCCCTTCTTCAGCCCTCTGACTAATACTATTAGTTACTCCACACCTCCTAATTTCCACACTATGAATTCTCTGCATAATATTTACACCACACATCTCCACTGCCTCCAGCCGCCTCCTCGCTGCAGCATTTACAACCCAAGCTTCACACCCATATAATTAAGAGTGTTGGTACCACTAAACTCTCACACATTGCTTTCTTTGAGTCCATGGATAACGTTCTTGTCTCCACAGTTACCTCAATGCACCACGGGGTACAACTTATACAGGCCTAGCGGGCATGAATGACATACTGTACAGAAAGCCCCTGGTTATGCAGAACATTTCGGGCAAATTAGGTCACCTTTATTTCAAGGTACCTATCTACTGCTAGATGAACAGGGAGAGCAGGTGTCTTAAGGAAACACGTTCAAATGCTGCCTTCCAACTGTTCCGGGGATCAAACCACGGACTTCAGTGTGTGAGCTGAGTGCACTATCAACTGAGCGATGGGACACTCAAGAACATTAAAAAAAATTGGGGCTGAGTACTTCACCCTGAAGTGTGCCCGGCTCAAATGAGGCACAGGTGGTATACTCTCACATCTTTGTATATGACTGAGGCTCCTCTGTTACACAGTTACCCTTGGATCAAGTAATTAGTTTCCTTCTGACACGAAAATTGGCGAAAATATGTTCTCTGTTGATTGCATCAAAAGCAGCTCTGAGGTCAATAAAGGCCACTATGTTGCTAGGTCTCTTTCTGGTGAAGTACTTGCAAAGCAAGTTTGGGAGCCTCTTCCGGGTAGGAACCCATAGCGATTGGGAAGGAATTTGTATTGCACTTAGACACTGAGATTTATGCTTTTTCCCTTCTGCGTAAAAACAGTTATTAACTGAACGATGATAAATGTGGTTTCTTCTTTGGGTCACTCAGCCTTGGTGGTAAACGACTCATGTATTATATTTATAAGTAAATAGAACTAAAACTTTTTATAGTACATTAAATTTGTGGAACGTGTCTGAGTCGGCTCAACATAATTATGAATTGAAACAACTAATTATTTCCCCTCATAATATATTAAAACTACAATAAAGTTAGGAAGTTACGCTCGACATGAAATGTATTATAATTAGTTTAGGAAGCGACTTTCTCTTTTTCCCATTAATATGATAGAAGGGAAAAAATCGACCGCCATTTTGCTTCACCTTTCCTGATGGTGAGGGAAGTTGTAACTGATGGTTGTGCAACATGGTGTAAGTGGCCGAAGGTGGGTGTTGGTGAGCGTGGGTGTGTGTTGGTGAGCGTGGGTGTGTGTTGGTGAGCGTGGGTGTGTGTTGGTGAGCGTAGGTGTGTACTGGTGGGCGTGAGTATGTGTCGGTAAGTGTAAAATAACTAAACCATTGACTGCAGAAGTTAAAGCTTCTCTCTCTCTCTCTCTCTCTCTCTCTATATATATATATATATATATATATATATATATATATATATATATATATTATATATATATATATATATATATATATATATAATATCATCTTTAATGATCTTATATTAAACATCTATCATTCAGTGCGTTGTGTCTATCTCTTCCTTAACAGTTTTGACCACGTCTTACCTTAAGTGTCTTTCCACAAATTGTCAAAAATGGAAATCAGTGTTTCCACTACTGTATGATGGTCCAGAACAGATAGCTGATAATGATCCAGAATGGACGGGGATATCATTTTAATTAATAATCTTCTATTAGTAACTTTGCTGGTCATTGTTTCAGTAGTGGAACGCTGGCTGATTTTGTTCTTGTTATTTTTTTCTCTAGCCACACGGTTGTACGGACGTCTTTCAGCTGTTTACTCTGATTCTCTAACCTTTAATTACAAAAGGAATGGGTGTGAGACATGGGTTGTGAATGTTGCAACAAGGAGAAGGCTGAGGCAGTGGAGATGTCATGTCTGAGGGTCAATGTGTGGTGTGAATATAATGCAGAGAATCCGTAGTTTGGAGATTAGGAGGAGGTGTGGGATTACCAAAACTATTATCCAGAGGGTTGAGGAGGGGTTATTGAGATGGTTTGGACATGTAAAGAGGATGGAATAAAATAGAATGACTTCGAGAGTGTATAAATCTGTAGTGAGGGAAGGCGGGGAAGGGGTCGGCCTAGAAAAGGTTAGAGGGAAGGGGTAAAGGAGGTTTTATGTGCGAGGGGCTTGGACTTCCAGCAAGCGCGCGTGAGCGTGTTAGATATGAACAAAAGAGACAAATGGTTTTTAGGACTTGACGTGCTGTTGGGGTTTGAACAAGGTAACATTTATGAAGGGATTCAGGGAAACCGTCAGTCTGGACTTGAGTCCTGGAAATGGGAATTACAGTGCCTGCACTCTGAAGGAGAGGTGTTAATGTTGCAGTTTTATAACTGTAGTGCAAGCACGCCTCTGGCAAGACAGTGATGGAGTGAATGATGATTTAAGGTTTCCTTTTCGGGTCACCCTGCCTTGGTGGGAAACGGCCAATGCGTTAATAAAAAAAATATATGGTTTTCATGTATGAACCCATTCCTTTCAGGCGCTCCACCATTCTTTTTCTTAACTTTACATGGTATGCATGCCAGTGGCACTGGTCTGTAATTTAACGTTAGCTGTCTCTCTCCATACTTAAAAACTAGCACTACATTTGTCTTCCTTACCTCCGGTAGTTGCCCTGTGTCGACAGACCTCTTGAAGATTATTGCTATAGGAACACAGTTTTTCTGCTGCCACTGTCAGGACCAGCGTTGAAATGTTATCCGGTCCCACCACCTTCTAGTTATTTAACTCACAATTGCTTATTTACCTTCCCCTCCGCCTCCCCCAGTTGCATCTATTATGCCCATCTCTTGCTGGTGCACTTTACCGGGTCGGTAACCTTCCTTTCTCCTTTGAAAATACCATCCTAAATCTCTCGCTGTACTTTTCACAGACTTCCTGGTCATCCCTGGCAGCTCCCCGCCTTCCTACTTTAGCCTGATTACCTGGTCCTTGAGAGTTGTCTTCCTCTTGGTGGGTCGGATTTGGTTTTCAGGGCTTTGTCATTCTCAAACTGTCGTTGAACCTCTCTTCTTACACATACAGAATCGTTTTTGGCTCTTCAGCTCAATTCCTTGATTGAAGAGTTCTTTGTCTTCCATATTTTTTCCTGCAGTAGCACATTTAAATTTTGACTCTCTACACCTCTAGGGAAGTAAGTAAGTAATTATTATTATTATTATAATCAAATAGAAGCGCTAAACCACAGGGGTTATACAGCAGTAAGTAAGTAAGTTTATACAGGTATACACAAATACATTTACTTAGATTATCATACATAGGTAATCCCTGTGTGTGTGTGTCTGTTTTGCATGGGTAAAACCTCTGTTCCTGGCCCTCCCTCATCATTAGTTACTTTTCTGATTAACTCTCTCCTAGCTTCGTGGGTTCTGTCATACATTTTCTTGAAAATGTGTTTGGAGCCCACCTTTATAACTTCGTATAGGTCAGTCAACTTCCTAATGGATCACAGCGACTTATATGTGCTTACCCTCACTATTTTCCAAAAGCAAATTTATAAGTATCCATTCACTAACTTTTTTATTAATTTGTGTAGCAGAGAGCATAGACGTAATATCTGTGTCCATTTACTATATATACATAATAAAAAAAGAACATCTTTGATTGAAATTGTGTCGTAGCCTAGTATATGTAAATTATATATTGAGTAAAAATGTTTTTTCCATTGTATGTGGCTAATATTGTTATAGGATGCGAATAAATCCGTCATAGTATGTAAATGCCAATCAGGAGAATTGTGAATTGCACAGGATAAGCCTGTGATCATTTTAGAGTAGATTAGGCAAAATCATGAGCATCACTGGTGGGCGAGTGAGCCGCCAATTTCAGAGAGAAATGTGTATTAATATTTTAGGTTATTTCGTAGAAGTGAGAGTACTCAAATGTGAAACTATCAGTTTAGCTGTCAGTGGATATTTGTGTCATCCTATATTGCAGGAAAAAATGCAAAATAACACTTAAATAGATTTAATAAACATGTTTTTATTTTCAATATACTTCCGATTACAGATCACTTAGGAAATTGGCTCGTAATTTAGGAGATAGTTTATTCTTCAGGGGTCAAATCAGTGTATAGGAATTTAGGACAGGAATTTTCATTGTGTAGCGATAAATAATAGGGGTAAGGGAAGAGTGGAGGAGGGACAAGACAACCACAGATGACTGAGATGCAGGACAGGTACTGCAGCAAACACAGGGCATACATAGGTTGTCTGATGCATTTTTCCACTCAAAACAAAACAAAAACGTATTATATAAAAAAACATAGGCTCTTGGGAAACCCTACTGATTGTTACTGAAATCAGATACCACAGGTATCTGGTGTCCCATCAGAGACGATGTCGAAGCATCGTTGTAATGAAAATACCGCTTGATGACATTAATGCCAAAGAAAATCTCTCAGATGAGGTCGCATAAGATCAGTTTTAGTGAGAAAACTAGTAAACACTTGAGAGGCCAAAATACAAGAGTGACTCTTTAACAGTTCACTGAGCCTAGAGCAGATAAGAATGATAGGAATGTTGTAGTGAGGAAATTAAGATCACTACCGCAAGTATTGCTACCATATGTACACAAAGGATTCAGATGCTACCACAGAAAGTGAGTATAGGATTCCTAGAGAAACAATGATGCTACTGAGGTGAAATATAAAGCTGAGAAGAAACAATCTTACAGGGAACTGTTTACATTGATCAGATAACAGTTTGTAGCACTTCTGACTAACATCACATCAATACTGGTGTTGGGTATGAATGCCTTTGATGTCACCCAGGTGAATGCGTCGACGAAGAAATCCATTTGCCATAAACTAGCAGCTGTATTTGGACGAGTACTTCACGTATTATCGGATGATATGGGAAAACTCCACTTGTATCCTGGCAACGTTTCCACATTTGTGCTTTCAAAAGTAAATCATGCACTCCAAGCAGAGATGTATATAATGAAGTCAAGCAGGGCTGAGGTCAGAATAGACAAGACAGCACTGATGATATATGCCATCTAGAATTAAGTCGACAATTACATATTACCACCACCTAACAGATCAGAACCAGAGCACAGGAAAAGCAGCATTCCTACTTCAGTGATCCACTTCCTTTACACACTGTTGACAGGTTTAACCAGATGTGGAAACCCATCTCAGAGAGTGCAGCGGATTGCCGACTCCTTTACCCTGGACTTGATTTATGCCGTCACCAGGACCTGGTTTATGCCGTCACCAGGACCTGGTTTATGCCGTCACCCGTGTAATATAAAGACAATGAAACGCATCATTTTGTCCATTGCTGTATAATCGATGACATGAAATGTGGAGCAGATACACATACTGAACTGAGTAGATGATAGCGTGTTTTCCTCTCAGGAGAAGCTGGAACAATTTAGGAAGAGGTGTTGCTTTACCGAGAAACAATTATCAAGTGGTACACGACATTAGCCTGGGATATTACTGATCGATGAGAAGAGAAGGAAGGCGGTGTTAAAACATCAAACGTTCAAATTGCAGTCGAGACTAATGAAAAAGATCCCCAGCCCTTTAGAACCATGTCTTATGCTGAGACAACATCAAAAATATAACTGCATTGAACCGTTGATGGTGGCACTTACACTGCTGTGGATCGTGTAGGTCCACCTCTGATGCAGTATGTGAAGGCTGACAGTACAGCTGACGTGCAGCAATAGAGAAAATATCTAGTGTAGATTCTTTCGCGCATATTTAACTCGAATGCCTCTACCGTCAACAGCTAAATTGGCATACACATCTTAATTCACAATAAGGTCACAGTGGTCTAGGACAGAGTAACCAGCCTACTCACAATAACTACCAGCAGTGAAGTGCCTAGCCAATCATTTGCAATCATGCAGTTTTACGAGCTGAATATAAGTGTAAGAGAACTTGACCAAGCAATCGATATTAAAGCTTCTGAAGTAGGATGGAAGCAATAGAAAAGCTCAATAACATTATCTTCAAGCTGGGAGTCTTGCAAACCATATTCACACCACTGGTATTCATTAGAGGTACCAAAGGTGCAGGACACAGTGACCTATGTGAAGAAATAACAATCATTGCTGATGGTTTTGTAGCTGGAATGATGGCAGGATGCAGATACTACCGGGCATTCAGGTTCCACAGGTTCCAGCATGAGGATTCCATGAGACTGGCATGTGAAGATGTTTAGCACTCTGCTTCAACGAGATACTAGCGAACACATCTTATGTATACACCTTCAGACTATGCTTGGTCTTCTTTGGGCATCAAGAGAATGTGACTAAATGTTGCAAATTGCGTCTGTTCGTTCAATGATCCCCTGGTTCTTTTCTTATGGCAGAATGAACTGTGCACGTTACTTGCCATACTGAGATGCACTAATGTCCCACCTGGGTAACAGTCATCCAGTTGTACGTGAACACTTTACGAGGGGATAATTTTCAGTGCAGTTTAGGAATAGAAATTCCATTGAGAGAATATCAGTGAACCAAATAATAGGATTTCAAACAAAAATATTCAAATTTCCGATGAACCAAAAGATTCAGCCTAAAAGAAGAAGAGGTTTTCTCTGCCATTCGTGTGGAGCTCACATCTTAATTAAGAATCTAAGGAAAATAATTAGCCAAGACAGTTTGCAGCGGCTCACCCATTCTGATCTGCAACTGTTAGGGAAAAAAGATGAGAATGATGTCAAAGTGATTGTAGATCTGATTGTCTAAAGCAGAAAATCAAAAGGAGGGTTGACGTCTCATTCAGATGCACAGAAAAGTAACTGAATTATGTTCACTAACTTGGTGACTTTATGATGTTGATAGAATTATTCTGTTTTGGCATCCAATTTTGTTGATTGTGCTGATACATTTAACAGCTCATAACTATAACAAACCTGCCACTTGGAAAGGACCATTTAAATACATTTAAAAAGAGTTTGACCCTTGGGCTGCACCCATAACAAAAATATCTGGTCAAGGAAGATTTTTTTCCTCTCGTAACCATTTTTTCAAAGAGTCTCACACATTTATGACCCCCAGATATTTATCTGACATTATTTTAAAAATTGGTGTTGCTTTTGGGTATGATTAATAGATATTTCTCCAAGATGTGTTTTACGATGCTCCCACCATTGGTTACTCTCATAACTGACATGACCTTCATTACTAACCTGCTCTCCATTCAGGCCCGAATTACCCATCGTGTATTTCTGCACGCTGAAAACCTCATTGACATTTTTATAGTTGTTCTTAAACTGGTTAAGTTAGGTTTAATTAGGTTAACGCTTATTAATTAAGCTTTTATTCAGTTTAATTACTCGACAAAAGTGGACGCGGGGAGGTCAATGAAATTGAGAATTTTTCGTTTTAATTGAAAAAAATATGGTAAGGACGGGTTACCATTACGAAATTTGGAAGTGGCATTAACAATTTACATTTAGTTTGACTTCATACATTTTGATTTATTATGCAGATACACTTTTTGATTTAGAATGCGGAAAAAAATACAGATTTTACATATAGATATTAGCTGAGATTTAGTAAGTTTTTACACTTTTAGAATAGAAGGGGCCATTTAGATTTAGTATGAAGTCAGACAATTAAATTTGGTTTGAAATAATACTAAATGCGACACCACCTTGTTGTGATCATTTTATTAGGATGTGTGTACACATCAAAATCATACAACTTAAGTTTAATTTGAAACGAGACATAGATTTAGTGGGCAGTGAGAACTTTAGATTTAGTACGTAGAGCCATTTTGATACAGAATGCGGAGACATTTAGATATTGTATGCAAAATTATTTAGATATAGTAGGCAGAGGCATTTAGATATAGTAGGCAGAGGCATTTAGATATAGTATGCAAATTCATTTAGATATAGTATGCAAAGGCATTTAGATATAGTAGGCAGAGGCATTTTTAGATATAGTATGCAAAGGCATTTATAGTATGCAAAGGCATTTAGATATAGTATGCAAAGGCATTTAGATATAGTATACAAAGGCATTTAGAAGTAGTAGGCAGAGGCATTTAGATATTGTATCAAAATCATTTAGTTACAGTATGCAGAGGCATTTAGATATTATAAGCAGAGGCATTTAGATATTATAATCAGAAGCATTTAGATATAGTATGCAGAAACATTTTGATACAGTAAGCAGTAGGACAAATACTGGTGTGAAGTTGATGCCAGACTTCACAGATATTGGAGGAAGGTTACTGCATACAACTGTCAAATATTTGCATACTGGAATATGCATGTGATGGGATGGTCGTGTTGTGTGACACTGGGATGACCACAGTGCCATGACCACAGTGCCATGATCACTGTGGCATGACTACAGTGGAATGACTACAGTGGAATGACTACAGTGCCATGACCACAGTGCCATGCCACAGTGCAATGACTACTGTGGCAAGATCACAGTGGAATGATCACTGTTTGCATAATCACTGTAGTATAACTACAGCGGCAGAACCACTGTTGCATCACTACTGTTGTATAGCCACTGTAGCATGACCACTGAGCATGACTACTGTAGTATAACCAGTGACATGAATACCATAGGATGAGTATTTTCGCGTGTGGAATGTGTTAGCCTTCCCTAGGGAATGACCAGACCCCAAGACGTCTAGATTATTTTCAGGAATCGTCTAAATATGCCTGAAATACAATTTTATCGATGCTTTCAATTTTTTCTTTGACTCTTGTTATTTTAAATAACGGCCTTTATATAACGGTGTGTGTACAAATATTATAAATATATGAATACATTCATTTATGTTGAATTTGTTCTCCGAGGCAATAAATTAGATCAAAAATATAATTTCATAGGAGGTGTCCGATATTTAAAATAATTGGCGTCAATATTTCTGACAAATCAGTTCCTAAGGAGACTGACTACCCAACACATCGCTTGGCTTAAAATAATAGGCGAAGTGAATCTGGAGAAAGTACCACTTTACTGTTATTGCTGTTTAACATTCTGACTGAGACGTAAATTAAGAAAAAGAAAAAAACACCTAAGCTAGTGCAAGAGCAACCAGCTTTATCACTTCTTGGTTATACAGAAGGTGGCAAATTTTAGTTATGTGAGTGTATATATATATATATATATATATATATATATATATATATATATATATATATATATATATATATATATATATATATATATTTTTCATACACGTTCAAGATCACGAGGCAGGTAACCCAAAAGAAAACAAATTTTCCACATTCAGAAAAACAGAAGAATTCTAGCACGCTGCTTTCGTGACTACTCACATTATCAAGGAAGTATATGAGAAGAAGGCTTATAAAGAGGCAGAATACACCTCACAGTCACATCACACTAACAGTGTGATGTGACTTCTTCTATTTTTCATAGTGGTTGTTTGCTATATATATATATATATATATATATATATATATATATATATATATATATATATATATATATATATATATATATATATATATTTTTTTTTTTTTTTTTTTTTCTTTCAACACGTCGGCCATTTCCCACCGAGGCAGGGTAACCCAAAAGAAAAAGGAAAGTTTCTCCTTTTACATTCAGTAATATATACAGGAGAAGGGTTACTAGCCCCTTGCTCCCGGCATTTCAGTCGTCTCTTACGACACGCATGGCTTACGGAGGAAGAATTCTGTTCCACTTCTCCATGGAGATAAGAGGAAATAAGAACAAGAACTAATAAGAAAATAGAAGAAAACCCTGAGGGGTGTGTATATATATGCTTATACATGAATGTGTAGTGTGACCTAAGTGTAAGTAGAAGTAACAAGATGTACCTGAAATCTTGCATGTTTATGAGACAAAAAAAGCACCAGCAATCCTACCATCATGTAACAAACAACTACGGTAGGTTTCTCCGGTGCTTTACCACCCCACCTCTACTAGCAGCAGTAAACAGTGTATCATATCTCACCACTTTGGGTGGCTGCTGTCTACTTCAACCTGTACACTAACCTAAAATACTATACTATATATATATATATATATATATATATATATATATATATATATATATATATATATATATATATATATATATAATGTCGTGCCGAAAAGGCAAGCGAAAATTTGTTTATGCAATAATTTCGCAAAAATCATTCTGAACCTAACGAAAAAATATATATTTCATTGTGTTTGTGTATTATTAAATTAGTGTCAACTTATCTAAAATATATTTAGTTTGATTAGACTAAATTAAATATAGTTAGGCAAGTTTTCTAAGGTTCTTTTGGTACAAAATTATTAATTTTTACATTATTAACATAAATGGAAAAAATATATCTTTAAACTTGTAAGAAAATTTTAGAAATGACTTCATTTTAAATGAGTTGTTGTTAATTTCCAATTTTTACCTATTGGGCACGACATTCTTAGGGAATCACGAATCACTAGTAAAAATTCAAAAGCCTTTTAATTGTCATATTGTTTCTTACAAACATATCAATAATAAAACATTAGCTTTTCTATCGTACCTTACTAGTGTGAAATTATTTACAGAGAACTATACACATGACCTTAAGGTAATTTCACCATTCATACAAATTAATTTCAAGATAACCTCACGGGGTTTTTCAGACCGCCTGGGTGTTTAACAAAGGGGACGTGAGATATATATATATATATGTGTGTGTGTGTGTGTGTATATGTCCACTTTGAGCATCTTTAACGTATTTATCAAAGGAATAAAGCTCTGTTACAACAGAGAGTTTCCGAGATGTAACTTGGGTTGAAGACCAGCTCCTACTGCTAGTTATGGATAGGGGTGACCTGACATAAGGTAGGTCACGTGACATACGCTGAGGCAGCTCGGGTTAACCAGAGACTGGTTCTTACACAAATGCTTCACAGTTCTCGCACTGTTATACCTAATATATTAAATAATTTTACTATGTACATTAATTTAACATGATTCCATTTGGTAAAATTATATGAGGCCCCAGATAATATTATATATTCGGACTTGCTTATTTTAGCTATTAATAAGGAAGTTCGCAACATAATATTAAGTGATAGCGACTCAAGGTAATGTGGAAGGTGACCAGGCGTAACAATATATATATATATATATATATATATATATATATATATATATATATATATATATATATATATACGTAAGTCCGCTATTTATAATTCCGCCACTGGGTTTCACTGTCTCTTTATCGACGGTCTTAAATCACAGTAAAATAGAAATATTTCCTTATCCGTATTAAAATTAGAATCTGAAAAAAAATATTGAAGAGTGGTGACTAAGAATTAACAAGATTTTTTATCAACGAATATAAACCAGAAGAAAGTATGTGATAGGCCTATGGCAGTGCCGATACTTTAATCGGGCCGTGCAGCATGATCTCTGAGTCATGTAGGCAGTGAAAATTTACCAGAGATCAATACGTTGCTTAAATATTAAGAAAATATGGAGCTAGGAAATTAAAAATATATGCGACTTCGTACGAAAAGTAGAATTCATAGAATGAGCGAGAGATTATTAGGAGACTGGTTATGTAGAATGAATAAATTAATAAAGATTAAATGAGTGGATATATAACTCTGTGATAACAGAACGGAATATATCTGGACTTACGACGAAGGTAGTCAAAGAAATTGTCTAAAACATCCAGCAGACATGAGTACGGGTCTTCAAGAAAAGACACTTCATTTTTTTTATTAGGACCACATTTTGCTGTGTCAAGAGCTTTAGGAAGTTACGACTTGATATTGCACCGCATAGAGTGAAACGTTCTGCAACATGCACGTTGTCCTCTGTATCGTCAGCAGTAACCTATTCACATCCACTTGTGTTCATGTTAAATTAAAGTTGAAGTGAGTACTTAGCTCTTGGAACTTGACGTCCTGAGAAAATATGAGCATGGTAATTATTGGGCAGTGATTTGTGGAAAACAATTACCTGGATATTAATGTTATGTAAGTCATGGGAGAATGTTTATTATGTTCAGCAGTAAACAAGAGTCATGCGGCTCCTGGTTTGAAGGCAACCAGATTTTGTTTCAAGGAAAAGATATACCTCCATTTCCTCGGATCACAGGCCTTCTACTAACATCAAGGATTTAAGGAAGTTAAAAATGAGCCATCAAAAAAAAAAAGTAATAGAATGATGATAAATGTGGTTTCTTCTTTGGGTCACTCAGCCTTGGTGGTAAACGGCTCATGTATTATATTTGTAAGTTTTTTTTATATTTTGTTTAAAACCTTAAATACAATAGTCTAAAGTCAGATAAATCTTAACAAAACAAACCCAGAAAAGGTTACAAATCACTATTTCTTGGGTAACAACAGAGTGCAAAAAAAAAACTATACCACATTAAAAAAGTAACAGAATCAAGCATCACCGTGCAACATCAAAGTCACAACATTCTATAACAAAAACAAAATTTTTCCCAATATCTACCCTATACCCCAGACACATAACATATTTATAAGGGAAACACCCTTATGACTCTCAAAAAATATTGATCACATGACCTTTCTCTGCTATACAAACAAAAATTTTAAACCAATGTGGCGTAATCACAAGAACCCCCCCCCCTCCTCAAATACATACAACTAACTGAACAGTCTGCACAAACTAGTATAATTCCATTCATACGTGAATAACCCTCCAAAAACACACAAACTGTCTTCACTTGCCGGGGAACTATACCCCACAAAAACTTAAAACAAAAAAAAATTATTTTATTCTTTATATATATACCTGCGGTACCAGTCACGTAAACACAAAACCGTACACCATAATAACGTCAGAACTATATAACCATCTCACATTTGCAAGAGGAAACCTTTTATGCATAAAGTAAAGTTTTACCTTTTTGACTATAACTCTTGAATGCACAAAAACAAAAGTATAAAACACCTAACTATGTGCATTATCATAAAGTGACATCAGAAATACAAGTCCAAATGAACACCATGTCGGTACAATGTGTATATATTACAAAAGAGGAAAAAACCCTATCATGTCTCTTTCTATAAACAAAGACAATAAACACTTGGACGACTACGACAGGTCATCCCAAAAATACTTTTTTTTTATTATTATTATAATGACTTGCCTACATCCAAAATTTTTACTAGGACCCTATCGACTTGTTATGATCACTGTATAATAACACGAAAACACCGCAAGAAAAGTAGCTTAAGCCAACATTAAACCAGGACAATAAGAAACCAAACAAATTGGAGTCTAGGTGTCGTAGTTAAACGGGGCAACCAAACCCCGTAGACTTATGACACAAATCCCTCATCACCCAGAAATAAAATATAGTTCACCACTATGAAAAGGCTTACTGGCGTCTTACGCTAAAACATAACATAAGACCTTAGTCATCAAACTTGTGAAATGTAAACCAAACATATTTCGTTACTGTCCTCATCTTGATAAAAGGCAGCCACAGGCCTCCTATTAACAAAAACTTTAAACCTATAAATGGTATGAAACATTGGTACAAGTCACATCTATATGATCACACAATACCCACCTTCATACATCTAATGAAAAGCCAAATTCGTCCTAGGTACAGCTCCGCCGTTCTTCCCCTCCCCCCCCTCTCAAGTCCATCGTCAACATTATATTTGTAAGTAGATAGAACTAAAACTTTTTTTTTTATCGTACACTTAAAATTTGTGGAACGTGTCTGAGTCAGCTCAACATAATTATGAATTGAAACAACTAATTATTTCCCCTCATAATATATTAAAACTACAATAAAGTTAGGAAGTTACGCTCGACATGAAATGTATTATAATTAGTTTAGGAAGCGACTTTCTCTTTTTCCCATTAATATGATAGAAGGGAAAAAATCGGCCGCCATTTTGCTTCACCTTTCCTGATGATGAGAGAAGTTGTAAGTGGGCGAAGGTGGGTTATGATGGGTGTAGGTGGGTGTAGGTGGGTGTAGGTGGGGTGTAGGTGGGTGTTGGTGCGGTGGATTGGTATAGGTAGTGTTGTAGGTGTAGGTGGGAGTTCATGGGTGTTGGTAGGTGTGAAGAAGTACCTAAATGGCCAAGTAAATTTGATCACCTATTTTCATATAAGTGGAATTACCAATATACACTTGTCTTCAAAGTGGATCCTAATTCATTCTTACGAACTATTCCAAAGAATTCCTGATCAGTTAGATTGTGATGTCTATCTCCACCTTCGATGTTTTGAATACCTTATGTATCTCTGCACACCTAAAGAACAAATTGAAAATCAATCTTTAGGAGAAAATTTCTAATGGTCCAGGATGGAACGTTGATACTGGTCCAGGACAGACCATTAATGTTGGTCTAGGTAGGACCATAGATAATGGCTTAGGACGGCTCATTAATAATGGACCAGGATGGACCGGGACGTCGTCTTAATATTCATCTTCAAAGTTAATGGTCCAAGGCGGACCGAAACGTCGTCATAAGTTTTTTTCTCCTATGTGAGTGTTAATTGTGTATTCATCTAGATTAGTAACCAAGCAGAGTATTGTTCCAGTAACGAAACTGTGAAAAATGGTATGGTGATGGTATAGAAAAAGACACTCATGTACAGTTCCGGACATTTATTAGAGGAAACGTTTTGCCCCTATGGCTTCTTCAGTCCTAATACAAACATAACTAAAAAAAAAATACTATATATACTACTAATACTACTACTTTTACCCTCACGGCTTTCCACCTGACTCCTACCACTGTATTAGCTCGTTTCTTAGTTATCTCTGTATTAGGACTCAAGAAGTAACTCGTGGCGAAACGTTTTCTCTAATAATTGTCCTCAACACTGCATAAGAGTCTTTTTCCACAACGAAACTATAGCTTATGCTATATAAATTATCTTGTTATTGTTTGTTTGTTTCTAAGTTCTTGGTTGTTCGGTTTGTTTTTATAGCTTTATTAAAAAAAACAGTGGTACATATGTCAAAATGACCATGCATACCAGCTTGGTCAGGTTGATAGCACACTGGCCTCTCAGTTTTAGGATTCGCTTGCTGTGGGTTCGAGCCTCACCTATTCTCTTATTTGTTGTTGGTTGTATAGTTACGATTACGTGAGTCAAAATGGTGTTTGCCACGTTGCGACAAATTCCATTGTATGTATGTATACACATAAAAACATACATAGATACATACAGGGAAGTGGAGAAGAATTCTTCTTGTCGTAAGAGGCGACTAAAATACTGAGAGCAAGGGGCTAGTAACCCCTTCTCATGTATAAATTACTAAATTTACACAGGAGAGCTGAGACGCTGGGCATTGAAGATGGAACATTTCAACTCCAGTGTTCCTAAAGTCCCATAAGTCTCCATGATACATCAGTAAGGTACAGTTTTGAGTTGTATGTATCCCATTGTTCTTCCCTATTGTGGATGGAAGGTAAATTCAAGATTGTGTTCTTGTGAAAATCCCCCACATCACTTATTTACAGCAGTGGGTCGCCATTACTCTCCCCCTTCCCTTTCCTGCCGGCTTTCAGCCTGCAGGTGTAACTATTACTTCTGTACTCGACTACAGGGGCATCTTAAGAGTACAAAAAAATTAAAAAATAACCTATGGCCTATATATTAAAAAAAAACACACACTACTTAACCTCGTACACCCTGGTGAAGCAACGCTTCTCATACAGTTCACATCACTGACAATATTTATTATGGTACACTTTTTCATAATACGAACTCCTTACATTATATACAACCTAACATTACATATATATAGAAGCCTGCATAGAAGTATATAGGTTTCACTGGCAATAGTTCGGTGTAGTGGAACCTACACGAGGCGATATGAAAATAGATGGAACGGCAGCAACACTATAATTTATTTCGCTTTTTATTGTCTTTACCCTCTTCAGTCAGCAGAGTAAGTTAAACGCAAGGCAACAAAAAACTGTCTGAAGCAACGGTTTGAGACTTAAGAGCTGCTAGTTGCTAGCTCATTATATTTTTATCTCGCTTCTCTCTCTTCTCCCCGAGTATATTATGAGAACACATTATATTCCCGCAGAACACAGTTTGAAAATACGGTGACTAGACAGCAGTCCTAACAGCTGACCTTATTCTAACTTTAAATAAGTGAAACCATCATTAAGAGCGAGTTCGTTGACTTATGAAGGAAAACGTATTATTATCATCCGATAATCAGCGTGGATTTTGTAACAAACGATCCTGCCTAACGAATTTATTGGATTTCTTTAATTGCATGTGCAATAATTGGGACTCGAACTCATCTCTGATGTAGTTTGCCTAAATTTACATAACGTTTTTAACAAATTTCAACGTAAGAGGAAAATAATATATCACATGAGATAAGAGAAAAGAAAAGCAAGAAAACTCAATGACTGGTGAGTGATTGTGAGTAACAGGTGAGTACACAGATTAATGACTGTGAATAACAAGTAAGTCAAGAATATATGTGTAATAAATGTGTTACCTCAGCACCTGGGTGTAACAAGTGGAATGTCACAATCACCCGAGTGTAACAAGTGGAATGTCACAATCATCTGAGTGTAACAAGTGTAATCTCACAATCATCTGAGTGTAACAAGTGTAATCTCACAATCATCTGAGTGTAACAAGTGTAATCTCACAATCATCTGAGTGTAACAAGTGTAATCTCACAATCATCTGAGTGTAACAAGTGTAATCTCACAATCATCTGAGTGTAACAAATGTAATCTCACAATCATCTGAGTGTAACCAATAGAATGTCACAAACATCTGAGTGTAACAAGTGGAATGTCACAATCATCTGGGTGTAACAAGGAGAGGAGGAGTTGAGGTAATCAGTCCCTCGGCCTGGAGTCGATGTGTTCAGTCCATCAATCTTGAAGTAAGTACAGCATAGGGCAAATAGAAGTTGCTTATATACTGTAGTCAGGTGAGACGAAGCAGGAGGAGGCGGGGTCATAGTGGTACCATCCACTAGTCGAAGTAGGTCTTCGTCCAAAGGTTGGACAAGTGTTGAAGAATCCGTTTGTATCAAGATCTCAAGATGTTGCTGTGTCAGACAGGATGTAGATGAATGGTTCAAAGAACCGACAAGTTGTTAAATTAGACACATATGCAACACTTGGGTATCTTTCAACTTTCTACTTTGTATTGGACTGATGAAGCCACTGTGTGGCGAAACGTTTCCTCAATAAAGATACCCAAGTGTTGCATATGTGTCTAATTTAACAACTTGTCGGTTCTTTGAACCATTCATCTACATCAGAAATCTTCCCTATGAGGACAGACTGAGGGCCTTGAATCTGCACTCTCTTGAAAGGCGCAGAATAAGGGGGGATATGATTGAGGTGTATAAATGGAAAACAGGAATAAACAAAGGGGATGTAATTAGCGTGCTGAAAATATCCATCCAAGACAGGACTCGCAGCAATGGTTTCAAGTTGGAAAAGTTCAGATTCAGGAAGGATATAGGAAAGCACTGGTTTGGTAATAGAGTTGTGGATGAGTGGAACAAACTCCCGAGTACCGTCATAGGGGCTGAGACGTTGTGTAGTTTTAAAAATAGGCTAGATAAATACATGAGAGGGTGTGGGTGGGTGTGAGTTGGACCTGACTAGCTTGTGCTACTATGTCAGATTCCGTACTAATTCCTTAAGTGGAAGTGACCTGACTACCTGGAGTTTACCTGGAGAAGGTTAGCTCAGGTGGTCAGGTCTAAGCCGGTGAGTGATGGACTTGCCTCGCATGGGTCATTAGGCCTGCTGCAGTGTTCCTTTTTTCTTATGTTCCTATATAAGTTCCTTGGGGAATATAATTAACAATGGCATGAAGTGCAGAGGAAAAAGAAAATCTTATAGTGCGCTAAGCATCATAACTTGCAGACTCACGTTGAAGACACTACAAACAATACTGATTACTTACAATATAGTAGTTCGAGTCAGCCATGTGTATGGAGGAAGTACTTAGATGCCTGGAGGTTGACGTGTCGGCAGGCGGCTCGAGGTTGACGTGTCGGCAGGCGGGTCAAAGTTGACGTGTCGGCAGGCGGGTCAAAGTTGACGTGTCGGCAGGCGGGTCAAAGTTGACGTGTCGGCAGGCGAGTCAAAGAAAGAATAGTGAATGTTGATGAGTTGGTCAAAAGGTACCAGAATATAATATTACCAAGACTTCAGCAGATTCCTTCCAAGGGATAAAGGGATGGAGTGAAATATGGAAAAAAAAACAGAAGGAAAGAGAAATGTGCTTCAAAAAATATGTGCATATGCATCTGATGTAGCGTTTATTTAAGTGTCCCATAGCTCGATTACTAGCGTACTCAGCTTACACTTTGAGGTCCGTGATTCGATCCCCGGTACGGATGGAAACAATAGGGAGGGTTTCCTTAAGACACCTGTTGTCCCTGTTCACCTAGCAGTAAAATAGGTACCTGGGTGTTAGTCGACTGGTGTGGGTCGCATCCTGGGGACAAAATTGACATAATTTCCTCGAAATGATGTTCATAACAAGGGGATTTCTATATAATAGTATACCATTAATGTTACCTAAGCCTGTACGTTGTACATGTACTTGTGGAAATTAAGATTATTATTATTATTATTATTATGATTATTATTATTTTTATTCTAGTGTTTATTCTAGTGTTTACTCTAGTCCATTTTGACTAATGCCTTTTTGATCCTAGTGTAGGCAATAAACTTTTAATTATAAAACATTAAATACAAATCATAATAAATATAGGAGCTTTTATTAAAAAAATGCGTATTAATCTTACCAGGATCACATTGGAGAACATCAACAATTTCTCTTGTCATTATTATCTCTCCACATTTTGGCTTCAACAATAGCTGGCAGCGATGAAGGTGAATGAAGAGCGCAATGAATATGAAGCGCATAGAGCGTGAATAATGTGGGTATTGAGATGGAGTCTGCGAGACTGTCTAATGACGTGCTGCCACTGATGTGCTGCCACTGATGTGCTGCCACTGATGACCATCTAACATATATTTCCACATACATTATGTAATGTTCAGTACTTCTAGCTACAAACTATCCTCAGATACTACCCACGAACGTTAGTTTAATACTTCTAGCTACAAACTATCCTCAGATACTTCCCACGTACGCTAGTTTAACACATCTTGCCACAAACTATCCTCAGATACTTCCCACGTACGCTAGTTTAACACTTCTTGCCACAAACTATCCTCAGATACTTCCCACGTACGTTAGTTTAATACTTCTTGCCACAAACTATCCTCAGATACTTCCCACGTACGCTAGTTTAACACTTCTACCCACACACTATCCTCAGATACTTCCCACGTACGCTAGTTTAACACTTCTACCCACACACTATCCTCAGATACTTCCCACGTACGCTAGTTTAACACTTCTTGCCACAAACTATCCTCAGATACTTCCCACGTACGCTAGTTTAACACTTCTACCCACAAACTATCCTCAGATACTTCCCACGTACGCTAGTTTAACACTCCTACCCACACACTATCCTTAAGCACCACGAATGAGAGCGCATGACTTCAAGCCACCAAGTACGTATTCTTAATCCCTTACCTCTTATGTGAGACTAGCACTTGTAACCACAACCAATCCTCAGGGATAGTTTGTTTTACTTCTGTCCACAAACCACAAGCAAATCCTCAAACAATTACCACGTATGTGAGCAGAGCACTTTCATTTTTTTTTTTACAAATTACTCAGCTTCGTTTTCTTAAGGTTAATGGAGTTTAAAACCTTTCAACTACACGAGGGTGTAGTTGAAAGGTTTTAAACTGCATGTCACCTGTTAAACGTCGGTTAAGAACATTTTATTTTCAAAAATAGGGATTAAAGTTGACTCTCACTGTATACACTCGACCCCTGCAACCACAACCCGTGTTGTTTTAGCCCTCCTCATGGTAAGCGAAAATTCCACGATGCTCTAACTCATGGGACCATCCAATGCTTCAAGAATCAGGCACCCAGCAGAGCTAGGTGTTGTACCGTGATCCGAGGACATATTATTCTAATCTTACGTAGTGTAATAATACTGATACTTATATTTTTAATTGTAATTTCATAAATATGAAATCAAGTTTCTCTAATTCTTAGCTCTTTTTTTGCTCTTAAACTCTGGGATTTAATAATTACTGATTTACTTTTATTGTAATGCTAATATTACAGTAACCAAAGCTAATGACCCATTGAGTTGTAGCGTCTTAGTGCTTTAATACTTACAATGGTTATTACTTTGATAGTCATAGTTTGGTTGTTTGGTGGACTCGTCTTCGTGGACAGGACAATAAGATGGAGAGAATCCATCAGAACATCCAAACCTTCAAATTCGTAGTGTATGGAAGTTCTGTCAATGCAATTAAGAATGATGAACTTAACACATCGACTCCAGGCTCAGGGACTGATTACCTCAAACCCCTTCATCCCTTTTCCTCCGCATTGGACTGAAGAAGCCACTGGCTGGCGAAACGTGTGTCAGTTTTCAAAGCTATTTATTCACATTGTAGCTAATGCACCGTACATCAATACTCTGTAATTTTCAACTTAACTGAAGTAGAAAGTGATATCAAAGAGAAAACATTCATGAAGCTGAAGTTATAAATAGCGGAGAAGAGAGAGTCTGGATATTCTTACCAGCCACAACACAGAGACTCTCACTCTGCCACAGCATCTAATGGGAAGAACATCTGCCAACCTCACACACACTACACCCATCACACTGCTTCACTTGGCAAGGAGCAGGACAGCACAGTGCTTCACTGGGGACGTTGGGAAGAAGCACAGCACATCCCTCATGCTGCCACAACACCTGATGGGTAGCATGACAGCCACCCTCACATCTCTCATCCTATCACAACACCTGATGGGTAGCATGACAGCCACCCTCACATCTCTCATCCTATCACAATACCTGATGGGTAGCATGACAGCCACCCTCACATCTCTCATCCTATCACAATACCTGATGGGTAGCATGACAGCCACCCTCACATCTCTCATCCTATCACAATACCTGATGGGTAGCATGACAGATACAATGTCAGATCATTCTTCACCCTAACACAGCAGCAGTCATGAATTACATCAGCTTTCCCTCTCCTCGTCTTCGTCTTCTCTGTACAAGTTAACTCACTGTACACAATTAAGTCTCAATCGATGGAAAAAAGGCTAAAGACTTACATACCATCTTGAATTTCAGATGCCTTTTTTCCTGAGGGTGTGTGGAAGCACCGAATGTTCTTGTGTACACAGTCTGAGAGCTCTTAAGCTCTTAAGCTCCAGTTATCTCTAAACAAAGATTATATCACTTCGCTTGGCTACTTAAATCTCCTTAGCCCCCCCAAAAAATACTTTATAATATATTTTCAGAGTTGGTTAATTCTCAACGCTATTAGTTAAGTTGCTTCGGGTAGCCTTTATACCAACAGCTGCATTTTATGTTTACCCAACGAAGATGAATAATTGCATGAACAGCTTAATTACCTCCGTAGTCATGCAAGGATTAACTGAAATGTTTAAAAAGTTTCTTTTACCCTGAAATGCATTATTAGATTATTAATATTATGTCAGGAATGGCTGGGTGTATATCCTCCTCCTAAGGAAAACATCGATTTCGTTCATTATATTGTTACCAAATTAAGACTATTTTCAAGGAAATGATAGTTAATTTTCTAATAAATAATATATTAAATATGAAACACCTAGCATTTATTTCGCAACTAAAAATCATGCCTGACGGACTCAAAAAGTTCAATTAAACTGAGATGAAAAAGTCCCAACAGATGTAGTACATCTCGAATTCTGCAAGCCTTTGACAAAAATCCCAATGAAGATTAATGGCGAAAATAAAAGCACACGGAATGGGAGACAAACCTCGCGTCTGCTCACGAGTAGAAAGCAAACGGTGGCACTCATCTGAGAGGCGTCTGAGAGGCTGGTAGTGTATAGCCGAAAGCCGCAGTGATTGGTTGTTGATTCAATGTACATAAATGTACATAAATGATCTCGAGGTAATACAAGATAACAAAATTTCCGGGTAAAACCAAATTGAGGAGAAGTACCGCAGCATCCAGAGCAGAATGAGTATTGAGAGTGATCTGGAGAGGATGGCACTGTAATTAGAAGCAAGTGCAGTTCGGCGCATCTTGAAAATAAAAATCTATTATATGGATACAAAATATCTGGTAACAAAACTAAATCAAAAGTACCACCAATGCCGATCCCTCGATCATTATTTATTATTATTATTAGAACGGGGAGCGCTATACCAATAGGAATTATACAGCGCCTGTGGAGGTGGATGGAAAGTATTCATGCTCAATCAGATAACTGGGGCACAGATCAAATTCCCTAGATCAAGAGCCCCTAACCAGCGTCAAGGAACCTCCCTTCAAGGGATCCGCACCAAAGCTACGCTTCATAGACAGAAACTTCGAGCAAATAATGCCTTTATGATTATCTGTGATGCATTTTTAAGACAGCATATTGAATATGCAGTTCCTTTTAGACTTCCCAAATACTCACAAGACGAAGCAATACTGGGAAGTGTACACACTATAATACTAAGCTCGTGCTATCCCTCACAAAAAAAGTGAAGAAAGTCTAAAAGTACTCATCCTTTATTTTTTTTTAAGAAACTGATACTTCGATGACATCTTATTCAAACCCTTAAGATGCTGGATGAGTCTGACACACCACGAAGAGCAATTTGAAGCTTTAAATCAGTACTTCACTCGAAGCAGTGGAATAAAAATGCGAGCAGAAAATGCAATATTAATGAATTAAAATATTTTCTTGCAGTTATAATGGAATGAAACAAACTGCTTGCTAAAGTTTTAAGCGCGATATCAATACAGTCTTCCAGGAACCAGCTAGACAAGCACCTTAAATACATAAGAACATGAGAAAGAAGGAACACTGCAGCAGGTCTACTGACCCATGCGAGGCAAGTCCAAGTCTCCCACCTGCTTAAGCCAATGATCCAACCTAGTCAGGTCAGGTCATATTCACTTAAGGAAGGAGCACGGCATCAGACTTAGTAGCACAAGCTAGTCAGGTCCGACTCACACCCACCCACACCCACTCATGTATTTATCCAACCTAGTTTTTAAAACTACACAACATCTTAGCTTTTATGACGATACTCGGGAGTTTGTTCTACCTTCCAGCATAGGAATCAATCTGATACTACCGTAGGGGCAATATGAAATCTTCGGATTTCTGATGTTTATTCAGTACCTGCTTCAGGACGACCAACTGAAAGGTAGGCAACCAAGTTAACAATAGTAGTAGTAATAATAATAGGCTATTGTGTAGTCATAGCAGAATTTGCAGCAACCAGAAATAGAACCACTGATGAGTGACAATGAGTTGAACAAGTAAAGACAGAAACAGTTCAAATTATATATGAGAGATAGTTGTAGCTAATGCATTCAATTCTCTACCATCACTCCTGTTAATTCCGTGCCATTTTCTAATATGGTATGGTACATTTTTCTCCTGTACCCTGTATTCCTACCAGTAGCGGTTGAAGGAAGTGAAGGGTAAAGAGAGAGCCTTCTGCTTTTCTATCCATGACTACTGCACCAAGATAATCGCATAATATTATTTAATCTACAAAGAAATATCTTTTTTTAGCAGATTGCCTATGTGTGGGCTTTCAAAGCCCTTTGCATTCTTCGTCACACATCTTCCCTGTCTCGCACCTCTCTCTCTCTCTCTCTCTCTCTCTCTCTCTCTCTCTTGCAAAGATAAATCACCATTATGCACTTCCAAGTAGAATATTTATCTTATTTTGTGAGATTCACTGCAATATTTGCTTGCAACATTTTTCCGTCTCTGATTAAATTTATCATTTTTCTTAGTATGTATGAGCTTTGCGTCTGCCTTCTCCCTGACATAATTATATCAGCACCAATTTATCTCCCTCATAATTAGTGGCACTCGAATTTGTCAACACGCATTTGATTTTTTTTCACGAAGGAGTTCCGTAGTGCCAGAGGTGTCAGGCAGCATTGCATATGACACTAGTGTGAGTTTAACATTCTGCTATGAGAAGACTGATAGTTGTCATTCCGTACAACAGGTTTTCCTGTTGAGGAACAACAGTAAAGTGTTGAACAACGACCTTTGATTCAATACTAAAATACAGACGTTGTTGTCAGTTTGGACAGCTACATAGAAGCACACACCAGGAGTCCCTCATTTTTTCCACTGTCAGATTGTGATCCGCCAGGGAAATTAGCATTTTTACCAGGCTTGTGGTTTACTAGGAATCAGGACACTCAGCTGAAGCGCGGCTCCACCTGATGCTGTTGCTGACTTGATTATGCCTCGTATGATAAATCTTTAGAACTTGCACACAATGCAACCATTTTAGTCTGTTTCTTTCTTGCGCTTACACACTGGTATATAGTAGGAACAGGTGCAGCAAGGAGGACAACCACTGCAATAAAGGTTCTTGGGTAGAGACGTGTGTATCAGGTGCCAAAACTGAAACCATTAACAGGAAATTTCCAGAGTGATGTACACTCACAGATGCAAGACTGGAACTCGCATTTTTGGATATTGCGGTCTTAAGCATTTCTTTATGAAACCTTTCCTCTATATTTCTCTCCCATTTAGAAGTGTTTGTAGCCAGCACTTCAGCTGGTTTTGGTGATGAAACCATAAAAGTTTCCTAGTCTGTATTGCCTCTAGTGAAGCTGTGGATGTGCACGCCTGCTAAATCATCCAATCATTAAGATGATGGAAGGCTGGTGGAAATTTTCACTACAAGTTTATTTGATGCTGTGGAGGAAGATTAGAAAGCAAGCAAGGCCATTTAGGAGGCTGTACATTTTTTCCAATCCACTTACTCTAAATGTAAGTTAGACTTTCATCCATTGTTTTCATCAAGGGAAAGATTCAGGAAATTTCTAACAAGAGCTTTAGAAGTGTGTTATATTCCTTTTTTATTTGATACTGTTGACTGATTTGGCTGATGAGGATCATCTCAAGACAGGTGAGCATTGAGAGAGATGAGAATACGTAGGCAAATGTGGCACAGTTAGGTACGTTTCTTCAGAGACGTTTCGCCTACACAGTAGACGAGAAGGTAAAAAGGTACACCAGCGTCTCTAAACAGCCTTCAATCATCTTTGGTCGAAAATTTATTCAATTATCTTCATTTGGAAAGACAAAATATATATATTGAAGCATATAAATATATATACATGTGCCGAGGAAGATGAATTAGATATTTTGGCTCAAAAAGCGACGCTCATATTGTCGATGGTAGATTTGTGTATGCCGAAAATCAGTCTAAAAATAACTCTAAAAATATTTATCAAAGGTTTCATGAAATGTTTACTAAATTGACTTTGGGAAAATATGCCTAATCTTAAATAAATTTAGTTCATTAGTTTTCTGCAAAGCTTTTTTTTTCATTATTTAAAATAAACAAAACTCATTTTCAATAAATCCGAATATAATATTTTGGAAAAGATCTATTTATTCTGAATAATTCATAAAAACCCACACATAGGAGAAAGAAACTTACGACGACGTTTCGGTCCGACTGGGACCATTAACCAGGAACTAGTCAATGGTCCAGATGGGACCGAAACGTCGTCTTAAGTGTCTGTCTCCTAGTGCGAGTATTTGTGAACTGTTCCAGTCCCGGTATTGGGCCTTTTTTTTCTATTATAGGTAGTTCGGAATAATTGACCAATTCGTCTTATTACGTAGTAAATAACATAACCCATTGATTAATCCCATTCATTAACTTGTATATTTTTACTTATCCTTCCTTTAGAAGCGTTCCTACCTCGCTGTTGTTTATCCTGAGGTTACCTCTTGTAGAAGCTTCATCATTACCTTCCCTACGCATTCTACTTCCTGTCACCATTAATTTTGATACCTTTCCATCACAGATGACTTCCGGTCACACCGCCCTTCAACACAATCTATGTCCTGTCAGAATTTACTCTGTACTCTTCCTACATAAGTTTACCTCAAGTCCGAGCATATTCATAACACTTCCACTCACACAGTTCATATCCTGTCTAAATATTCTTTTAACTCAGTCTCAAAGTTTCTGGTAGAGTCTCGCTTAACTCCTTACTCCACAGAGTTTACCTCCTGTAAGAGTTTACTTCTAACTGTTCTCCACACACACACAATTTACATCCTGAGCTTAAGTCTTTCCCCTCATGGAATTTATCTTCTCTTAGCAGAGTTTACTCACTAATCTCCCCTTCTCTTTACACTGACTTTTTACATTCTTGTAAATTATGTTGTCTCTCGTTCCCTCTCCTACTCACATATTCCTCTCCGCTTTGTCTTGAGTCACTTCAGCAGGGCACTAATTGTGTATATTGAGGAGTTTTACCTGTGCTACCAGGGACCATATGAGTGTTCTCTCGTGTATTTCTGTGCTGTGTTATGCTCACTCGCCCCCTCCTCATTCTCGCTAGATGATCTCTTCGTTATGGGTCGTCATAAGCACCCTTGTACAGGAAGCCATTCCACTCGATGTCATCCACCCCTAGAGTTCACACCTGTTCTAGCACCTCCACTACGTAATGTCGTCCATTCCTGGAGCATGTACTTAAGAACATGAAAGCCGAGGCACACTCCAGGAGGCCTACTGTCCTATGCTAGGCAGGATCTTCTCAAACCTAATTCATCTCAGTTATAATTTTGTCCAATTTATTTTTAAAGCAGCCTACGCTCATAGCGTCGATGACTTTACTTGGCAATTTGGGGAGGCGACTGGTGGCGAAAAAGACAGTAAGTTTGCAGGTAAGTTTTATTACTACGTTGCGTAAAGGACTGAACTTTATCAAGTATTTAGAAACACACAAATAGTCTTATAATGTCAGCTATCTCTCTGATACCAGACTGGGGAGAGGAAACAAGTGAAGTGATGATGAGAGAGACAACTCACACAATAAATGAATCAGATGTCGATGTTCTCGAGAAAAAGGAAATGTTTTCGAAGTAATCTTCAGCAAGGAAGGGAACACTCTCAAACACAAGGTTTATAGAAAATCTACTAATAAAGACGACTTGATACACTTTTTCCCCAACACGACCCCAGGACTAAACGAGGTGTCATCGTTTTTTTTTTTTTTATCTACGCCCTCATTGATTTATTTAGAATTGTCAGATGTAGAGACATCGAAGACACCTTATTTGTCTGTAGGTTCCCACTACACATCATCCACTCCTGCAGAAAGGAGTTTCTTATGTCCACCACTCATTGTTGATCGTTGTTTTGTCCTCCCCATCTGACAGTCTTACCGCTATCATTCCATCTTCAATAGTTAATGACATTGCTGTCATAACTACTAATCATCAAAATAATCATCAAACTTTAGCGACTGAAGAGAGGCAATTGCGTGTGATTAAAGCGATTTGTGATCTTCAGACTCACCTGAGAGAACCCAAACACACATGCAGGATGGATGGCGGTAACAACGTATGGATTGTGTACTGCAATCTAAGCTCCTACATCATGGACATGGGTGCAACTACAGATATATCAAGTACAGAAACAACAAGATTCTCGAAGCGGCCACTATTTATTTAGCTGATACTATCGGGAAAAATCAGGAATGTACATGCTTATAATACACAAAGTTTATATAAGAACAACATTTCCTTTGGACCTGATATCACCAGCACTGGTACAAATTAGAGTCCTATAATAATTGGTCATAAGATAATTCACTAATAAAGTAATCATCAAACAGCAAAAAGGCACAGGTATATTCCTACTCCAATATTTGCAATATTTACAGTGTGTGCAGTGGAGCAAGAATAAAAACGGATAACATAGTGATAAGTATTATACTTAAAAGTAAAGTGAGTTCGCTCAATGTCTTTGGTTTATAAACTCATTCAAAACAGACCAATGTGCATAATCAGCCATAGCGAGTGAAAGACTGACTTCAGACCAAGGTGTAATGTTAGTTCGTCTGGATTCAACCCCTCACCCTGATGGTGGTGGTCTTGATAGTAATGGTGGTGTTACTGAGAGTATCGATGATGTTGAGATAATTGTGGCCACAATGGTGACTGGTAATGGTGTTTTTGGTGATGATGTTGTGGCGGTGATCATAGTAGTGGTGACTGTACTGGTGACGCTGCATTTTCTCTGTCCTTTGTCCACTCTACTCCACCTATTACATGATTTTAGTATTTTCACGGTTTAGTGTAATTCTCAGTTGGTTAACAGGTGAAGACCTTTTATGCCCCATTACCTATTTACCACACTGACAAAGACCTATGTTTACCTTATTAAACTCTCACTCATATATAACATCAAGGATTAAGTATACCCCCGAAGAAGGTGCGTTTTTGATGGAGGAATTTTTCTTTGAAAGAATTTTAATCGTAATCTGAGAATACCTTATGTAAACGGCTGCAGTGATGGGGTAATGTCACTAGAGGATATTGGATATGAAGATGCCTATTTTATCGTTAGTATTTTACATTCGAAAAGGATTTTGATTCCTTGTGATAACTTGAGTCTCTACTAATCAGTGCCAAACGTTCAACACTGATGTATCCTCCTTAAACGTAGGTTCGAGTTCTTATTTTAGTTTGTAGAGGCCAATTCACCCCATAAAACACCTTATATCTTCTGGAAATATATATTTTGAGTGGCGGTTTTCTCTTAGTTATAAATTTTTCATTTTACTTCCATAGTTAAATTTTTTATTTTAATAGTTTCTTTGTGATAAGCTTCAAACTTTTAGCACTGACGTGATTGTGTTAAGATAAGGTTTAATTTATTGCTCTGCTAGGTAAATCTCAATTTAACAGTTTTATTAAACAAATTGTCGTATATGTTTCTGTGTAATAAGGAAGAAGTCTCTTCTCATAGGGTTGAATCTTTCAAAGCTACAGTGTCTTCCTCAGGAGGAGAAGACACTGTAGGTTCTAATTTACCACTGAGAAGAAGACACTGTAGGTTCTAATTTAACACTGAGAAGAAGACACTGTAGATTCTAATTTAACACTGAGAAGACACTGTACGTTTTAATTTGCAATTGAGCAGACACTGTAGGTTCTAATTTGCCACTGAGCAGACACTGTAGGTTCTAATTTGCCACTGAGAAGACACTGTAGGTTCTAATTTGCCAATTTTATTGTAAATATTGAGAAAACTAGGATATTGACTTTTACCAATTTGTTTGTTTCTGTGTATTAAATTTGTGTATTTTGTTTCTGATTGTTTACAAACCTACAATACTGACGTGCGTGACCTAGAAGATGGTGTGGATTCATATTTTGCTGTGTAATAGCCAATTTACATAATTTTATTGCAAGCCTAGCGATGTGTGATCCTGGTGTCTCTGGCAGGCATGCTCTTATGAGTTTTTAAAGAATAAAAAAATTATCTTTACATTTTTAGATTGTAAGTGTTTAAACAAAGGAGAAACGAATAATGAAAAAATAAAATTGACAATTTTAAGATAGTTACACTGAAAGTCAAAAAATATTCATATACTTTTTATTTTTATTTTGAAAGTAGATCCCTTAATAATCTCAAAAGTAGCTGTCATAGTTTTGTCTTTGTGAGGTGTTTAATTTCTTTTATGTTTATGTTTTACGGGTTTTATCTATTTATACGCATGAGCTTTGCTCTAATTTGATGTGTTTCGTTGTGTGTCAGTTTATGAAACATGGACACGTGCATAGTGAACTGTGTGCGCTGTGTTACTGCAGAAATATTTTTAGTGTTAGACCTGGCTGACAGGAACAAACGCACCGAGAGGTGAATATCTCTTAGTTTATATGCACTCAGGGGTTAATTCTATCCTTATTTTAGGGGTTAAAGCTGGTATAACATGTTGCATGCATCCTTATCAATCGCACATTTAGTCGATAGGCTTTAAACCCAGTTAACCAACTTGGTTAAGTTTTAGTTCCTTGGAAGGACATATACGATGAGAATTTCACGTCCTTCAGCGTATATTCACTGAGAATTCACTTTTGTCTTTGTTTTAGGGGTTAAAGTATCCTTGACCGGAGGACAGGAGATAACATGCAGCCTTAATGACCCTCGTGTAGTCGATAAGCTTTAACATTACATTAACCAAGTTCCTGGCATTGTTTAGCGGATTTATCAACATCTCGAAGCCCTTTTGAGGATGTTAAGAGGCACGTAAGTTTCCCAGTCTTCTAATAACATGTTCATTTTACCATTATAATCTACCTTGTCCATAATTACTATCCCATTTGCTTTGTCTGTTTCGTAAAGTGAAGTCTAGGATCTCTCTTTAATTTATGGTATAACTTAACAAATCTCTGAGGACAATTGTGTTGGAGAGTCTGAGCAAAGTTCAGATATATATATATATATATATATATATATATATATATATATATATATATATATATATATATATATATATATATATATATATATATATATATATATATTTTATCTGAAGTGGAGAGAGGCACTGGTGCGTTTGCCACCCACCCACACACCATCCCAAATCAAACTTCATGTGGTGTAGGATAGGCTAGGGCCTCCAGTTTTGCAGAAAGTGATAAGTAGAAAATCTAGGAGATTTAAAAGCCACGCATAAGCTTCTTCTCAGCGATTAGAAGAACAATAGTTAGGCTAATACAACATTAGCATTTAGGGTAAATATGAGTTTCGGTGAAATATGGGAAACACCTTAATGTTGTGAATGAACAGACTCACGTAGATTAACGCCAGTACATATATATATATATATGACTATATTCGAAACCTCAGCTAAGGGGTCCCTAGAATCTTTCCTACTGTATCTTTACAGCCCTGACTGCACACACACACCTTCAATAACAACTCCCAGTTGCAGTAACAAACAACAAGGTTCTCAGCCAAATCTATCTCACTTTTATCCTCCTGTTATTCTCATGGGAACTGGAACACGACCATGTGCTGACCACTAGGATGAGAACCCCTGAACAAAGGCAGGATATCAGGATTTAGTTCCCTGAACTCGACACGCATTAGTGTATTCTCACGAACTAGATGGAAGAAACACTCATTATTACACTGATCCTCTAGAGTATGTTGAAAGGGTCGAGCCTAAGCTGCAAGGTCTTTTAATGAAATTAAGCTGAATCTTCTGTGTCTCACGAAAGCTTAAGGTTAAACTATGCGTTTTCCATGCATTGAGGTGCACGAGTCTGGGCTTATGGGATACAAAGGATAATTTTATTGGATTCGCGAAACATCCAAAGCAAGTCTAGCTTATATTAATTTCGTGATGTTAAAACTGATTTTTTCCCTAAGTTAGAGAAAAAATATATACACAGCTCGATGAGCAACTCAATTTCACCTCCACGACTGTTTAACTCTCACATTCTTCATAATTGTCATTCAAATACTTCAAAAACTCATTACTAAACTTCTACAATGGTCACCCAAATTTTTCTTGAAGCACCAATAAATAACTGATACAAGTCATAATCATAACTGTAATTTTTTAAAGGGGTGGACCGGTAAGCCAGCGGAAGGCCTCGGTCAGATGACCAAAAGCTCCAGCGGTGGGTCATCATATGACTAAGACCAGAGTCAAAAAACATTTGTCTTGTTTCCTGACAAAATCTTACCTAACCTGACACAAGCATAGAAGTAGGCTAGCGGCAACACTGGCTCTCTCTGCAGACAGGCTAGCAGCAAGCACTGGCTTCCTCGGGGAACAGGCTAGTAGCAGTGGCTCTCGGGAGGCTAGTAGCAAACGGCTCTGGGAGGCTAGTACAACTAGATCCCTCGGGAAACAGGCTAGCAGCAAGCACTGGCTCCCTCAACAGGCAAAGCACTGGATCCCGGGAGGGCTAGCATCAAGCACTGGATCCCTCGGGAGACAGGCTAGCAGCAAGCACTGGATCCCTCGGGAGACAGGCTAGCATCAAGCACTAGATCCCTCGGGGGACAGGCTAGCAGCAAGCAC
The DNA here is from genome assembly GCA_009830355.1 of Cherax destructor. Lineage (NCBI taxonomy): Eukaryota > Metazoa > Arthropoda > Malacostraca > Decapoda > Parastacidae > Cherax > Cherax destructor. The sequence continues at coordinate 159,344 of WNWK01000689.1, forward strand.
TGGATCCCTCGGGAGACAGGCTAGCATCAAGCACTAGATCCCTCGGGAAACAGGCTAGCAGCAAGCACTGGCTCCCTCGGGAGACAGGCTAGGAGAAACGACCTCACGAGAGTTGAGTTATTTCCAGGAAAAGAAAAAAACTGTCTCCATTACTTGGGTTGTGGTGCGTACTGATGTGTGAAAACAGTAATGGGAGAGTGAGGGTTCAAGGGAGGGTAGGAGAGTAGGTGGGCGAGGAGGGTGTGAGGGAAAATGGGAGAAAAAGGTAAAAAAGAGATACGAAAGTGAGAGGAAATGAGTGAAGAATGGTGAAAACAAGGGAGGGGAAAGAGAGATAATCGAATGAAGGAACGCATGAAGAAAAGAAATGAGTACAGAAGATAAGGAGGGAGAAATGAATAGAGAGAGGAGTGAAATGAAGATACTAAAGGAGTTAAGGAAGAAGACAGACAGAAAGAGGCAATAATGAAGATGATTGGTGTTCATACTTATATGCAACATTATACAGTCATCATATCTTTCTACGCCATTGATTCTACCATTACATATCTCTGCAACGCTGATGCTGCCATTCCTTACCTTCCTGATACTGATCTTTCCACAACATTGATGCTGTCTTACCTTATCTTACTGCATCACTGATACTGTTATCACTGAACAAGACGATAACTGCGAATAAAAAATGAGTCAATACAGAAATGATATGATAAAGGGTTTAGAAATGAAGATACTGATCTAGTCAAACACGATAGATGCCAAAAGAAATGATTGGTGTTCAACTAACAAAATTATACAGTCATCACTATCTTTCCACATGATACGCCATTAAGCTGATCTTTCCTACCTTCCTGACACTGATCTTTCCACAACATTGATGCTGTCTTACCTTATCTTACTGCATCACTGATACTGCTATCACTGATCTTTCCACAACACTGATACTGCCATCACTGATCTTTCCACAACACTGATACTGCCATCACTGATCTTTCCACAACACTGATACTGCCATCACTGATCTTTCCACAACACTGATACTGCCATCACTGATCTTTCCACAACACTGATACTGCCACCCTTTTATTTCTGCAACACTGATGCTGCCATCTTTTATATTTCTGCAACACTGATGCTGCCCTCTCGTTGGGATATATTTTCACTTTACATAATATGCTACAAGACTGTCTTAAAATTATTTTTTTTTTTTTTTATTAACACCTAGGCCGTTTCCCACCAAGGCAGGGTGGTCTGACAAAGAAAAACTTTCATCATCATTCACTCCATCACTGTCTTGCCAGAGGCGTGCTTACACTACAGCTACAAAACTGCCACATTGACACCCCCTCCTTCAGAGTGCCGGCACTGTACTTCCCATCTCCAGGAATGAAGTCCGGCCTGCCGGTTTCCCTGAATCCCTTCATAAATGTTACCTTGCCTATACTCCAACAGCACGTCAAGTCCTAAAAACCATTTGTCTCCATTCGCTCCTATTTAACACGCTCATGCACGCTTGCTGGAAGTCCAAGCCCCTCTCACACAAAACCTCCTTTACCCCCTCCCTCCAACCTTTTCTAGGCCGACCCCTTCCCTGCATTCCCTCCACTACAGAGTTATACACTCTCGAAGTCATTCTATTTTGTTCCAACCTCTCTATATGACCAAGCCATCTCAATAACCCCTCCTCAGCTCTCTGGATAATAGTTTTGGTAATCCCACACCTCCTCCTAATCTCCAAACTATGGATTCTTTGCATTATATTCACACCACACATTGCCCTCAGACATGACATCTCCACTGCCTCCAGCCTTCTCCTTGTTGCAACATTCACAACCCATGTCTCACACCCATACAAGAGTGTTGGTATAACTATACTCTCATACTGATATAAAACTTCCTTGTTTTGAATACAATTTATAGGAATAATTAGAGTATATCTGTATATGTTATACTTAAAAACGTTTAGGTATTTTTAATGTTAAAACTTTTGCCTACGGGATAGGCTTTTTAAGTCCGTCCCTGCAGGATCCTCAACACCTCTCATTCGACAGTAATTAAGATTCAATTCTCATGCTTCAGCTTCATATCCTACCAGACCATGGAGCTGAACTCTTCTCCAGGCTGAGGGACTGACCTCCTCAAACTGTTTCTCCAGGGTTGATGGACTGATCTATCTTCACCTCTTCCCTATCCCTACAATACATTCTCTGTATATGGCTGATGAAGCCTACGACGTAGATGAAACTTTTCAACAACAAAGATACCCAACTGTTTTCATAATAATATGTACATACATGAATACTCTAATTATTCCTATAAGCTTTATTCAAAACAAGGTAAGTTTGATAGAATTTCATCTAATTTTAAGACAGACTTGTAGCGTAAAACTATTTATGAGATGGAAGTGAAATTATAATGTATAGAGATGGAAAAGAGATATTAATCCAGAGGAGTAATAAGCCATCATTTGTTTGCTTTAATGTTAATAATGAAGCATTTTTACACTTTTGGCTGGTTTTCAATGAAATGTAAGATATTTTTTTATTCCTAAATGTTTACTGAGAAATTTAATATGATCCTATCAATGGATTAAAGAATAATACACGAAAAGTGTGTTTTTGAGAGAGAGAGAGAGAGAGAGATAGAGGGAAGGGAGAGAGAGAAGTGTGTGAAAGAGAAAGTGGAGCAGTGGGAAGGTAGCCCAAACACTAAATGTAACAGTATGTGCCAAGGTGGCACTCCCCACCGGAAGTCAGTGGCAGGTGTGCCAAGGTAGCACTCTCCACCGGAAGTCAGGGCAGGTGTACCAGGGTAGCACTCCCCACCGGAAGTGGCAGGTGTGTCAGGGTGGCACTCCCCACCGGAAGTCAGTGGCAGGTGCAAATGCTGCCCACTTGCTGTACAACAGAGTTACAATAATATGATAACTCATGGACAACTCTTATATATGATTGGTGAAATACTCGCTTTATTATCTGCCTTGTTTCTGAGTGCTTGTACTATGGAAGTTACTTGTGAGTGAGTCGTCTGGGACAGGTAGAGAGAACTTTGGTAACTCCACTGAGGTAATCACTAACCTGAGCAGTGGAGTTTGGGATTTTTGGCATGGTTAGTCTCTATGGTTGAGAAGTCATAAATTTTATTTGTTGTATCAATATTATGGATGGGAGGTTCATTTGGTGTGGTTAGTGTAATTTCTTTAGTCTTGTCATTTATACAAAAGCCCAGAATTTATGAGTGCCATTAATTCTTAGAACCTATTTGTATCACGCAGTTGACTGGAAATTCTATGTAAACGTGGTAAGTGTTGATGTATTCTGCTCTGCTGATTCTTTGCGAATTCAAACTATTCTGTATTGGATTTTTAATTAAAGACAATGCCTGTAATAAAGACATTGATTTTTTTTGAACGAACGCTTGGACACCTGAGTGACTATCCCACAGAAAACGCAAGGATTTTTGAGATGAGAGGAATTTGCAATATATGGGATTACCTTTGTTTTGGTATCTCACGAAGTATTATATATGATTAATATGTACTAATAAATATTATTTAATAATTTTCTATAAACTTTTGTTTCACTAACCAAGTTTTATTGACCTTGATTAAATGTAATGCTTTACTACGTCGAATAAAAACTACCTACCTCTAAAACTACTATCATGCCTACCTCTAAAACTACTTCATGCCTACCTCTAAAACTACTACTATCATGCCTACCTCTAAAAACTACTATCATGCCAACCTCTAAAACTACTACTATCATGCCTACCTCTAAAACTACTATCATGCCTACCTCTAAAACTACTACTATCATGCCTACCTCTAAAACTACTATCATGCCTACCTCTAAAACTACTATCATGCCTACCTCTAAAACTACTACTATCATGCCTACCTCTAAACTACTATATCATGCCTACCTCTAAAACTACTATCATGCCTACCTTAAAACTACTACTATCATGCCTACCTGAACGGCTACCGCTATCAAGGCTTATATCTAAGACTACAATTTTCTTGTATTATCTCTAAGACTTCCACGTTTCCTCAAATTAGTAAAGAATAAAATTACTATATTCATCGGTAAACAGTGAATTTATAAAAAAAAAAAATAACGATAAAAACACTGGCGCAATGTATCAGCAAGATACATGCCCGGTGGATCGAGCCCAGTAAATATTTGCACTCTTCAATGGTACCCAATGATTGCACAAGAAATAAACCCCAGCGAGAATCCTCACCCGCCTGCAGACACCGCCAAGACCATCATAAAATAACTCACAAAAAAAAAAAATCTCCGACCGGAAACGAGTTTTGGTTGGGGAAGGGGTTAAGGACCCGAGGGGTGGTCCCCGCTGTGAGATGGGGGGAGGAGGGTGGACTTTTCCCATTTGCAGGGAGGGAATCCTACCCCCAATCCCCCATCAATACACAACTCTGAATCCATACTACTACACTTTCCTACTCGTCTGCTGAGAGTGTGAGTACTTTAACCAATATACATACCTAGCTATTGCATTTGTGTCTTACTCATTTAAGTTATCGGCATTGTATGCCATTCATAATATAATGTTCTATTTGGCTCTGATGTTGTCCCTGTTTTTAAGTGATAATTCAAAATGACTAGTTAATTTTTTTCGTGGATATTTGTCTTTCGTCTGTCCCCTGGCTTGGTTGGTAGCACGCTGGGCTCGCAAACCGAGTGTCCGTGGTTCGAGTCCCGGCAAGGTGGAAATGTTGGGCATGTTTCCTTACACCTGCTGCTCATGTTCACCTAGCAGTAAGTAGGTACCTGGGTGTTAGACGACTGTTGTGGGTTGCAGCCTGGTGGATGATAGTATACCTTAGACAGTGCTGGGCTTTGAAATGAGCTGAGGTTGGATAACAGCTCTTGGCCTGTAAAACTGATCTGTGTAAAAAGAAATTCCTCTTTTTTTTTCCTTCGGTCATTCATATTCTATCTTATGTCTGTATCGCCCATTTCCTTATCTTAGCTTTGCCTCGTCGTTTCTGGCTCCTCTGCTCATTTTCCTTCCTTTTTTTTATTGTTGCTGTTCCACACTGCACCTAATTTCTCCTCAGTCCTTCACCTCATGTCTTTATCTGTACACATCGTTGAGTGACCCACAGGCATATCTATGCTGTGTCGTTGTCTTTTATTCACTGGGTAAGAATTCCTCCTCCAACTCCCGTCATTTCAACTGGTAATGAGAAACACACTGTTGAGTGAATTTTTTAATCCACTTTGCTTCTCCCTAATAAGGCTTTATAGAGTCCAGTTTAGGGTTATTCAGAGCAAAACGTCGTGCATTAAAAAGCTTTTCTGTTCTCTATTTGTTTCACACCCCAAGTTTGTTGGTACTCACCACTCACCATTTTCCTGCTTGGTGCTGCATCACCCCCATTCTATGTCTAATGGATCCCTTTCCTCTTCCCTTTGTACTGTATTCAGAAACTCGCATTCTTGCACAGCGTCCTCCTCTGAAGTCATATTTTTCCTGCCCTCCATGTCTGTTTCTCTCCAGGATTGCATTTACCAGTGACGGGGATAACTCTGTTGTGTCAGAGACGATACTATTGTTTCAGAACTGACACTGTTGTGCCAGTACTGACAGCATAGTGTCAGAGCTTGCACTGTTGCATCAAAGGAGACACTCAAGTATCACGATTGATAATATTGCATCAGCTCTGACTCTCGAGAATAACAACTGACAATCTACTGTCAGTTGTTAGTCTCTAATTGAAACATGAATGTCACAGGAATCATAGTACACAGTGTCGATGACGGTGTTATCGTGAAACATACTGTTCACGACTCACGAAATCGTAATGACACGATTGCAAACAAACCATACCACGGGTGGGGTTCGAACCCGCGGTCACAGAGTCTTGAGTTTTGAGACTCTGTGACCGCGGGTTCGAACCCCACCCGTGGTATGGTTTATACTGTGCACTCTCTGAACTTTACAACAAATGTCCTCAGGTTCGACACCTTCCGCCTCGCTTACTCGCTCCGTCAAACTATAATAAACATTATGATAATATATGTACGAGCACTTTTGAAAAAATAAATATTGTGGAGATTTTTTTTTTCTTTTGTTAAGGTAATGCTGAGATGTGATTGTTAGGATTTAGTTTTGTATATACGAGAAAGCAGTGTTAACATGTGCACATGTGCTCTCTCTCGCTCTCTCTTCTAAAAATGAATCTTTTCCAATTTTTTGAGATTGATAGATATAGTTTTAATATTGACGATGATAAAAAGAAAATATTTTTTGGACTAAACCTAACTCAGAAACCTAACCAAACCTAACTAAACCTAACGTATTTTTTTTTAGCTAAATTCTGATATATGTGTATATAATAATTCATTTTAAATTTAATATCACTTAAAATCAATGCTATACATTTTTCTCGTTATGTTTAGAGTGATTTTTGAAGGTTTATGACAAAACACTAATTTTCACTTTGCTTATTCGACAGAAAACGTCCTTGACATTTAGGCCTAACTCGCCAATTTGGCTTATTCGGCACGATATACAGCACAAACATGAATACATTGGTATAGTATATCAAAGATTTTGGATCTCCTCCAGCTCCTCTGAAACTGGAAGTGAGCCCAGAACGCAGCAAGCATTTTCCCTCTGGATGGCTAACAAAGTGCCGCTCTGGATGCCTGGTGGAACATGAAAGTGGCCCGTTCTTGGACCGTGGTCGTTTTCCATGACGTGTGGAACCCAGTCTGAGGAAACTTCTTCTGATCCCATGTCCCAGGTCTCTGATCCCCTGGGCCCCAAATTCTCTTTTGGGCCCATGCCTGTGACTTGTATAGTGTAGTCTCCCTTGACCGCAGTAAGTCCCTTAGTTGCCCAAGATGTGACGACGTGGTAGGTGTCTTCAAGCTTCGACGCAGTCATAGTCCCATGTAAAGAGCCATTCCAAGGATTGAGAATGATCTGGTGGTGAGGTCTTCCACAGCAGTGAACTGGGCAGTTTCCTGACCTGCTGTCACTTGTCCAGAATTTGTTAGCTAGGCCGATGCTAAGGAGGAGAATAAGAAAGTTGGTAGGGCAATCTGGAAGGGTTTGTGTACTCCCGGCCCCCCATACCTAACTAGAAGTGAGGCTTGCAACCACTGCCCATCTTCAAGTGAAAGATTCAGTACACTCTCTAGCATGGTCCTTGGAAAGTCATATTACCTTGAGTTTCGGACTACCGAAGGCTGGGGAGCATCTCAAGAAGTAGTTAAGTTTAAGGAGGATGAGGCACCTGGTGAGTAGGTAGAAGGCATCATGTGTATCAGTCTTTTTCAACCTGCCTTCCATCGTCCTGAGTTCTGAGATTATTTTTCTGGAATCAGATCAATAGCAATGGATCGATGGCTCGTGCACCTTGGAAAACAGCACTAATGTCCTCGATGATTTTCCGATTAGTGGAAACTATTTTGCATTTAGTGGGGTTTAAAGATAGGCCCAGTCTCTCTCCAGTGTCTTATATTTGCCGGATGTCCTCTAGGAGATAATCTGTAGTGCCAGCCAGGGTACCATCATCCAAGAACCAGATAATGGGTTCTCTGGACAATGTTTGTGTGATTTCCTTGATGACCAGACATAAAAGAAAAGGAGCGAGAGGATCCCCTGTTGCACACCCCTCACACGAGTCTATTTCATGGTCTCCAGATAGTAGCTTAGAAGACCCACAGTAACCCGATTGTATGAAAGGATAAAGGGAAGGGAAGTGTCTAGAAACTGCGCAGAGAGCAGCATCCCTTCTAAGTTAAAAGCGTTGGAAAAGTCCAATTTAATCAGGGCTTTTTCATCTGACCTGTTATTTACGTATACTTGTGTTGCATGACAGCTGCGTATACATATTAATTATCTTTTACAAGTTAGTTTAACGATGCATATGGCCGAAATTAGTCAATAACTGACTCTTCATGGAACACTTTATTATTATTAGCGTCGTGATGTAATGCTAATAATTATAATACTTTTAATAATAATTATAATAATTTTAAACATAATTATAACAGCATCAACAGCAATATTTAATAATAATAATAATAATAATAATAATAATAACAATAATAACGACGACCACCACCAACAACAACAACAACAAGAATAACAACAACAACCACAACAATACAACATTAATAACGGAGAAGCACAAATCTGCTACGAAAAATACAAAAAAGGGCTAACGAGAAATGTGTGGGATTTATGGCCCAAAGTAGAGAGATAAGGAAGAAAGTAGTAATAGAGATGGGGATGGAAGGTGGAAGGGTGTCAGGTAGGTCAGGCGGTATATAAACATATAGCTAAGTAAGAAATAAAGTAATGGGTCAAGAAAGGATTGAGTGACGATGATTGGAAAGAAGGGAGTGGAAAAAAATTGTGGAGGCAGGAACCGAGAAGCAAAGAGAGAGCAACAGAGGGAGAGAGAGCAAGAATTTAATGTAAATAGTGATTTTTTTTTTTAGATTTTTCTCCGAGGGGCTGGTATACTGTGCAGCGCCACTGATCCTGTGAGTTACTATTAGTTCAATGGTAAAATACCAACAAATTAATGGGTATTAATTTGTCGGCATCATTATTCAGAGACATTTCACCTCTACAGCAACTTTTATTTATCTCTGGTTCGTCTTGTGGACATCACCTGCTCTACTAGTGGACCCTGCGTACATATGACTACATTCTATCTCTCCATTTCTGCAACTCACTTGCCAAATCTGTGGCCCACCTCATGGCTCGGAACTACTTTTACTAATGGGGGCCTTCCAACATGTGACGATGACTTCAACTGCTGCACCTCTCCTGTCCTCAAGCCTCTGCATTTGGCTGATGATTCCACGAAGAGTCTCTGAATAAAGACACAGGTATGGTACATGTCTTACTCACGAGCATACCGTCATTACAGGAGTATATAACACAGTAAACAGATGACAAACTAATCACCTAAATTTTGACGTTCTATAATATTCGTCACTCTGAAATCTCACTCAAAATTTTCTTACTTTACACTTCCTTTCTCCCCATATCCTTTTTTCCTATCCTACCCCTATCCTTCCACTTCCTATTCTTGGAAATGATCCAATACTCGTAAAAAACATCTATTTTTATGTATTTTTAAACCCAGCTGTTACTGCTTTTACAGTTACAGTCAACTGTTGTAAAACAAATATTTGATATTTTTCATTAAAAAAGCGAGACTCGGACCAATTAGCTCTGGCAACGCATCGCTAAGTAGGATAAAAAATAATGTACTGAATTATTTCACGTTTACTGGGAGAACGTTTAGCAATGGTAAGACACATGTCGCCCTACACAGGTTGAGACGTTGTCCCTTCACCTCATTACGCTCTCAACTAATTGCTAGTCAAGAACTGTTTACTGCTGCTGAAGCTGCTGATGTATATCGCTCTCCTGAACGGCATTTTCCACGAGTAGTGTTTGTTTTTTCTCGTTCCACGGGTCTGCAGACGACTAAGCCAACGAGGCTCAGTAACTTTTGGCAGACTTGTGTTTGCTTCTCAAGTAATTGATGCTAATTAATGGGAAAAAAATATAGACATTGAGAAAGTCAATCACTATGAAACACGTGACAACAAAGGTTAAAACGAACCACTGTGAAAAAGCTCACTGGACAGAAACACCAGATGCCTTATTTACTGATTTTTCCTTTGTGGAATTATTTAATAGACGCTGACAGCAGCAGCAGATTCTGCAGTAGTCTTAAGGGTCAATTTCCCGGAAACCAGAAAGGAAAGTAGGTTAAAAAAAAATGGTTATAATCATAATCATAAATTTTATAGTAGTAAACCGGTAAGCCAACTAAAGGTCTCGGTCAGATGACCAAAAGCTCCTGCTGCGGGTCATCATATGCCTAAGACCCGCGTTAGGAAACACTTGTCCTGTTTCCTGACAAACCTAATTCCTACCAACCAGAAAGGCACAAAAGCCAGGATTCTTGCTTGCACTTAGCAGCGTCGACTATTGAAGTTCGGTTTTATGAGTTATGTCGCCTTGCAGCTGTGATTTTCTTATTAAAAGTTTCACTTGATACTAGCGTCTGGCTATATGGTCGGGTACGTTCACTTCTTGCCCAAGTTTATTGGTTCGAACTTACAGCTCTGACTCGTAAGTTTATTTATTTTTTGCCGTGGCTCAGTAGGATGGTCATTCTGGCCGGGGTGCAGAGGCAGATTAACCAGATCCTGCTAAAATTTCCGTCCATTCCAATAGTAAAGCTATTGTTTAAATATACCTGAGGAAGAGAAACATGATGACAAGTCAACTTAACGATATCCGTATCGTCAGTACCTGATGGAAAGCTGCCGGGTCAGACTGACAGATTCCATTAAATTATTTGGGGAAAAAATCATTCTGTGTGATGGAGAATGGCAGGAAAATCATTCTATGATAATTTTGTTAGGGAAGCATATTTCCTGCTTTAACAGTGTAAAATATCTCGTAGAACTGACTAGGTATGCAGATGTGGTATATATATGATTCTTAAATAAAATTATTTACCAAAGTCTAGATCGGTTCTTGCAGAAATCGAAATAAAACAGACTTGTAAATACAACAAATATATTTCTTAAAACATTTAAACAAACATTGCAAAGGATGATGCAAAAATATTTGCTTGATTACTAAAGTCTATAGCTTAGTAAAGAATTTTTATGTGGACAGCGAGGCTCAGGTTAGGAGATTTTTTCCGGTATTGTTTCATTGGATATCAGATTGGAGGGATATAGTATGGAGGAAGTGTATGTGCTCAGATTTGTGGGAGTGGACTTGTCAGCGGAGGATTCTATGAGAAACGAGGTGAACCATAGAACTGAGGAGGGTAAAAGGTGGGTGAGACGTCTGTCGAGACAAAAATCTTATCCGTGGAGCGAAAAGGCGAATTTACCAGAATATAGATGTACAAACACTATTGTAAAGGAGAGTGAAGCATGGGTTTTAAAGGTTGCAGCAAGGAGGCTGGAGGCACTGGAGATGTCGAGGGATTACCAAAAGCATTATTCAAAAGAGAAAAAGTTGTGTTCCTAAGGTTTGGCCATTTAGAGAGAGGGAGTAGAATAGCCAGACTAAAAGAACAAATAAGTCTGGGGTGGAGGGACGGGAATGTAGGGGTCATACTAGAATATTTTCCAGGGAAGGGATCAAGCAGATTTATAGCGCTATGAACTTCTACATCCAATAAGCTTATGTGAGCGTGTTAGGAAGATGTGAGTGGAGAAAGTGTTTTTTTTTTTTAAGATTTGACGTGCTCTTAGAGTGAGAGCATGGAAACATTTATATAAGGATTCAGGAAAACCGGTTAGCCAGACCCGAGTCCTGGAGGTGGGAAGTATAGTGAAGATATAGCGATTTAAAGGGTCTTCTGAACTGAGATGAAAGCTTGCGTTTAACAAAACAGTGTTTGATTGAATGATTATAATGCATTTTGGCGAATACTCTTTGCAAAAACAAGGAAACAACATATCTTGCATATTTTTGAGTGTCGTTTGGAGCCCAAGACAAGTCTTGGGTTCCCCATACGGTTTGCAAAATCTGTGTAAAATGCTTACAACAGTGGAAAAATAGACAAAGGAAAAGTTTAAACTTCGGTGTGCCTATGGTGTGAAAAGAGCCCAAAAATACACCACGATGATTGTTATTTCTGTATGGTGAATGTGAAAGGCTTCAATAGATACAATTTGAAAGTCAGGTGGGAAAATCCTGTTTTGGAGTCAGCAAGGAGACCTGTGCCACACAGTGAAGACGTTACCATACCAGTGTTTACAACACAGCCTGACCTTCCATTGTCAGATGTTCAATCCACTGCCGTGGTATATACAATTCCTTGTAATGACTGCAGCAAATTATACATCGGCGAAACATCCAGAGACCTCCAAACACGCATTTCAGACCACCAGTACGCAGGCAGATCTGACGACCCAAGAAATGCCTGTGTTCAACACCGAAATTCACACAACCATTTAATCAACTGCAGAAACGCAAGACTCATCGCCAGAGAAGACAACACTCAATACCGAAGAATCCTGGAATCATCACTTATCTGTATATCCAACAACTTCAACCAGAACAACGGCTTCTACAACATAGCTGAACCTATTGCCAAGAAACTTCTTCATCGCTTTCCCACATAGAACTCAAGAATGGAACACTGCAGGTCCTTTAAGTCACACAAGGTTTTAAACTATCACACTACTTTGAAGACTGTCACATGCAGCATTCTCCACCTGACCCAGCATTCTCCACCTGACCCAGCATTCTCCACCTGACTAAATCCTATAAATAACCTTGTTTCGTTTATCCAGGTAGATCTGTTTGTGACTCGATAAAGCCCACTACGTGGGCGATACGTTGTCAATAAAGGATCACATTATACTGCTTATGTGTTTATCTTTCCAGATGTTGAAGAAACTCAATGTTTAGGATGTAACACAGGTGATAACAGTGGAAGTGAATATGAAGTAAGCATTTCAACACCCCAACAGTTCTCCCAAGAATAACTCAATAATCTGATACATGACCTCAGTCTGTCAAAGCAAACATCAGATCTTTGACTATTCAATCTAAAAGAAAAGAACTGTTTACAACAAGAAGTTAAAAAAAACCAGTTTATCTGATAAGAGAGGTTGAGGACCTTCCTTACTTCAGCCAAGATGAAGAACTTAGATAGTACATTAACTACAATAACATACCTGGACTCCTTCTTCGAATGGGACTTGAATGTCGACCAGGAGATTGGTGGATGCTAATAGATAGCTCCATTAAAAGCTTGAAATCTGTCTTATTGCACAATGGTAACCAATATGCATCTCCTCGAATTTCTCACTCTACAAAATTTAAAGAAGAATACGAAAATTTGAAAATGGTCTTGTAGAAGCTTTGCTGTCATGAGCTCAAGATGACTGCTTGTGTTTACCTGAAGATGGTAAACTTCTTGTTTACTTGCATGATCTAAAAAGAAAATAATTTCAGTGCGATTTATAAGCTAGCACCCCCTTATCAATATATTTGTTACATATTTTATGTTTTTCAATGGGATACCAAATTCTTAAAAACTACAGCCAATCAAGCAAAACCGATGACTCTTTTTACCTTATTCCTAGTATACATATATCCTGTATAATATAATAACATATATATCCTACAATGTAAAATATTATAGTGTAAAAGGGACCCCAATGGAAATAAGTCACTCTGTCTGACTTTTTTGGGTTATCCTAGGTTCTCTACACATATGCTGCTATGTATGATAATGTATGTAAATGTATTTGTGTATACCTGAATAAACTTACTTACTTACTTACTTACTTACTTATGACATATTCTGAATCGGCACCACAAACTTATCCTAAAATCAGTGTAACAATATTTGCCAGAAAATGAGTATTGACCATTGTTATCAAAGGATTGTATGATCCCACGGGACCATACAATCCTACAAGAATCACGCACCCAGCAGAGCTAGGTGTTGTACCGTGATCCGGAGACATACGATGGTGTGGGTGCCTCAGAGATAATTCAGTTCTACTCCCCGTTAGGTGTACTAGACTCCACAAGCAGTATATATAGTATTGTAACCACAAACGAGTGGTATTTAATCAATAACAACACTGCGACGAGCTGGGGGATCGAACCCGTGTTGTTTTAGCCCGCCTCAGGGTGAGCGAAAATTCCACGAGGCACTGTTGTTATTGATATATATATATATATATATATATATATATATATATATATATATATATATATATATATATATATATATATATATATATATATATATATATATATATATATATATATATATATATATATATATATATATATATATATATATATGTGTACTTTTATCTTGTCTATTGTTTGAGATTTAAACTTACAATATTTTTTAAATAACTCTTTGTTCTCCACTTCAGTAATTTTCTATTAGAACCTTTTCATGTTCCATTAAACACGACAAAATTGCAATTCTCTTGAATGGCTTCTGAGAATTTCCAATTCGTGGAGAGATAGAGAGAGAGGGCCAAGTGTCAACGTATTTATGGATGGATTTTTGGTATTAGATCTGCGTTTGTTCTCTTTCATTGACGTGTTTGTTGTAACAACTTTGATGACGTTTGATTGGCAGAGAAAATGTAGAGAAAACTTGCTCTGCTGGAGTAATAAATACTGTAAAAGTAAACTAAGAAAATTCGAACTACTACTTTAATAGCAAGAGGTGGTCAGGACAACGAAAGAGGTGGTTGTCAAGATCACACCAGACCTCGTGGAAGCCTGACAAAGACTTGTACTGTTTAGAATGATTATATTTTAATCAGGGGAAAAGTGTTAAACTCGTTGAGTTCCGATAGAACCAGATGAATGGGAGACGTTTAGCTTCGATGCTAGGAATGGGAGGTCATGTCCATTTCTTTGAAACAATAGCCTCATTGCACCATAGAAGAATCGTACACAAGCTTTTTATGAAAATTAGGCAACAACCCCCCTTTCGAATATACCTAAAAATACTTAAAACAATTATAATTTCATTTCCCATAATAATTCAGCAGTTTGATTGACCACATATATTTCCATATATCGCTGTTCATACAAAACATGATATATTTCAATTGCTGTGAGATGTGAAAAATTTATCCATATATTGAATATCGTAAGGACCCTGAGCCTCACTCCACACAACACTAGTGCAGCGTGTGACGTAAGTTTTTAATAAAGTTTAATATTAACGTTGAAGATTTAAATTGAATCACAAAATTTAAATGGAAGCCAATATCCCGAGTTCTTCAAAAAAAAAAAATATATATATATATATATATATATATATATATATATATATATATATATATATATATATATATATATATATGTCGTGCGATTAGGTAAAACTCTGACATGATTGGCTAAATAGTCAAGTGATCTTCTGCCATATAAGACAAGTGAAATTTGTTATGCAATAATTTCGCCAAAATCATTCGAACCTCAACGAAAAATATATTTAATTGTGTTTGTTTATTATTAAATTAATGTTAACGTATCTAAAATATATTTAGTTGCTAGCTAAATTAAATTGCGCTTGTTATAATAAGGTTAGTAGGTTTTCAAAGTTTCTCTGGTGCACAAATTATAAATTTTACATTAACATAAATGAAAAATATATCTTTAAACGTATAAGAGAAAATTTTAGAAAGGACTTAATTTTAGATGAGTTCTTGCTAATTGGCCAGTTTTATAATCGGCACTGACTATATATATATATATATATATAGTACTTTCACTCCCAAGTCTAATTCATCCACTAAAAAACACCAACTTCAAATCCAGACTGAAAAGAGAAATTCTCTTATATCAAAGAGAATATATAAGCCTAATATGCCAGGAAGTCAAGTTTGAAGCCTATCAGATGCTCCGTTTTCAAGTTATCAGCGTTGAAGTGTTAATGCCAACTGGATGACGAACTCAGAAAATAACGAATCAAAAAACAGTATTACAATTTACCCAATTTTCCCCATAACCTCCTGAAAACAGGAATCTAAGTAATAATTAAGTAAATAAGCAAGTAAGAAAGTTAGTCTGGAAATAAGTACTTATTATTTACGCTTCGAATTAATAACATTCAAATTTTTAAAAATGGTCTTGATGGATCATAAATATTATAGACACGTAAATCTTACATTATGTAGGTTTAAGCTTGAATAAAACAACATAGTTAAGCGAGCACTGTCTCCTAATTTCTTGTGTGACCTAATTCATGTATGCCTAAATAACTCATTACGACTGTGACCAGATATAAACATGAATACCTCATTACACTATAAATTTTTAAGCCATCAAAACTGTGCTGTCCAGTTCCAGTCCAGTCATATTTTAATGGGTTTAAGAGCTAAACACGTAGGGTTTGGGAATGGGAGGCATTCAGATTCGATGAAAGGAAGAGGAAGATAATTCCACGGCCTTGAATCAAGAACCCTTGTCAGTATCAAGGCACCCTCCAGGAAGACGTACATTCCAGTTATTTAATAGAAAATAATTTACCACATCGTAGTCAAAATAGAGAAAATAGTACCTGCGCATTCCATTAACAATATTAGTCTTCTAAGTAGTCTAAGTAGGACAATACGACTGTTGAAATTTTGATGCCGATGAAAAAGAGTCTAAATTAATCTCAGGTAATCCAGTTCTGGGATTGGTCTTCATTCTTTCAAAAAACCATGGTTCAAAATTTGAAGTGGATCAGATAAGACGGGAAAGGAATATTGGAAAAAAATAAAAATGCGTGGTCAATTTATGGCAACTCCTTCATTTTTCTTTATTACTCGAGAACACCTTATTAGATCGGCTTCAGATTTTCAGCGCTTGTATAATATATCTTGGAAAAATTCACGGATCTATTTGCCTTTGGTGGGTGGTTTATGCACAATGGTACATATATCATTCCCCTGATCTGGTATAAAATTTGTGCCAATCGTATCGTGTTTACCAGAAGGTTGATATATTCAGTAGAGTTCGTTGTTGACCTTTTTGTCATTTTTAATCTCGATATGTATAAAATTATAATACATTATTGCATTATTTTGCCTTGGTGCTGGTGAACGGCTTTTGATCCAAAGAACTGAACTTATCTTCCCCTAGATTTGGTTTAATTTCAATGTCTACCATTCCACAGGTGCTATATCACTCCAGAATTTTCCACTTTCCTCTGAATGATATATTATAATTGTGAACGACATCAGTCATCAACGGCTGATGCATCTTGTTAAATGGATGAAGGTTTCATGGACCTATGTTGTGTAGGCACAAATTTTGTTGGATTTTTTGCAATAACTGGGAAATGCATCTTCTGGTAAGCTTTAAACTTTTAGTGCTGATGTGTTTCCTCAAAGGAAACACATCAGCACGTCAGGTTGTGTAAGTTATATGGCAGTTTTTTATAATTAAGTTATTTCAAAGTAGATTATTAAAGTCTTTGTTTGATTTTTGTCTGTGTTCCAATTTGCTTTTATGAGCAAAATATTGGAAAAAAATCAAATACTGCTTTTCATGTCATAATTTCTGCGCGTTGCATCAAATTAGCGTCAATCCTCCAGGGCGTATGACTTGACACGACAACATATGAGTGATTTCAAGCTTGATGTGCTTGTGTATTTTAAGATATTGGTCTCTCTGGTCTCTCTGAAATACTATATGAATTAAACTTAGTCTGTATATCCTAACTTACCATACTGAATAAATTTGAAAATTAGTTTCTATATGATGACTTGTGAATGCCTCTTTGTTATTCTCTTCAAATCTTCAACGCATTATCAATTTATGCCGCACTCTGCACTATTCCAATTGTGTACATTGAGGCACAGTGGACTGGGGTTGTGGAATACGGGGATACCTTTCTTGCATTTTTATTTTCTCTCCTTACTCGAGAATGCCTCATTGTGTCGCCTTCAGGTAACAATGCTGAATTCCCGGAACTACTTTCAAGTACACGTTCCCTGTGACCGAGGCTGATAACCCCATCACCAACATCATGGAATGGCTCAGATAACTTCCAAAACAGTCAATAGCGTAGCTTTAAACGTTCAAGGAAAAGTGACCAAAAAAGCTGGATTAAAACGGAAAGCGAAATTCAGATGTGTAGGAGCAAGTTTTGACGACTTTGTGTAAAATAGTATGACATTTTTATTCCGTCCACTCACGTATATTTTATTTCAGTTTTCTTCTTAATGGCTTCATTATTTAAAGACTTAGGCATTTTTTTTTTAGGCAGATAATTTTACAGGCGAAGATATGTTGTCCTTCTTCAGTTTATTTCAAAGCCGAGCCCTATCTAGGGTATACTACCACCCCCAGGATGCCACCCACGACAGTCGACTAACACCCTAGCACCTACTTACTGCTAGGTGAACAGGGGCAGTGTAAAGAAACATACCAAAATGTTTCCACCCGTACCGGTGATCTAACCACGGACACTTAGTACGTGAGGTGAGTGTGCTACCTTTACACGATGATCAAGAGAATTTCTTCTAAAAAAAAACTGTTAGAACGTGTTAGTCGTGGAACAAGCGAGTCAAAAGGAATTCTAATAAAAAACATACGCATAAAACTTTCGAATTACATGAACTGTATTAAGCGTCTCTTCCTCTGGTGCGTCTTCTCATCCGAATCTGTAATTGAATCAGACATTTTTTTCAGCGTAGCTCATTCTGCACCCAACAAAAATTTATACAGTTAACTGTTTTACCAATGACACATCTTGGGAAGTTAAACATTCTGAGAGATTTCACTCACGTCTCTATTCACAGTGATGTCACAAATGCTCTAATATTATCTCTTCACTGTCACTGATATATGTGTACTTTCATTCAGTGTCATTCATCGTCTCATATATACGTCTATTATAAACATATACGGCAGGAATACTATTAACTCTGTGACATACAGCTTTTTTCCATTGTCTGGAAATGGAACTGTGGTAGCTTCGGATATCTACTTTCAAATATTCGTGTTCTAATGCGTTCGAGGTACACAGACCTCTCTTATATCCATGTCATTGACACAGAACACTCACAAAATAAGGCGAATATCATTAGAATTTCCTTCTGTCCCATATATTAGTGATTAAATTATTTTTTGAGTGTATACAGTTTAACCGCGGCCTTAGTGATCCACATTGAGTTGAATGGTTATGGTTGGATGGTCTCCAGATATTATCCAACGATATCATGCTGCTAAAATAACACTACCTATCATAAATTTTCTTGTTTCCTTCATATAAAATTCATCACCAAGTCACAACGACATTCCATACACACCATAAAAGGTTCACCGTTCAACTTGATGCATCTCGTCATAAGTGTTCTCGAGATCAACACTTATAATTAAAGTGTTTCCTTGTTCTTGCATATATCCAAACGATGCAACATTATCTAAGAGGCCGTAAAAGGCTTACTTTTACCGCCTCTCTAACCCTATCCTGCCAGAAAGTTATTCTTCAAACTACAATTCTGACTCCCAACAACATTGATCCTAATTTTTATACAGAAGATAACTACGAACTTGAGTAAATTCTAGATTTTCATCCACATCGTCACTTGTCCCATATTTTACCTCAAGCTTATTTTTTTTTATCTCTAATGTATTCCTCGCAGCAGTTAATTTTTCTCCATTCTCACATACAAAGTTTCCTTATCAAATTCACTGAATAGAATCTCAATAATCTACTTCATCTATATATTTCATATCCGACACTCACTATATATTGCCTTTCCACTTTACATCTCTGTCTCATTACGACAGTTTATATATTTCTCTCTACACTTTCTTCTATGTTTGTATTAAACATGTTCCACATAAAAGTAAAAATCATTAAAATAATTATGGGTCGCCTCTGGAACGCTCCAATAAACTGACACAATCAGTGTATATTCAAACACCTTAATATACAGTTTTTTAATAGCAAATCCATTTGTAAAAAGTAATTTAAATACATTTAGTGCAATTTTTATTAAAGATTGCTGCTAATTATCCTACTGGGAATGTGATACGACCTCATGTTTCTAGCAGCATGAGTTTAGAGATTTTCTAGAATTTAAAAATACAGTGAAGATAGTTTTTTCTGTTGATAAAGTTCACATCCGTCTCTAACATTTTTATTATTAATATAATAAATTATTGCATTTTCATTTAAAAAGATCAATACTATTATTTAACCTGAAAGCCTTCACTCACATGTGTCCTTGGTATAAACCTTGCTAATAAATACCGACAAGTTGGTTTTGAAAAACACGTAAGCAAACACTAGGACACATTTATTAGAAAACGTTTCGGTTCTGGGACCTTACCTGGAGAGGGTTTCGGTGGTCAACGCCCCCGCGGCTCGGTCTGAGACCAGGCCTCATGACACTTCTATCATTCACGGGATGATAGGCAGTATATGTAGGCGGAGAGTGAGGTGTGAGTGACGCTGGTGACATGAAGAATGCCATGTTGGGATGAGGACGGGTAGACGATGAGATCATGTGACTCCTGTGTTGCTGGTGATTTGCCTGGTTGAGTATCATGTATTCTAATGTTTTAGAAATTTTGTGGTTTCCAGTGTTACGTTCTATTGTGGCGACGGCGATTAGCGAGGCTTCTAGACGCAGTCGGCGTCTGAGGTCTGGTTCGGTGAGAACGAGTTGTGCCTCATCCCAGTTCATCAAATGCCTCGTGGAGTCTCTGTGGAGGACACAGGCATTTCGATGCTCGTTCAGGTGGACCGCAAGATCTCAGCCTGTTACTCCTACACTAACTGCCCTCTTCAAGGAAGGCAAAATTGCTGACCTGGAGATTGTACTAAGAACTTTCACGGCACACATCAGTACGATAAGGCACCTAAATTACTGGGAACGGGTGAAGGTCCTTGATTTGTATTCCCTGGAACGCAGGCGAGAGAGATACATGGTAATATACACGTGGAAAATCCTAGAGGGATTAGTACCAAGCTTGCGCATGAAAATCACTCCCTATGAAAGCAAAGGACTCGGCAGGAGATGCAACATCCCCCAATAAAAAGCAGGGGCGCCACGAGTACACCGAGAGACAAAAAATAAGTGTCCGGGGCCCAAGACTGTTCAACTGCCTCCCAGCATACATATGGGGGATTGCCAATAGACCGCTGGCTGTCTTCAAGAAGGCACTGGACAGGCACCTAAAGTCAGTACCTGACCAGCCTGGCTGTGGTTTGTACGTCAGATTTCGTGCGGCCAGCAGTAACATCCTAGTTGATCAGACCCTGATCCTCCACGAGGCCTGGTCTCAGACCGAGCCGCGGGGGCGTTGAACCCCGAAACCCTCTTCAGGTATACATATTTCTTGGGACAGAATCCACAGGGATGGTGTAGACGCCTACTGTGCAAGTTAGAGGTGTGGGGCTGCGTTTCGTAGTGAGGTCTTTGATAGATAATGTGTCTATGGTGGAAACATTTACGTTACTCTTAGCAAGTGCCCGGCGAGTATTGTGGCAACATCACCACATGGGAACACTATGAACTGCTTAGAGGACTGTTCCATGGGCGGTGTGTTGAGGACAGCTTGTGTCTTGAGTCTGCAACCCCGGGTGAAGAAAGATGGAAACTGAAGACGTGTAAAGGCTTGTGTTATGTAAATACATTCTTCTTCAAGAAAACAAGGACTGGAGATGCGATGAACTCTCAAGAAGCCAATGAGGACTCCTCTTTTAGTGCGGGTGTCTTTGTGTGAATAGAAGTGTATAAGATCGTCCTTGTTGGTAGGTTTTCTATACACTTTGAAGAGAAGTTGTCACTGTCGGGAGATCTGCACACGAGGACGTCGAGGAAAGGAAGTTTGCCATCTTTTTTCGAATTCAAGTGTAAACTTTATTGATAGTTCGGCTGCATTGATCTTGTTGAGGAGGACCTGGATATTGAGACGTCTCGGATAGCAAGCCCATATATCATCAACGTATCTTAGCCAGGTAACGGTGTTGGGAATGAGGGTGCTGAATTTCAGTCTCTAGGTTTTCCATGAAAAGACTGGCAAGCACAGCACTGAGAGGGCTGCCCATTGCCATCCCAAAGCTTTGTTTGTAACAGTTGTCCTGATACCTTTCAGCACTTGTGTGGGAGCCTCAAAGCTAATTTCATTCTACTCCCCGTTTGGCTTACTAGCCTCCACAAGCAGTATATATAGTATTGTAACCAGGCGGATTAAAACAACACGGGTTCGATCTCCCTGCTAGTCACAGTGATGTTATTGATTAAATACCACTCGTTTGTGGTTACAATACTATATATACTGCTTTTGGAGTCTAGTACACCAAACGGGGAGTAGAATGAAATTAGCTCTGAGGCACCAACTCCATCGTATGTCCTCGGATCACGGTACAACACCTAGCTCTGCTGGGTGCGTGATCTTTGTAGGATTAGATGGTCCAGTGGGTTAGAGCGTATATATATATATATACATATACATGTATATAAAATATATATATTATATATATATATATATATATATATATATATATATATATATATATATATATATATATATATATATATATATATATATATATATAAAGTCGTGCCGATAGGTAAAACTTGGATTTTGGCTTAAATAGCAACGCTCACCTTGCCATATAAGACAAGTGAAAATTGAGTATGCAATAATTTCGCCAAAATCATTCTGAACATAACGAAAAAAATATTTCATTGTGTTTGTTAATTATTAAATTAATGTTAACGTATCTAAAATATATTTTGTTGGTTAGGCTAAATTAAATTGCGCTTGTTGTAATAAGGTTAGGTAGGTTTTCAAAGTTTCTCTTGGTACAAAATTATAAATTCTTACATTACCATAAATTAAAAAATATATCTTTAAACGTATAAGAGAAAATTTTAGAAAGGACTTAATTTTAGATGAGTTTTTGCTAATTGACCAGTTTTACCTAATCGGCACGACATATATATATATATATATATATATATATATATATATATATATATATATATATATATATATATATATATATATGGGAACAGACATGCTAAACGTTTGCCATGAGGAATATTTGGAACCTATGAGGAACTCTTATTTAGCCTAGCTCATTTATTTCGGACATGTAACAAGAGCTGCCGACGATGATGTGAAAGGATCACTGCTTGAAAATAATGAGAGAGAGAGAGAGAGAGAGAGAGAGAGAGAGAGAGAGAGAGAGAGAGAGAGAGAGAGAGAGAGAGAGAGAGAGATCATTATTTTCATTATTAACATTATTGAATTTTTCGTGAACCTCTAAACCAGTTTAGTGTCAAGTAGAGTTGGAAGTTTGCTTCTCCTGCCGCTTCACGAGACACACACACGGAGTTGAAAGATTAATTAACATCACTCACTAAAACACGGATACCTTTTACCCAACACTTGAATTCCTGCATCTTGTATCTGAGCTTTTTTATACAGGATTGGAATGTTTTCTCACTCCGGATATGACATTCCAGCAGGACACGAGTTTTCTAACAGATTTTATTGTGTGACCACAACAGTAGACTAACAAACAGGTATCTTGTTTTACTATTAGGTGAACAGAGGCAGTAGGACTGTTAGGGTACTTGTAAATGTTTCTCTGTGTCAGGGAATCGAATCCTCCATCTTGGATAGAGCATCGAAGGCTCTCACCAGTGAGCTACGCGGAACCCTCTGTAGGAATGCTCCACTTGACTCAATAATACATCAAAGGTAACTCCAGGAACATCTAAAAATGCTGTAAAAGCAGATGAGAGACGACCAGGCGGGAGATCACCCTATCAGATCAGAAGTTTAAAATCACACTACCAGATCCCACACTCGGTTAATACGCTTAGATCTCACTATAAGATCACACTATGAGATCTCACCATCAAATCCCTGTACCAGATGCAATTATTACATCCCAATAACAGATCACACCATAAGATCCAACTATCAGATCATGCTTTCACATACCATTTTCAGATCACACTAAACCAGCTGTTAGATTCCAATCACAGGTTACACAGAAGCGGCAACCATCTTATAATCACTACTATTGCCTCCCTTCACTCCTCTTTGTCTCTTGTGCCACCAAACCTTTCACTACTTTCTACTGACACTACCAACATTACCTCTACCACTACTCCGTTTCCTTCTTTCTTCCCCTCTTTGTCCCGTCCCTGTCCTCCTCTTCTACATATACTGTCTCCCTCACCTTCGTGTGTTAGTGTGACTTGTAAATGGTCCAAGTCGGACCGGAACGTCGTTATGAGATTCTTTCTCCTGTGTGTATTGTTCCAGTCACAATATTGTACATTTTTTGTTCCATAGCAGCGTTTTGCCTTATCAATGGATGTTCGTTGATGGCAACAAGAACGAGTGATTCTTACAAAATAATTCACTGATAAAAATTTCCGACATTATGCTGGGAAAGTTGACGCAAAGTCAACTTATTAGCTACTCATTGTGGCTTCGTTTGGTTCGGTTTAAAAACCCATGAGCCAGCACTAGGACATATTTGTTAGGTAAAAGGACACAAGTGCAACTAATGTGACATTTCATTGTGGCAACGTTTCGCTCTCCAGGAGCTTTTCAAGCCGTTACCCGTTACCTAACAGTTCGTCGGTAATTCTACCATTATTACCAGAAGATATTTATTAAGAAACGTTACCAGAACCGAAACGTTTCTAGTAAATATATTCTAGTGTTTGCTCACATGTTATTTAAACCAATTTCTAGGTATCAATTACCAATGTTTATATACGTTTCGTTCGCCAGGAGAATAATGAAGCCAGAAGAGTGCTGGTTTAATACGGCCTCTGGCGAGCGAAACGTAGAAGTAATAATATCACAGGACATTTATTTTACCAAACAAATTACAATAAAATAATCAAAGTCATCGGGGAAGCAGCGTCGAAGAGCCAAATATACGTGACAGATACTTCACCTGATGCAAGATGACAGTCATGTGTGTGTACTCACCTAATTATACTCCCCTGATTGTGGTTGCAGAGGTCGAGTCATAGCTCCTGGCCCCTCCTCTTCAATAGTCGCTACTAGGTGTGTGTGTACTCACATAATTGTGGTTGCAAGGGTCGAGAATAGAGTGTGAGTGTGTACTCACCTAGTTGTGGTTGCAGGGGTTGAGCCACAGCTCCTCTGTATGTGTGTGTGAGAGAGAGCGGGGGAAGGGGATGGAGGGTGATGTCTCCTGGGGGGAGAGGGGGTCACCATGGTGTGACACAATACTGGAGAACAACACAGCAGATTAACTGGTTCAGTCTACAGAAGTTTTTCTCACTGCCTACTACTCTACTTAACCTCTTTGCCCAGCACAGTTAGAACTACACAGACTTCCCACTTCACTCACACTATATAACAGCAACAATCTGTCGCTCTAAACTACGTGCGTCATGCAGTATATTTTTTTTACTAACAGAACATTAATATAGCAAATGAAGTGTAATATATATGTGACAAGATGGTGACGTCAGACTTGACATTAGGCAGCCATGAGCGAAGGGCCACTACATATACACTACATATACACTACATATACACTGACATATACACTGACATATACACTGACATATACACTGACATATACACGTACAGTACAAAATGATTACCATAACTTTGATTACCATAACTGAGTTCATGCCTGGCTGCCTTCATCTAGTGCGTATACCCGAATGGATACCTTTATGTGGTAGCATGAATTTTCTCTTACCCTATAATTATAATTTTATTTCGTTTATGACACAATCCAACACAGAGGTAGGAAAACTAGGCCAAAATTCATGGAATTATTGGCATATGCAAGAGACCAGTGACCAGTGCTGTAGAACACATTGATAAATTCCTGGAATGAGTCGAAAAAACTTTCAAAAACCTTTTGCTAATTTTCAAAAATTGAAAATTTTCAAACATTGAAAATTAGTCGCCATCTATTTTACTACTTCCTAATTGAAATAGAAGTTTGTATTTGTAATTAGCTAATTTTATGTTTAAAATAATGTGATTTTTTTTTAATTTGCGTTAAATTGTATTAAATGTATATGTGTCTACCTCTTCAGAATGGCTTCTGTATTTACTGGCTGAAGCATCTTAGAGAAAGGATAGTATTCAAATAGTTTAAAACCTTAGAATCAATGGAATCCGTGTAGTACCTCGAGAATGTCTCTTCTGATCGGCTTCAAATTTTCATCTCTGTGTGTTTTCCAGAACTCAAGGTTCACGTTATTATTGATCACCATGAGTCCCAATTTGTCAATTTTATTTTTCAAAATATGATATATTAACATTATATTAACTGAAGAATGCATCTTAAGACTGGCTTCAAACTATTTATGCTAATGCAACCAAAAATAAGAATGAACCCCTAAAGGTTTATGCTATGTGCGAGCAAATAAGAAAATTTTCAGACTTTATTAAAAAAACTTGGAGTCATTAGAAAAAGGTCAATTACTGAAATTTAAAGTACAAGTGGGATTATGTAAAGAAAAGTTGACCTTCACTTCGAGCTGTGTAAAGTATAATTAATGTGTCAGCTTTATTAGAAAAACACATTTCAAAGGGGTTATTAGCAGCCCCTTGCTCTCGGTATTTTGGTCGCCTATTACGACACGCATGACTTACGGAGGAAGGATTCTTCGTAACTGCCCATGGGGAATTTAGGTTGTTTTGGTGCAAATTTGCCAGATTTATAGAAAAACTATATATACAAGTATTTAGGTCGCTTGCGATCCGAGGAAGATATCCCCAAATCTCTTAACCCAAGTCCCCTGTGCCTCAATGAATGCAGTTGGAATAGTGCAGAGTGCGGCATACTTTGATAATGCTTTTAAATATTTGTGTTAAAGATCCGAAGGGAATTCTGATTCCCTTCGGAATCATATATGTCATCATATAGAAACGAATATCCAAATCTCTTCCATAAAAATAAGGTTCAAATTCAATTCAGATCTTCCATAGAGACCAAACAGATCAATATTCTAAAATACACAAGCACATTAAGCTTGAAGCCGCTCAGGAGTTGCATTATCAGGTTATCGGCATGGAAGACTTGACGTTAATCAGATGCAGCACTCAGAAATGTTTTCATGAAAATAGTTTTAATTTTTTTCCAGTTTCTTCCCAAAAAAAAAGCGAACTTGGACCTACGCTGCTAAAATCAATCCAAGAAAGCTTTATGTAAACTTAGTATACATAACATAAAAATGTTTAAGAATGGTCTTGGGTTCACACGGATGTTATAAACACAAAACAGAATATTAAACTGATTTAACAAGGATAACCAAATAATGTTATAAACTGTGGCTTATTTCTGATCAGAAGAGAAATTCTCAAATTATTTCACAGAAACCAATTTAGTTAACAAAATTGGCACATGATTACTTTAGCAAAAGAACGTCAACAAATTGTTTCCGTTAAGGAAAACACATCAGCACGAAAAGTTTGAAATCGACCTGAAGATCCATTTTCAAGTTATTGCAAAATATCCAACAAAACTGGTGGCTACACAGCCATAAATCATGGACTTGAAGACTAAGGTCGTTCAGAATTGTTATATTTTAAGGCGCTTAACCAGTAAGGATCATATAAACCCTGTGGAATGGAAGGCATTCCAATCGATTTAAGCAATGACAAGTCCAGTTCCTTGGGTCAAGAGCCCTTCATCAACCTTAAGGGGAAAAAATGCAATAACGTAAAACCTATTTTGAGGTTAAAAGTGGCATAATGCGCATACGCTACCCACACACATAGTACCATGAATCTTAACTAACAAGCACTACACAAGAGTTGAAATTTTTAAGGCGATCGAGTAAGGCATTTTCGAGCAATAAAGAAAAATTTGCGAAAAAGCGAAAGAAAAGTGTTGCTAAAAATGCTCCTTAAAATAGGAAAGTCTCTCCTTGTTAAATTAAAAATCCCGTAAATCCGGTGATTTTTTTAAAATGTCTTTTCTCATATTTACATTCTACTTAAAATTATTTACAATCCTGGATCTCTTGCAATAATTTGTGTCTCATGCGATAGACTTCGACGATTCAGCGGTGATAACTTACGATATTTGACTCTCTCTTAGATAACCAGGGAATGACTCGTCAGTTTCACTTTAATTAAAGCTGGCATTTATTTCGGAAATTTTGATTTAGTTCTTCAGTATGTACGAAAAAGTGATAACTTATGATTGATTGTCCGATTCCCTTAATATTCACATGCATTAAACACATCCGCCACACTCTCCACTATTCCTAACGTGTGTATTAAGAAAGTGAAAATAGAGGGGCTGGAGATAGACAGTATAGGTATATCTAACGAAGAAAGTGTAGCTATTAAATGTTCTCGGTAAATAATTAATTGAGAATGAAGAGTGAAATTTACAGATGCATTAAAATAACAGAGTCAGTTTACATAGTAATACGTTTATACTTAAAGTGAGTTAAAAACAAAACGAAAAACTGGGGGAGATTATGGCATAAATATTGCAAGGGAAAATATGATTTATCAGACAGTTTTCATCCAGGTGTACAGGAGTGTAGTCAATATAGGATTGCATTATAGTGCATTTGTGTCAATTTTTCCACTGTAGAGAGAGTCCACTATGGCCAGCACAGTGACACTGTCTACAGTGTGTTGGTAAAATTGTAAGAACCAGTAGTAACGTCTTTAAAAAGGGGTCGAAGACCCGACTCTCCCGCTATACCATTTTTACCCCAGTAATGATGTCTCCAGCATGCAGTCAACCAGTGTAACTTGGAGTGGAAATTCGTTGGACCTCCCAAATTACCATGCCTGCTTTCGTATCTTCACAACATCCAATGAACTAGAGCTGTCTTCAAGAAGGCACTGGACAGGCACCTAAAGTCAGTACCTGACCAGCCAGGCTGAGGTTCGTACGTCAGTTTGCATGCGGCCCAGTAACAGCCTGGTTGATAAGACCCTGATTCACTACGAGGCCTGGACTCAGACCGGGCCGCGGGGCGTTGACCCCCGGAACCCTCTCCAGGTAACAAGCCTGTCAGAGTACCTTGGTAGTTGGCGAGGAGTGAAGTTTGGCGAGCTGCAGTCACCGCTACCTCGCTGAAACCAATGCATCAATTTCCCACCAATACCGCATCATTGCAACATCCCCACCACCACCACATCACCACCATAATGTCAACATTATCACATAACCATTACAGCATCAGCACCACCACATCACCACCATCATACATATCATTATCACCATCTCATCACCACCAACCTATCAACACATCACCTCCACATCACACTCACATCAATAAATGCCAAGATTACCCGCACATCTTCAGCATAGCAGCCTCAAACATTATATTAATAACCAGCGTAATTAACACTATATGGCTAATAGTGAGAATCAATCT
The DNA here is from genome assembly GCA_009830355.1 of Cherax destructor. Lineage (NCBI taxonomy): Eukaryota > Metazoa > Arthropoda > Malacostraca > Decapoda > Parastacidae > Cherax > Cherax destructor. The sequence goes on from WNWK01000689.1 coordinate 188,251, forward strand.
CTCTCTCTCTCTCTCTCTCTCTCTCTCTCTCTCTCTCTCTCTCTCTCTCTCTCTCTCTCTCTCTCTCTCTCTCTCTCTCTCTCTCTCTTCTCTCTCTATCTATCTATCTATCTATCTATCGAAGCACTTATTTTCTTTTATAAAACGAAGACTTCGAGTGGATCTCATTAATATCGTTAAGATATCGATGTCTTTGACTCACAGATACGATAAACTATTACCAGTGCAAAATGTATTCATATCTCTAGACACTGCAATTAAATGACGAGACAGAAGAGACAACAATAATGTATTAAAAAAAATTGCAAGCAGAAATTGAATACAACAGAAAAAAAACAATCAAGTCACTCAAAAACCAGCTGGATAAGCACTTCAAGCACTTTATTCATTTAGATACATTGTGCCCTAGTGAGAGCAGCTACTGGAGGCTTTAGGGCCTAATATGTTTCAGGGACCAGCAAGGTATGGCGAGGGAGGACAGAAGCGAGATATTGTTTTGATTACTCACCATCTCATTCAATCTCTGACTAAACCCTCTCTAAAACCCTCCTGAACCGACATTTGCATGTAACAGATTGGGCCATATGAAATCAACAGATTCCCGATATTTGTATAGTGGCAGTATCAGGACGAACAGCTGACACCGAGGCAACCGAATTAATATTAACAAAAGTAGATCAGAGCATTTGGTACACTGTTCTGGGAATGACAGTTAAGTAACACAATTACTTTGACAGAAATAAGATTAATTTAATAGGGGAAGTTGTTATACCACATCTTCCATCCATTTCCAAGTTTCCTGTGAATGCCATTCAATTTCTCGTTATAGTTTTGGTATGTGTGTAAAATTTTGATAATTTTACTGTTAAATGTGTAAAATAATTGGTAGGGATAATAATATTTATATAAAGTTTTGTAGGTGTGTAATATTAATGTGACTCTTTAAAGGTGATAAGTCACATGAGAAATTATATTCCTTATAATTTCCTAATATACTGTAGGAAGTTGATTAAGTAAAGTGAAATTATTGTAATTAAGAAAAAATACTACTTGGATAGGGAAAGTGTATTACACACATAGAAACAGTAATAGTTTTAAATAATTATATGTGTACAAGATAAACGTTCGTAGAGTGAGCATCGAAGGTAACGTATCGTGAACACTGAGCCAGCGAGTGGTGTGTGAGCATCGAAGTGACGTAACGTGAACACTGAACCAGCGAGTGGTGTGTGAGCATCGAAGTGACGTAACGTGAACACTGAACCAGCGAGTGGTGTGTGAGCATCGAAGTGACGTAACGTGAACACTGAGCCAGCGAGTGGTGTGTGAGCATCGAAGGTGACGTAACGTGAACACTGAACCAGCGAGTGGTGTGTAAGCATCGAAGGTGACGTAACGTGAACACTGAACCAGCGAGTGGTGTGTGAGTATCGAAGGTGACGTAACGTGAACACTGAACCAGCGAGTGGTGTGTGAGCATCGAAGGTGACGTAACGTGAACACTGAACCAGCGAGTGGTGTGTAATTTAATCGTGTGTCATCGAGGCCGATAAAAATAATATCGGTAAAACCTGTGTTCTATAAAATAAGTAAAGATGAAATACATCTCGAAGTGTTCAGATATATAATATATTTGTCTGAATTATGCTAATAATGACGAAAAATGGATCGCTGTGTGTATTGTAATAGTTTAATTTCGCCTCTTATACGTGGTATTAAAAGACACAACAGGTATGGTAGCAGCTGGTTATTGGTCCATATTACTTTGCCTTGCTGTAGGGAGGTGTTAAGATATATCACCCATGGAATATATGGGTAAGTGTAATTTATATTTCTAATTATTTTAAAAATAATAATAATTTTATAATGGTGAGTGAAAATTAATAGACTTAATAAATTACTTAAATTCCCTCGTTACGTAACTTATTTTATAATATTCATACAGTCATACATAAATTGCCAGTGTTACTGGCTTAAATTTTTATAATAAATATTCAGGAACTATATGTTCCTAATCTATGGTCCCGAAGTGAGTTTAGGAGCCCAGACGGTGGGTCATTGTTTGCGATCCCTATTACGTATGAAGCCCCTTTGCGATCCCTATTACCTATGAAGCCCCTTTGCGATCCCTATTACCTATGAAGCCCCTTTGCGATCCCTATTACCTATGAAGCCCCACATGTCTCCAAGAAACATCAACGTCAATATTTGTTTTTTGTATCAAGAGTTCTCCCTAGTTATGTGGGTGGATGGTTAATTCAACACTGAATTAGCATATTTTTTTTCATTCTGATTATTATGCCGGCAGTTGTAGGAAGGAAGAGAAGTGGGAGAGAGCCTTTTGATATTCTGTCCTTGTCTTTGGCACAAGAAAATGCTCGATTCTCCTTAATATTTCTTAATCTAGATATAAGTCGATACTTTCTTCTCAGTTAATAGCCTTTGTGTGGACATATTAATGATATGCTCTTCTCTCTCTCTCTCTCTCTCTCTCTCTCTCTCTCTCTCTCTCTCTCTCTCTCTCTCTCTCTCTCTCTCTCTTTCTCTCTCTCTCTTTCTCTCTCTCTTTCTCTTTCTCTCTCTCTCTCTCTCGTACTCGCTCTCTCTTTTATGACTCGTGTTGGAACTAATGATTCAAAGCAAAGTAGATCAAATGAGATTCTCAACAGATGCAAATTTCTCTGCCTTAAGAAATTCAAAAGACAATATATGGAAACTGGTAATCAGTGAATTAATGCCACGGTATCATTTAGACACCAACACACTCGGTAAAGCAACGATGCTAAATTAGACCAATAATTTGTGGGAAAGTGACAATGCTCCTGAACTTATACAACTGTGGGACGGCTTCAGTTGCAACAAAGGCTTTCTTAAGCAAGATAAAGTTCACTTGGGTAGTGCTAGACTGGGGCGAGTATTGTAGGAGGGTGCTGGAGGGAAGGTCTTAGGGTGAGGCTGGAGGGGAGGTCTTTAGGTGAGGCTGGAGGGGAGGTCTTAGGGTGAGGCTTGAGGGGAGGTCTTAGGGTGAGGCTGGTGGGGAGGTCTTAGGGTGAGGCTGGAGGGGAGGTCTTAGGGTGAGGCTGGAGGGGAGGTCTTAGGGTGAGGCTTGAGGGGAGGTCTTAGGGTGAGGCTGGAGGGGACGTCTTAGGGTGAGGCTGGTGGGGAGGTCTTAGGGTGAGGCTTGAGGGGAGGTCTTAGGGTGAGGCTGGAGGGGAGGTCTTAGGGTGAGGCTGGAGGGAGGTCTTAGGGTGAGGCTGGTGGGGAGGTCTTAGAATGAGGCTTGAGGGGAGGTCTTAGGGTGAGGCTGGAGGAGGTCTTAGGGTGAGGCTGGAGGGGAGGTCTTAGGGTGAGGCTTGAGGGGAGGTCTTAGGGTGAGGCTTAAGGGGAGGTCTTAGGGTGAGGCTGGAGGGGAGGTCTTAGGGTGAGGCTGGTGGGGAGGTCTTAGGGTGAGGCTTGAGGGGAGGTCTTAGGGTGAGGCTTGAGGGGAGGTCTTAGGGTGAGGCTTGAGGGGAGGTCTTAGGGTGAGGCTTGAGGGAGGTCTTAGGGTGAGGCTGGAGGGGAGGTCTTAGGGTGAGGCTTGAGGGGAGGTCTTAGGGTGAGGCTTGAGGGGAGGTCTTAGGGTGAGGCTGGAGGGGAGGTCTTAGGGTGAGGCTGGTGGGGAGGTCTTAGGGTGAGGCTTGAGGGAGGTCTTAGGGTGAGGCTTGAGGGAGGTCTTAGGGTGAGGCTGGAGGGGAGGTCTTAGGGTGAGGCTTGAGGGGAGGTCTTAGGGTGAGGCTGGAGGGGAGGTCTTAGGGTGAGGCTGGTGGGGAGGTCTTAGGGTGAGGCTTGAGGGGAGGTCTTAGGGTGAGGCTTGAGGGAGGTCTTAGGGTGAGGCTTGAGGGAGGTCTTAGGGTGAGGCTGGAGGGAGGTCTTAGGGTGAGGCTGGAGGGGAGGTCTTAGGGTGAGGCTTGAGGGAGGTCTTAGGGTGAGGCTGGAGGGGAGGTCTTAGGGTGAGGCTGGTGGGGAGGTCTTAGGGTGAGGCTGGAGGAGGTCTTAGGGTGAGGCTTGAGGGGAGGTATTAGGGTGAGGCTTGAGGGAAGGTCTTAGGGTGAGGCTTCGGGGAGGTTTTAGGGTGAGGCTTGAGGGAGGTCTTAGGGTGAGGCTGGTGGGGAGGTCTTATGGTGAGGCTGGTGGGAGGTCTTAGGGTGAGGCTGGAGGAGGTCTTAGGGTGAGGCTGGTGGGGAGGTCTTAGGGTGAGGCTGGAGGAGGTCTTAGGGTGAGGCTGGTGGGGAGGTCTTAGGGTGAGGCTGGAGGGAGGTCTTAGGGTGAGGCTGGAGAGGAGGTCTTAGGGTGAGGCTGGAGGGGAGGTCTTAGGGTGAGGCTTGAGGGGAGGTCTTAGGGTGAGGCTGGTGGGGAGGTCTTAGGGTGAGGCTGAAGAGGAGGTCTTAGGGTGAGGCTGGAGGGGAGGTCTTAGGGTGAGGCTGGAGGGAAGGTCTTAGGGTGAGGCTGGAGGGAAGGTCTTAGGGTGAGGCTGGAGGGGAGGTCTTAGGGTGAGGCTGGAGGGAGGTCTTAGGGTGAGGCTGGAGGGAGGTCTTAGGGTGAGGCTGGAGGGAGGTCTTAGGGTGAGGCTGGAGGGAAGGTCTTAGGGTGAGGCTTGAGGGAAGGTCTTAGGGTGAGGCTGGAGGGGAGGTCTTAGGGTGAGGCTGGTGGGGAGGTCTTAGGGTGAGGCTTGAGGGAAGGTCTTAGGGTGAGGCTGGAGGGGAGGTCTTAGGGTGAGGCTGGAGGGAGGTCTTAGGGTGAGGCTGGAGGGGAGGTCTTAGGGTGAGGCTGGAGGGGAGGTCTTAGGGTGAGGCTGGAGGGAAGGTCTTAGGGTGAGGCTTGAGGGGAGGTCTTAGGGTGAGGCTGGAGGGGAGGTCTTAGGGTGAGGCTGAAGAGGAGGTCTTAGGGTGAGGCTGGAGGGGAGGTCTTAGGGTGAGGCTGGAGGGGAGGTCTTGGGTAGAGGAATGTAGCCGAGGAAAGAGTTGCCAGTACACTACAAGTCAGGGAAGAAGAGGAACGAGGAATTTAAATTAATTATCCCAGCTGGGGAAGACCAACTAAATGAGCTAAAAATATTGTATGCTACTGGAATGTTATAAGACAAATGTTGAGTTATCAAAAACTTCCCGTACTCGAATTTTCGTATTTTCTTGGGTGAAATACGGCAGAGGCGCAGAATAAGCTGAGTATTGCACTTCTCTGTGAAGCAGAGTGGCTTGTTTAAGTGCGGTCGGGCATTCCGTTGTGGTTAAATGGGTATTTTTTGTCATGTTTTCATTGCATTGTCACTTTTTTGTAACAGAATGGGAACTCTAAAAGAAAGAACAGTATGTGTGTGTGTGTGTGTGTGTGTGTGTGTGTGTGTGTGTGTGTGTGTGTGTTGTGTGTGTGTGTGTGTGTGTGTGCGTGTGTGTGTGTGTGTGTGTCAAATTCTGTTTCAAACTCTGTCAAACGACAATCCAAACTCACAAAAATACTTCATCAAGCATTTTGAGACGAGGCGATGGGTCGAACACAGTGTTATGAATGGTGTTCTTGATTCAAAGCAGGACGAACGTCAGTTGACGATGATGAATACTGTGGTCGTCCATAAACGTCAGAGACAGACACCATTATTCAGAGTATCCAGGACAACAAGTACTGTGGGAATTTCTTATGGGTCGTGTCAAATCATTTTGACTCGACATGAGGCTAGTGGAGGCGAAATTTGTGCCCCACTTTCTGACTCAAGAACGGAAGGACCATCGTTTTCTTGCCATAAACATCATAGTGGTCCCCCTTCCTCCCTCCTTCTCACTATTTCTCAGATCTAGCCTCCTGTGACTTCCTTCTTTTCCCAAAAAATAATAATGGCACTCATCGAGCGGCATTTTAAATCGCTGAGGAGATTCAAGCAGAATCGCAACCCTGCAAGACTCCGTTCGAAAGAAGAGTTCCATAAATGTTTCGAGAAGTGGAGGAAGATCTGGGATCAGTGTATAACCTCTCAATGAGAGTAAGTCGAAGGAGACAAGGAGTTTTTTGATAGCAACTCGTGTGATTTACAAGAGCATGCAGATTTTATTTGACTAGGTGTATCTTGGTATGACCCAAACAACCACCATTTAGCAGAAATAGCTGATTGGAATCAATACTTTTAATAAGGATCGAACTCATAAAACGACCTGGTTGTGACATTCAAATGCATAATGTAGTAGAATATGATTCGGTGTATTTAGAATTGTAAGCCAATTAGAACAAAAAAATATATTCGACAAAACAAAGACAGGAGGATGACGCCCTTCCATATCATGAAATTAGAGCCATCTGTACAAAGTAGCAATTAATTCACAGAACGAGTGGTACTCGAAGTCAAGGCAAGTGAATCAAGTTTTACGATTCACTTACCATGGGTTCAAGCCCCCACCTGTAATTTGATTTATTTTCAGTCGTGCTATTACAATTTCATGAATCATTTAAGTAGTAATATTAGTTGGATTCCTTAATTCACTAAAATTAAACTACAACACTGTAACAGGGTGCCATTGAATCATTTTTTTGACCACATATTTTGACCTCACTCAGTCACTGAGGTAGGAGAGAGAGAGAGAGAGAGAGAGAGAGAGAGAGAGAGAGAGAGAGAGAATATGAAACAATGATCGCAAAACTTTTGATTAAAAATAAACGCAAATCTTGAGATTCAAAATAATGCTATAATGGTTCCCAATTACAGATTAGCTAACTCTGATGATTGGTATCTAAAGTATCAGTGACGTTACCTGAATCAAGCCACTAAATTCATGTAGACGAAATGTTGAGTAGGGTCAAAATAAAAATTCTAAGAATTGTGAAGGATAACATTCTAAGAAAGATAAAACGTGAAAGATATGAAAAAAAGGACAGACTGGATAATGAGAAAACTAATTGAGAAATACGCAAGAAATGAAAGGTATAGCGAAATGCATACTAACTGTATACGGTTACAGAGAGAAAAACAGGTGTCACAAATTTTCACTAGTAATCCCAAAGAAAACTTCAAATATATAAGGGAAAAAAGAGGAAAAAACAGAGAATCGACCCTCAACTATCTATAACGACACAATAACAATCAACAGCTGGAATAAAACATCTATCTATACTTAACACATCCTTGGGGCGGTATTCCCAGTTAAAGGTACCACAGAGGTCCGTACGAGGCAAAATTTTGGAGGCTGGGATTTCCCAGGGATCTGTTCTTGATATAATCTTCTTCACAATGGGCATGAGAGATACAGATGACTCCATATTGAAGGATAACTCATGCTGAATGTTTTTTCTCATCCTCAATCGCGAAAAGCTATTCGAAATGCTAGATGAGTCGTTAGCTTGAAACAATAACAAGATGCAACGCGAACGTATGCGCAGGGTTTTTTTTCAATCATAATGACAGCAAAATGGAATAAATAACTTACTAAAGTTGTAAGCGCGATGATAATAGTCATTAAAGAACCAACTTCGCCATGACTTTACATGTAAATAGTTCAACTAGATATATCAGCCCTTAGTTGGAGGAGTTGCCAGAGCCCTCAGGGCCTTCATGCTCAGATAAATTGATCAAAGTTCCTGGATACCCTAAATTGTTACATAAGTTATAAAACGTGATACAATTTTAAACGCTAAACGCTCTCGCTACCACAGTCATTCACTAAACCCACGCTAAACCCACGTGAGCTATTAAGTAAATACAACAGAAGGAGCAGTCTGAGATTAACAGATTCCTGTCGTTTGCTGATCAACTGCACCACGACGATCAGCTGACAGCGAGTCAACTGAGTCAATAATATCAGTGGCGACAGAAGTAGAGGGTTGACATAGTCATAACGGGTAGCATTGAAAATTGGGTTGAGCAAATATTCTGTTAGTGGGACGGATTGTGAAGGACCTGCCTAGTATGGGCCAACAGGCCTGCTGCAGTGTTCCTCCTTTCTTATGTTCTTATGTTCTTATGACCAGAATCACTGGTACACACAACCATGTGAGTGGCAGTGGGGTAAAACGAGTAGTTAAAATACTAATAATTTATTAACAGTAGGTGTGGTGTAAGTAGGTGTGGTGTAAGTGTGGTGTAAGTAGGCGTGGTGTAAGTGTGGTGTAAAAGTAGTAGTAGGTAGAAGTAGGCTGTGGTTCTTACGTCTGTTTACGTGCGGCCAACAGTAACAGCCTAGTTGATCAGACCCTGATCCACCACGAGGCCTGGTCTCAGACCTGGCCGAGGGGGCGTTGACCCCCGAAACCCTCTGTAGGTATACTCCAGGTGCAGTTCAGTTCCACCTTTCCTGCAAATTACATGCCATTTTTTCAAAGTAGTTTGGCACAGAAATCTCCATATTTCCTGCCAGTAGTGCTCGCAGGGACTACTCCCTGCGAGGGAGTACTCCCTGCGAGGGAGGGAGAGAGACAACCTTCTGATTTTCTACAGCATCTCTGACTCAAGCATCAAGAAACCAGACGAATGTTATTAATTTCAATAGAAGCGGTTAGCTCTTCCCAGCATATAGCCTCTTTTGTCTTTCCAATTTAGTCTCTCTCTTTCTCTCGATCTCTCTTTCTCTCGCTCGCGCTTTCTCTCTCGCGCGCTTTCTATATTAAAGTTGAAGCATCATCAATAAGAGCAGCCGGCGGCGGTCAGCTGGGGTTGGAATCATAAAATTATACAGAGAATTAAACGCTTCGCTGCTTGTGTACATATTTTTGTTGCTAGTCTCCTTAATCTCTTCTGCAATCCACCTGTCACTGTGTGTGTGCTCACCCACCTATTTGTGGTTGCAGGGGTCGAGTCATAGCGCCTGCCCCAGTGTGTGTGTGTGTGTGTGTCTATGTATACTGTGCATGTACAACGTGCACAGAGTATATTTATTCCCCAGAGAGAATTTAGGTCAAAAAATAACGATCCCAAATGGATTAACAGGAGGCTAAAACATCTATTAGGGGAGAAAAGAGGAATTTATAGGCGCATCAAAAGAGGAGATGTTAACCTTATTGACCAATATGTTCAATTGAAAAGAGAAGTAAAAAAGGGGATTAGAAAGGCTAAACGTGACTATGAGATTAAGGTTGCTAATGAATCAAAGACTAATCCAAAAGGGTTCTTTCAAGTGTATAGGACGAAGGTGAGAGAAAAGGTAGGTCCTCTGAAAATTGGGAATGGACAGCTGACGGATAACGAACTGGAAATGTGTTCTCTATTTAATGACTATTTTTTGTCAGTCTTTACACAAGAAGACGTAAATGAGATTCCAGAAATTAACAATTATTCAGTTCCTGAGGAATTCAAGTTAACTAATATTACTGTCACGAGGGACATGGTTATCAAACAGATAGATAAACTGAAGCAGAATAAGTCCCCGGGACCCGACGAGTTGTTTTCCAGGGTACTTAAAGAATGTAAGATGGAACTTAGTCAGCCATTAATGAATGTGTTTAATACATCCATCCTAACTGGTGTTGTGCCAGAGATGTGGAAGATAGCTAATGTAGTTCCTATATTCAAATCAGGGGATAAGTCAATTCCATCAAATTACCGTCCAATAAGCCTCACATCTATAGTAGGCAAATTATTAGAATCTATTATAGCTGATATTATTAGAAGTCACCTTGAAGAACATAATTTGATTAATGAATCTCAGCATGGGTTCACGAGAGGTCGTTCCTGCCTAACAAATTTACTGACGTTTTTCAATAAAACATTTGAGGCAGTAGACAGTGATAAAGAATATGATATAGTTTACTTGGATTTCAGTAAGGCCTTCGATAGAGTACCTCACAAGAGACTCTTAAGACGTAGGAGTGAGGACCTGACTAGCAGGTATAGGTCAGCAATAGACATAATTAGGAAGAAGGGTGGGAACCCTGTCATATGTGGTATTTTGCCAAGGAGAGGAGTTGGAGATGAATGGCTGTCCAGGGCAATAGGTGTCAATTGCTGGCTGGACAAACACTGTAAGGATAATGCAGTACCATTCATTTGCAACTGGGACCACTTCTATGGCCGAAATGACATGTATGCCAGGGATGGGGTTCACTTATCCAGGGCAGGTGTGGATTTTCTTGCTAGCTCAGTTGAGGGTGTTGTTAGGACTTTAAACTAGGATTAGTTAGAGGTATGGGTTTAGAAATGGAAAATACTGAATGTCGAAATATAGATCTAGGCTTTGATATAAAAATTCTTAACAATAACAAGGACAGTAATATTTATAGTGGAAAAACAGAATGGAGCAGGAAGGGTAAAGAGAAAGGAGGGTCTTTAAAAGTGTATTATACAAATAGTCGTAGTGCTAGGAATAAGATGGACGATTTGAGATTAGTTGCAAGTGCAGGTAACATTGATGTATTTGCCATAACTGAGACGTGGTTCAATACGAAAAATAGGGACATGCCTGCTGAATGTCATATACAGGGTTTTAAATTGTTCCAAGTAGACAGAAGTTTCGGGAAGGGGGGTGGAGTGGCACTGTATGTCCGAGATCGCTTGAACTGTTGCATAAAAAGGGAATAAAGTCTGAAATTACACATACAGAGTCTGTCTGGATAGAATTTTCAGAGGGCATGAAAAAATTGATTTTAGGTGTGATATACCGTCCCCAAACTTAGATAGGGACCAAGGAGACTACTATGGGAAGAAATTGTTAAGGCCACAATGCACGATAACGTAGTTATTCTGGGTGACTTCAACTTTAGTCAAATTGATTGGAATTTTTTGACTGGGAATTTAGAATCTAACGACTTCTTAGAAGTAGTTCAAGATTGTTTTTGAAGCAGTTTGTGACAGAACCTACAAGGGAAATAATCTGCTTGACTTAGTTCTGGCAAACAAGGAAACCCTTGTTAATAATTTAGAAATTACAGAGGAACTCGGCGCAAGCGACCACAAATCAATTACCTTTGGCATTGAATGGAAGTTTCATAGTAGGAATAACTCAGTAACGGTCCCAGATTTTCGCTTAGCAGATTACAATGGACTTAGAGAACACTTATCATCTGTGGACTGGGGTAATGAAGAGAGCTATCAATATGACAGTTTTCTGAACACTATACATGCTGCCCAAAGAACATTTATCCCATATAAAGAAATTAGATCGAATAGAAATGACCCAAAATGGATGAATAATAGGCTCAAATATCTTTTAGGGCAGAAGAAAGGAATTTATAGGCGTATCAAAAGAGGTGAGGTTCATCTTATGAATCAGTATATTGACATTAAGAGGGACGTTAAAAAGGGGATAAGAAAAGCTAAGCGGGACTACGAAATTAAAGTTGCTAGGGATTCGAAAACTAACCCAAAAAGTTTTTTCCAGGTGTATAGAACAAAAGTTAGAGATAAGATAGGTCCCCTTAAAAATAATTATGGGTATCTTACTGACAAAGAGAATGAAATGTGCTCTATTTTTAATAATTATTTTCTCTCGGTTTTCACTCAGGAAGACACTAATAATATCCCAAGAATTAGGTATTTTAGTGGGCCTGAAACAGATAAATTATGTAGTATCACAGTCACTAGCGAAATTGTTATCAAACAGATAGACCGTTTGAAGCAAAATAAATCGCCAGGCCCTGATGAGCTTTTTTCAAGGGTTCTTAAGGAATGCAAAATTGAACTCTGTGAACCCTTAACTAACATTTTTAACCTATCTCTTCAAACTGGTGTAGTGTCTGATACGTGGAAGATGGCTAATGTAATTCCTATTTTTAAAGCAGGGGACAAGTCGTTACCATCAAATTACCGCCCAATAAGTCTAACATCAATTGTAGGCAAATTATTAGAGTCGATTATAGCTGATAACATAAGAAGCCATCTCGATAGGCATAATTTGATTAATGATACGCAACATGGATTCACCAGGGGCCGTTCCTGCCTAACTAATTTATTAACTTTTTCAGTAAGGCTTTTGAGGCAGTTGATCATGATAAAGAATTCGATATTGTTTATTTGGATTTTAGTAAGGCTTTTGATAGAGTACCACATAAGAGACTGTTAAAGAAAGTGGCTGCTCACGGCATTGGGGAAAAGTGTTTTCATGGATCGAGTCATGGCTCACCAATAGGAAGCAGAGGGTGTGCATTAATGGGGTTAAATCTGAGTGGGGATCTGTAACAAGTGGCGTTCCACAGGGATCGGTTTTGGGCCCGTTGTTGTTTATAATATATATAAATGACCTTGACGAGGGAATTTCTAGTGATATGAGCAAATTCGCTGATGACACGAAGATAGGTAGGATAATCGATTCAGACGTAGATGTCAGTGAACTACAGGAGGATTTAGACAAACTCAATTCCTGGTCAGAAAAATGGCAGATGCAGTTCAATGTAGATAAATGCAAAGTTCTAAAGCTCGGGAGTGTCCATAACCAGGCACTTATAAGTTAAATAACGTAGAACTTAGCCATACAGATTGCGAGAAGGACTTGGGGGTGATGGTAAGCAGCAACCTTAAACCAAGACAGCAATGCCTAAGCGTACGTAATAAGGCAAATAGATTACTGGGATTTATATCAAGAAGTGTTAGCAACAGAAGTCCAGAGGTTATATTACAGCTTTATACATCATTAGTAAGGCCTCACCTAGATTACGCAGTTCAGTTCTGGTCTCCATATTACAGAATGGACATAAATTCGTTAGAAAACATTCAGCGTAGAATGACTAAATTAATACATAGCATTAGAAATCTTCCTTACGAAGAAAGATTGAAGACCCTTAAATTACATTCACTTGTAAGACGTAGAATGAGGGAGACATGATCGAGGTATACAAGTGGAAAATGGGTATTAACAAAGGGGATATAAATAAGGTCTTGAGGGTATCTCTCCAGAAGAACCCGCAATAATGGATTCAAGTTAGATAAGTTTAGATTTAGAAAGGATATAGGAAAGTATTGGTTTGGAAATAGGGTAGTTGATGAGTGGAACAGTCTGCCTAGTAGGGTTATTGAAGCTAGGACCTTGGGTAGTTTTAAATTTAGGTTGGATAAATTCATGAGTGAGAGGGGTTGGATTTGAGTGGGAATTGCACATGAGTAAATAAAATTATCAAATCTTATTTCTTGGGTAGCATTGAAAGTTGGGTGGAACAAGTGTTCTGTTGGTGGGATGGAATGTGAAGGACGTGCCTAGTATGGGCCAACAGGCCTGCTGCAGTGTTCCTCCTTTCTTAATCTATTTGCTTTATTTCTTACGCTTAGGCATTGCTGACTTGGTTTGAGGTTGCTGCTTACCATAACCCCCAGATCCTTTTCGCATTCTGTACGGCTGAGTTCAACATTATTAAGCTGGTAGGTGCTAGGGTTATGAACATTCCCGAGCTTTAGAACTTTGCATTTATCTACATTGAACTGCATCTGCCATTTTTCTGACCAGGAATTGAGTTTGTCTAAATCCTCCTGAAGTTCCGTGACATCTACGTCTGAATCGATTATCCTACCTATCTTCGTGTCATCAGCGAATTTGCTCATATCACTAGTAATTCCCTCGTCAAGGTCATTTATATATATTATAAACAACAACGGGCCCAAAACCGATCCCTGTGGAACGCCACTTGTTACAGATCCCACTCAGATTTAACCCCATTAATGCACACCCTCTGCTTCTATTGGTGAGCCATGACTCGATCCATGAAAACACTTTTCCTCCCAAAGCCGTGAGCAGCCACTTTCTTTAACAGTCTCTGATGTGGTACTCTATCAAAAGCCTTACTAAAATCCAAATAAACAATATCGAATTCTTTATCATGATCAACTGCCTCAAAAGCCTTACTGAAAAAGTTAATAAATTAGTTGGCAGGAACGGCCCTGTGAATCCATGTTGAGTATCATTAATCAAATTATGCCTATCGAGATGGCTTCTTATGTTATCAGCTATAATCGACTCTAATAATTTGCCTACCATCAAATTACCATCAAATTACCGCCCAATAAGTCTAACATCAATTGTAGGCAAATTATTAGAGTCGATTATAGCTGATAACATAAGAAGCCATCTCGATAGGCATAATTTGATTAATGATACTCAACATGGATTCACCAGGGGCCGTTCCTGCCTAACTAATTATAACTTTTTCAGTAAGGCTTTTGAGGCAGTTGATCATGATAAAGAATTCGATATTGTTTATTTGGATTTAGTAAGGCTTTTGATAAGTACCACATCAGAGACTGTTAAAGAAGTGGCTCTCACGGCATTGGGAAAAGTGTTTTCATGGATCGAGTCATGGCTCACCAATAGGAAGCAGAGGGTGTGCATAATGGGGTTAAATCTGGTGGGGATCTGTAACAAGTGGCGTTCCACGGGATCGGTTTTGGGCCCGTTATTGTTTATAATATATATAAATGACCTTGACGAGGAATTTCTAGTGATATGAGCAAATTCGCTGATGACACGAAGATAGGTAGAATAATTGATTCAGACGTAGATGTCAGTGAACTACAGGAGGATTTAGACAAACTCAATTCCTGGTCAGAAAAATGGCAGATGCAGTTCAATGTAGATAAATGCAAAGTTCTAAAGCTCAGGAGTGTCATAACCCAGGCACTTATAAGTTAAATAACGTAGAACTTAGCCATACAGATTGCGAGAAGGACTTGGGGGTGATGGTAAGCAGCAACCTTAAACCAAGACAGCAATGCCTAAGCGTACGTAATAAGGCAAATAGATTACTGGGATTTATATCAAAAGTGTTAGCAACAGAAGTCCAGAGGTTATATTACAGCTTTATACATCATTAGTAAGGCCTCACCTAGATTACGCAGCTCAGTTCTGGTCTCCATATTACAGAATGGACATAAATTCGTTAGAAAACATTCAGCGTAGAATGACTAAATTAATACATAGCATTAGAAATCTTCCTTACGAAGAAAGATTGAAGACCCTTAAATTACATTCACTTGTAAGACGTAGAATGAGGAGACATGATCGAGGTATACAAGTGGAAAATAGGTATTAACAAAGGGGATATAAATAAGGTCTTGAGGTATCTCTCCAGAGAGAACCCGCAATAATGGATTCAAGTTAGATAAGTTTAGATTTAGAAAGGATATAGGAAAGTATTGGTTTGGAAATAGGGTAGTTGATGAGTGGAACAGTCTGCCTAGTAGGGTTATTGAAGCTAGGACCTTGGGTAGTTTTAAATTTAGGTTGGATAAATTCATGAGTGAGAGGGGTTGGATTTGAGTGGGAATTGCGCATGAGTAAATAAAATTATCAAATCTTATTTCTTGGGTAGCATTGAAAGTTGGGTTGAACAAGTGTTCTGTTGGTGGGATGGAATGTGAAGGACGTGCCTAGTATGGGCCAACAGGCCTGCTGCAGTGTTCCTCCTTTCTTATGTTCTTATGTTCTTATTATATTCCTCTCAACCATGGACTTGCTTGATACAACCTTCTCAGCATTTTGAAAATCAATTGGATGGTTAAAGTCTCTCACATGAATAAATAGAGCATTATGGTCAAACTGGTAAAAGTCTTGAACTAAGATTAAAACAACATAAATATAGCATTAGAACTGGACAAGATTCTAATGCTCTATTTATTCATGTGAGAGACTTTAACCATCCAATTGATTTCAAAATGCTGAGAAGTTGTATCAAGCAAGTCCATGGTTGAGAGGAATATAATAGAATCATGTTTCATTAAAAGCAGTTTTTGAAAATAATAATTCTTGGGAAGAGTTTCAGGTCCTTTCTTATGTTACTCTTCACAGAGTCGTGAGATGTTACGCTACTGTGAGGTGCTGTCTTTGTTAGTGTGATGTGACTGTGAGGTGTATTCTGCCCCTTTATAAGCCACCTTCTCACGTTTCCTTTTATAGTTCCTTGATAATGTGAGCAGTCACGAAAGCGCTTGGAATTCTTGTATTTTTTCATAGTGGTTGTCTTGCATATTTTGATATCACCTGTTTACTGTGATCTTTTGCATATATATATATATATATATATATATATATATATATATATATATATATATATATATATATATATATATATATATATATATATATATATATATATATATATATGTCGTGCCGATTAGGTAAAACTTGCGATTTTGGCTTAAATAGCAACGCTCACCTTGCCATATAAGACAAGTGAAAATTTGTGTATGCAATAATTTCGCAAAAATCATTCTGAACATAACGAAAAAATATATTTCATTGTGTTTGTTTATTATTAAATTAATGTTAACGTATCTAAAATATATTTAGTTGGGTTAGGCTAAAATAAATTGCGCTTGTTGTAATAAGGTTAGGTAGGTTTTCAAAGTTTCTCTTGGTACAAAATTATAAATTCTTACATTAACATAAATGAAAAAATATATCTTTAAACGTATAAGAGAAAATTTTAAAAAGGACTTAATTTTAGATGAGTTCTTGCTAATTGACCAGTTTTACCTAATCGGCAGACATATATATATATATATATATATATATATATATATATATATATATATATATATATATATATATATATATATATCGTGCCGATTAGGTAAAACTGGTCAATTAGCAAGAACTCATCTAAAATTAAGTCCTTTCTAAAATTTTCTCTTATACGTTTAAAGATATATTTTTTCATTTATGTTAATGTAAGAATTTATAATTTTGTACCAGAGAAACTTTGAAAACCTACCTAACCTTATTACAACAAGCGCAATTTAATTAAGCCTAACCCAACTAAATATATTTTAGATACGTTAACATTAATTCAATAATAAAAAAACACAATGAAATATATTTTTTTCGTTATGTTCAGAATGATTTTGGCGAAATTATTGCATACACAAATTTTCACTTGTCTTATATGGCAAGAAGAGCGTTGCTATTTAAGCCAAAATCGCAAGTTTTACCTAATCGGCACGACATATATATATGTCGTGCCGATTAGGTAAAACTGGACAATTAGCAAGAACTCATCTAAAATTAAGTCCTTTTTAAAATTTTCTCTTATACGTTTAAAGATATATTTTTTTCATTTATGTTAATGTAAGAATTTATAATTTTGTACCAAGAGAAACTTTGAAAACCTACCTAACCTTATTACAACAAGAGCAATTTAATTTAGCCTAACCCAACTAAATATATTTTAGATACGTTAACATTAATTTAATAATAAACAAACACAATTAAATATATTTTTTTCGTTATGTTCAGAATGATTTTGGCGAAATTATTGCATACACAAATTTTCACTTGTCTTATATGGCAAGGTGAGCGTTGCTATTTAAGCCAAAATCGCAAGTTTTACCTAATCGGCACGACATATATATATATATATATATATATATATATATATATATATATATATATATATATATATATATATATATATATGCAAGAAAACCACTATGAAAAAATAGGTTTTCTTGCATATTTTGATATCACCTGTTTACTGTGATCTTTTTGCACATATATATATATATATATATATATATATATATATATATATATATATATATATATATATATATATATATATAATATATATTCATTTATTTGACTGCGTGAGTCCTATTATGCCTAATTTTAAAACATTATATGGGTTCTGCATCTAACTCATCATTTTCTAGGCCGTTTCACTTCCTAATTACTGTAATTGTAAATAAATATCACTGTCCACCCTATTATTGCCTCTCCATATTTTGTGCATTGTTATGTCACCCCTTCATAATAATAATAATAATAATAATAATAATAATAATAATAATAATAATAATAATATATTTATTTCTACAAGTACATGTACAAGGTATACAGACCATAGCTGACATCAATGACATACTACTATATAGAAAGTCCCTTGTTATGCTGAGCATTTCCCCAAATTAGGTCAGTTTTGTCCCAGGATGCGACCCACACCAGTCGACTAACACCCAGGTACCCATTTTAATGATGGGTGAACATAGACAACCGGTGTAAGGAAACACGTCCGATGTTTCCACCCCTTCGCCGGGAATCGAACCCGGACCCTCACCGTGTGAAGCAAAAGCTTTTGCCACTAGGCCACGGGGCACCGTGTACTTCCGTCCTCTAATATTATCAGGTAAAGCTCTTTCAGTCTGCACCTCACAGCTCACACACCTCAGTTCTGGGTCTAGTTTTGCTGCAAACCTTCGAAAATTTTCTAGTTTCTGGGCAAGCTTCTTCAGGTGAGAGTTGCATACTAGGGCTGTGTACGTCACAATGGCCCTGAGTCAGACCGCTTTTGAGTATCAAATTGAGGTCCTAAATGTCCCATTGCTTCTCAGTTAGTTTAATATTTCAACTTTGTGCAGTCGTGTGATGGACACCTCAGAGTCCTAGTTAAATGTCTCTTCTTAGAAAATATTCGTCCTTTTACAAGAGGTTTGGAGAGCATAAGTTATTGGACTATAACTCTATAATAATTAATCCTACGAAATTTTAACTCTTATTAAAGGCTCTTTATAATGCCATTTTACAGAAGGTGGAGTAGTTTTTAATTACTTTTTTTAGGTACATATACTGAAATATTTTATGTAAGGTTACAAAAAATACAAATGTTTTAGAAACTTTAGAAGTTCACATAATTCACTCTAATTTTAACTAAATAAAAACAGCTGTTTTTAACATAACCCACTGCGCTATGTTTTTCACCATGTTTATATGATATTAAAACTTATCCAAATTGTATACATACCAGATAGCCTATTATGATTGGGTATACATTAATAATATCGATATTACAAAATACACAACTTTTCAGAATGAAAAAATCCTGTAGACTACAACTATTTTTCTAAACACAATAATGTGAATATTTGAAGTTCTTTTATTGACCCGGTAATATTATATTACTTTTTTGTAAATATAGCTAATAATAATAGCATCCTATCAAAAATATCTTATAGAAAACACTGAATCACATTTGGCAAAAAAACACTTTGCCTCAGGCACCTGATTAAACAAAATTCCTGGTGCCTCTCTTCGCCGCAAAGCTTTTAGCTTTTAATTTACTCAGCATTAGGATTTCTCGTCTTTCTTTGGCTGCTTCTGATCGGGTGTCATTGACTTCCTACATGAATACACTCCACGTACTCAGCCGTTCGTCCTATGATAGTAACCGCTGCCTCTATGGTGAATCAGAATTTTCCTGGACTGAATCACTTTACTCCTTGCTATAACTGCTAAAATAGGACACTTCCGTAGTGTGTGCTTATTCACGTCTCAGTTGTTGTCTATCTTGTACACTAAGGTGGTCATGTCGCTGTTGATAGTAACTCGTACAATATCATGAGTTGCTCGTAGAACCATCCTTGAATGTCGTACAAGAAGGTAAGTTCATTTTTTAAGTCACCAACGCCACTGGAAGTTTTCGTCTCAAGACTAACATCATCCGTATCTTAGATTCTCAAGCACTCTGACATAATTTACAAAATTTAGTCCAAATATTGATACATCATGTACCATTAATCCCTGTGCTGCAGAATAAACAACCTGATGTAATTTGGAGAGGTGGTCTCTGACCATCCAGGAGTTCAATCCCACTTTAGCACACTTGCCAGGCAAGCAGAATGTGATCACTGAAGCACTGCCGCATCATGTTGGTACATTTGGAGTGGATTCTCCTTTCACAGCCAAGGGCATTAAACGTGCTCAGAGAAGGATCTGATTTGGTCTTGTGTGATTAAATAAGTGACCAGAGGACAACAGCTTTTAATAATAGTTCAATTCTTTCATTGTGCGAGCAAGAAATCACCTCATTAGGGGGTGTTCATTCCTCTTCTGCATAGTAGTAAGAGAACTCGCATCCAAGCTGTAGAGTGAACTCTGTATTTGGTATCTGGATGATGGCACTCTGGCAGGTACGGAGGTATTCCTGGTAACGGACCTTTGACTGGTGATGTCATATGGAGAGGCTTTGGGAATTATCCTCAACCCTTAGAAGTGTGAAGTCATCTTGACAAACCAATAAATAATTACAGTGGTGCCAACAATCCTACCAGAAAGCTCTACTACCACCCCCTAAGAGAGCATCCTCTTGGGAGCACCGCTGGGTCGCCAGGCTGTCAACGTAGACTTAAAGGATAAATGGAACGACCTACAGAGAATGGAGGAGAGAATAAGTTATTTGGATGCCCACGATACCCTATATCTCCTCACAAGATGTCAAACTCTGCCTAGACATACCTATTTCTTGAAGTGTACATTTTCCTTCTACAGTCAAATACTAAGAACATATGACACATATTGAGCTCTGTCTTTAGCAAAGCACTGAACATGTCACTGGAAAATCACCAGCGGGGTCAATCAACACTACCAACGCGACTGGAGGTATATGGGTGTGCAAGGCAACACAGGTAGCATTATCTGTGTTTATGTCTTCATGTATTTCATCCAGTGTAAAAGTGAAGGAGATACTCCCAGAACGCATGAGAGGTACTGTAAGACTCTACCACCCAGAGATCCTTGAAGCAGTGAGATAACCTTGAAGACTCTTCAAGCAGACCAGCTCCTCCCGGAGATGATAATTAAGACACATGTACAACAGTTGGGCATCTTTACAAAGATACCCAACTTATCAGTATTTTATTCTATTTTCAACATCCTCTCAGAGATCTACCTACCTACCTGGAGTCTACCTGGAGGGCATTCCGGGGGTCAACACCCCCGCGGTCCGGTCCACGACCGGGCCTCCTGGTGGATCAGGGTCTGATCAACCAGGCTATTACTGCTGGCCGCGCGTGCTCCAACATACGAACCACAGCCCGGCTGATCCGGCACCGACTTTAAGTATGTGTCCAGCTCCCTCTTGAAGGCAGCCAGGGGTCTGGTGGGAGGCTGTTGAGCAGTCGTGGGCCCCGGACACTTAGTATTTTCTCTTTGTGTACCTTTGTTTACCACTACTTTTCATTGGGGGTATTTTGCACCGCCTGCCCAGTCTTTTACTTTCGTAGGGAGGGATTTCTGTATGCAGATTATGAACCATTCCTTCTAGGATTTTACAAGTGTAGATTATGGTGTATCTCTCTCGCCTGCGCTCCAGTGAGTACAAGTCAAGTGCTTCCAAGAGTTCCCAGTAGTTAGAGGTGTTAGACAGAAATTTATATGTGCAGTAAAGGTTCTCTGTACATTCTCTAGATATGCAATTTCACCTGCTTTAAATGGAGATGTTAATGTACAGCAGTATTCCAGCCTAGAGAGAACAAGTGATTTAAAACGGATCATCACTGGGTTGGTGTCTCTTGTTTTGAACGTTCTCATTATCCTTTCTATCATTTTCTTCGAAAATGTGATAGTGACACTGTTGTGATCTTTTAAGGTGAGATCCTCAGACATTACCACTCCCAGGTCCTTCACATTACTTTTCCGCTCTATTGTATGATTAGAGTTTATAGTATTCTCCTCCAGTTTTCCATAACGGAGTAGTTGTAATTTGTCTTCATTGGACATCATAATGTTTTCCGTTGCCTATTGGAAAACTTGGTTTATATCTTCTTGGAGGGTAACCGTGTCCTCAATAGATGGCAGTCTCCTGCAGATCCTAGTATCGTCTGCAAAGGATGACACGGTACTATGGTTTACATCTCTGCCTATGTCTGATATGAGAATGAGGAACAGGATGGGGGCGAGTACTGTGCCTTGTGGAACAGAGCTTTTCACTATGGCAGCTTCCGATTTAACTGTTTACCACTACTCTTTGTGTTTGATTGTCAGAAAGTTGAAGATCCATCTGCTCACTTTGCCAGTTACCCTTTTAGCACGCATTTTGTGTGTTAATGTACCATGATCGCAATTGTCAAAGGCTTTTGCAAAACCCTGTTTACACTACATCTAAATTCTGCACAGGCATTCTGTCATATCTGTGTTCTGTCACAGGCAGACCCCTATTGGAGAAAATCGCCCAATCATTGGGCGAAGGCACCGAATACAGGAGATTCTGTTTGGCATTCCGGAATTCATCTTGGGCACTCGCCTCGATTCTCAAGCCATTTGTATTGGTGTAGCTCTTCGCCTAACCCCCTATACTCACAGATCACTAGTGCCTTTAGGAAAGGGCTTCAGCTGGTCAATTTGGGTTCCATGGTCTCGTTTGTCATAGGTAGTAAAGTAAGTATGCCAGACAAGAAGTCAGTGACATCAGGTACTGAGGTCAGACGGAATTCAACAGCATCCAGATGGAGTCACCATGCTACCCTAGAAGGATGGCAAGCAGACTACATAGGACTACGCTGGCTAAATTGGCTGACGCCAGTTTCACTAACAACCAGAAGATCAACAAATACAGTGATTAACACCTTCACATAACTTCGTCTAAATAGGATAAGAAACCCTCGGAGCATGGAACAAGTGTGCTCCCAGATTCCTTAAAGAGTTGGATGCCAAACTCACCAAGGAAACCAAGGACACCATAGCGACCAGCTTCCATTTCCAGAGATTCAGTGTAGCAATCTAGAGAGGAAATGTATGCAGTATTCTGTAGTCTTCGTGATATGCATGTTAGTCTCCATCACAGTGTATCTTTTAATTGGACATGTAGAGAGGATGGAACAAAGTAGAATGACTTGGAGAGCATATAAATCTGTAGGGGAAGGAAGGCGGGGTAGAGGCCGTCCTCGAAAAGGATGGAGTTAGAAGTATAGGAGGTTTCGTGGGCGAAAGCGTGCGTGAGCGTGTTAGATAGAAGTGAATGGAGACGAATGGTTTTTGGGACCTGACGAGCTGTTGGAGTGTGAGCAGGGTAATATTTTGTGAAGGGATTCAGGGAAACCGGTTATTGATTTAGCCGGACTTAAGTCCAGGAAATGGGAAGTACAATGCCTGCACTTTAAAGGAGGGGTTTGGGATATTGGCAGCTTGGAGGGACGTCTAAGCCGTCGTATCTCAAAGCGTCTGCAAAGACACTGATTATGTATGAGTGATGGTGAAAGTGTTGAAAGATGATGAAAGCTTTTTCTTTCTTTTTGGGTCATCCTGCCTCGCTGGGAAACGGCCGACGTGTTAATATATATATATATATATATATATATATATATATATATATATATATATATATATATATATATATATATATATATATATATATATATATATATATATATATAATACTGAGACATATATGCATAACTTAATTTTAACCTCTCAGCTCAGCGACGGCCTGCTATACAACAGAGAATAAAAACATTATGCTGATGGAACCAGTTAATAAAACTGTGTTGTGTTTTACTGCACATTTTCCATACAATAAATGATTTACGTTGCAGTTGTTTTAATATTTTCATAGCGTTGGTAATTGTAACACCTGTGCTTAGTAGCTGATACTCATAAGTCTGGCATTTATATAATTGTTGATCCTTTTAAATAGATAAAACACAGGCCTGGCTCCCCTCAAAGTAGTGATATTCTTCATTAGGTCAAATCCTAGCACGGGTGGAAACATTGGGTATTTGTCCTTACACCTGCTGTCCCTGTTCACCTAGCAGCAAGTAGGTACCTAGGTGTTAGTCACTTACACCTGCTGTCCTTGTTCAACTAGCAGCAAGTAGGTACCTTGGTGCTAGATGATTGGTGTGGGTCACATCCTGGGGATGATGGCAGTATAACTCAGAGTGTGCTGTGCTTTGAAATGAGCTGAGGTAGGATGACAGCTCTTAGCCTGTAAAGTTGATGAATAAAAAAAAATGCTATTCTGAAGGTAGAAGACGGAAGCCAGAAACTAATACAACAGCTGACATTCTGTAACAGCTCAGAAGGTAGCAGACATCAGCCTTAAACTCAGATAAAGGCTGATGCTTTTCAATATATAGAGCATCTGAACCTGGCACAGGCATAAGACATAGCTCTCAAACAGTGATTGGTAGGCTTCAATACATCAATACACTGAAACCATAAGCCTGTCACTCATATATTGTGATGGAGCAGTTAGCTCCATCACAATATATGGGTGACTTGGGTCCTGCCTGCTAGTCTCTACTGAAAACAAAACCATTTTCATTCTCAGCCTAAGACGAGAAATAATTTTCTAAATTGCTATTCAGGCTGAGGGACTTATTATCTCAATCAGACTTCTGCTGATATTCAACCATACTTTTTGTATTGGACTGATGAAGCCTCTGTGTGGCGAAACGTTTCCACGAAAAAGATACACAAGTTTTACACATGTGTCTAATTTTCGAGTACTACGTTTTCCACGCTGGGAAAAAAATTTGAGACCCCGGAATACTAAACATAAATGCGCAACATCGAGAAAATGGAGTCATTCATATTACATATCCATGATGACGCGAACCTTTGCTTCTTAACATTAAACAAATAACTCACACATAGGAGGAAGAAGCGTATGAAGAAAGTTTTGGTGAAACATGGACCATTTACATGTCCAACTAACACACGAAGGTGAGGTAGCCAGTAAATAAAGAAGAGGGGGACAGGGACGGGACAAAGAAAGGAAGAAGACTCACCTTGCCTTTGTCATAGGGCCGCCCCCGACATAGGGCTGCCCCCGTCATAGGGCTGCCCCGTCATAGGGCTGCCGCCATCATAGGGCTACCGCCATCATAGGGCTGCCCCCGTCATAGGGCTGCCCCCGTCATAGGGCTGTAAAGGGTACATCCCTTGTACAAACTCCGACACTCCTTGAGCCACAGCCGGGTCACCACAAGGAGACGATCCGGTCCAGAACCCTTCCTGGACGTCGTCGTCAGATTCTCACTCCTATATACTGGTTATTTGTGTATTGTTACAGCCACGGTATTGTTCCTTGCTTCTTAAATGAGGCGAGGTTTTTCTCGGTAAGTCAGAGAATGCTTAATAGCATAACGGGTCATCACCTGCCAAAGTCCGGTGTCAGGAGACACAATCCTGTATTATACCGAACACTGCACAACGTAAGAGACGATAAAGAAGAGACATAATAACTACAGGAGATTATGAAAGAAAATAGAAATGAGAAAACAGAGGTTTTGCCATAATAACATTTTGCGCTTAAAGCCAGCAATATATTATAATACCAGTAACAAAACACAATACCAGAAACACATTTTATTAAGCAAGACGCCACAATAAAAGCAACACAACAAAACTAGGATTTCTTTCAATAGCTGCACTATCCAAGTAAGGTATTCCTATATTGCACAATCCCAGTTCCCTGCACCTTAAGGCATGCGATTGGTATTGTAGTGTAGTATTGTTTGCAATACCAACAACGCACTACAGTTCCAACAACACACGGTAATACCAGCAACACACAACACTATCAGAAACACTGTATAATGCTGGCAACACACAATAAAACTAGCAACACACCACTATACAGGCAAGAAACTACACTACCCGGAATATTCCACATTACCAAGAACACACTACACACTACAACACAATACAATACTACAAAAACATCCTACTGTACCAGATAAACACTGCAACATCTGCAATATTCAAGAATATTTGCAACACTATGCGAAAACATACACACACAACAATACTAACAACACACTGTGGTACCAATAATAGACTAAAATACCAGCACCACAACATAATAAAAACAACACAAACAGAAATGCAAAATCGGTAACACACCATGATACCAGTTACTCAACACAAAACCAGCAACACGCGACAGTGCTAGAAACACACTAACATACAGCAACAAACTACAATACCAAAAACACACCACGGTACTAGTTATACACTACATAAGCAGAAATAAAACATAATAACAGCAACACACTGCAACACCAGCAACATTCTACACTAGCAACAATATACCACAATATCAGCAACACACTGCGACACCATCAACAAATCAGTATCAACAACATACTACAATGCCGCAACACAAAACAATTCTAGCAGCAATACATCGCAGTAACAGCAAAGCATTACATTAACACCTGACAATTCAAAGTCACACCCAAGTAACAACAATACACTACAATACCTGCAACATACTACAATACCCGAAGTAGACAACTAGGCCAACAACACACTACAAAGCCAGAAATAGACATGAATACCAGCAACACACCGCATTACAAACAACACACAACAATGCACGTAACACACGTTCATACTATCAACACACCACATTACCAATCATTCACTCTAATGCCAACAACCACAAGAGAACCAACAACTCACCTGCAATACACCACAATACTAGCAACACTACATCAGCAACGTAACACAATACCAGCAACACACCACAATGCCAGCAACACACTCACTCCTAGGACTATATCTCCAAGCCAGTAATACACCACAACACAATCAACAAGCCAAAATAACAGCAAAACTAAACAGTACCAGCAACACGCCACAACAAGCGTAAATACACCACAATATCGCAATGCTCCGGTATTTCCCCCATAATTTTCCTGTGAATCCCTACTGAAAATTGTATCCCAGACAACACGGGGCTCTAGTCCAGAGCCAAAATTAAACTTTGTCTCTACGGAGAAGCTCGTCAGCCAGGGGTCACAAACACTAAGTGAAAGAGCAGGAGGAACCACAACGAGGTGGGTGTGAATGTGAAAAACTCTTTTACATTTTCTCTTCTTATTTTCTCTGACCCTTGGTGCAGGGGTAGCAAGAGAGCTGGGTATAGTGAGTATGGTTTTTTTTCTGCGTGTTACTCGGGGTACACAAAATGTGTACTCGTGTGTGACTGGATTACTGGAACGAAAATGTGATGAGATATCCAAATATCCATATTACACCGTTTTGTTTGTGTTTGTGTGTGTGTTTGTTTGTGTGTGTGTGTGTGTGTGTGTGTGTGTGTGTGTGTGTGTGTGTGTGTGTCTGTGTGTGTGTCTGTGTGTGTCTGTGTGTGTGTCTGTGTGTGTGTCTGTGTGTGTGTCTGTGTGTGTCTGTGTGTCTGTGTGTGTCCGTGTGTGTCTGTGTGTGTCTGTGTGCTGTCTGTCTGTTCTGTCTGTCTGTCTGTCTGTCTGTCTTCGAGTGCGTACTTGTGTATACCTTCAGGGTAGTAGAGAAGCGGAGAAAAATGGATGTAGAAATAATTCAATTCCTGGAATATACTCTTAACCAATGTGAAGAGTTTTTCAAACTTCTTAACCATACCTTTGACCAAGCTCTTTTTTTGGGCGATTGTTCAAGTTGGCTTTTGTTGTTGTTGCAGGATCACTGCCTCACACAATCATCACAGGCTGGTTGTTATGGCACTTGGAGGTACAGATCCAGTTTTACTATTCAAATCTTCAAAAAAAATTCAAGCAATGTTTCTGATATCTGTAGACACCATGTTTTTTCCCGTGGATGATGGCAAAGTATTCTTTAATTTTTCCCTATATCTCCCTCTGGTTTTCGCTGAAACGTGTTTATACACTTCCTCCCATTTCTCTCACTCCATTATTTTGTTATTGCAGTGTATATAGATTTGAGAGACAATTTAGATATATAGTTTCAGTATGTTTCGTCCTAGAGAATATTCTGAGATGGTCGCAGCAGTTTTAATGCTTTATTGGCTATGCTTTCAGAGCTGGAATATAATTATGGGACCATCAACGCCGATCCATCTCTTTTCAAAGTCCTCATTTTACATCCTGTTATCATTTGGCGTTCTTTGCATTTGCTAATTGTGTTGTTTTAATATTATGTAATCCGAAAATATTATGTCCAAGTCTTTTTCATGTCTTTTTCGATCTTCACCATTCTGAGTTATATATCAAGTGATCCTAATGAGTTTTTTTCCATACCTAAGCAGTATAATTTGTCACCAATGAGCATCAAGTATAATTTTCTATTACCCACTTATAGACAATATTGATATCTGCTCTCAGTATTTCAGTGTCTTCTACCAGCTACATTCCACAATACTAGCAACACACAACTCCAATAACGTTACAATAACGGCATTACACGAACCTGCATCACATCATAATAAAAGAAAAACGCTAAAATACCAGAAACACACTACAATACCAGCAAACACCCCAGTACCAGTAGCACATTAAAACACAAACACTCCAGAATACCAACAACCTAATTCAATACAAGCAAATCACTAGTAATACACCACAAATTTAAATGCCAGAGACACACTATTCACCAGCAACATAATACAAACAACACACAATATCAACTTTACATCACAATATCACCAATAAACTACAGAAAATTCCAACAACAAACTACAATACCAGCAAACACAACATATAGAGAAATTCACGACACTTCAAGGAACGCACCTCAGAAACAGCAATACCACAATACATGCAATACACCACGATTCCAGCAACACATTGTAGTACTAACAACACATTACAGTACAAACCAACACATTACAACGAAAGTAACAACACACCATAAAGACAGCAACACTCTACAGTTCCAGCAACACACCAAAACAACAGTAATATACCACAGTACAAACAACAAATGTAATTACCAGAAACAGTCCAAAATTCAGTGATACTTGGAACACACTCATTGTCAGCAATACTCCACAATCCAAGCAGCACACTACAATACCAGCAACAAACTACAATACCTGCAAACTTAACAGATACCAGAAACACACCACAATGCAAGCAACTCTCACCAGTTCTATCAACATACAAACACGTTGTACACCACAATATCAACACTAGCAACGTAACACAAATCCTGCAACACACCACAATACCAGCAACAAACCACAACACGTGCAATGCACTGCAATTTCACAACACCCAGGTGTTTTTCCCAATATTTTACTCTCTATCTACGTAAAATATAATTCCATGCAACACGACCTCTAGTCGAGGGCGGCGATTAAATTTGGCCTCCTCAGGAGAGCTCGTCAGCCAGGGGTCACAAATGTTAAGTGCAAGTGCTGCCAGGAATCACCTGGTTGGTGTGGACGTGAATAAAAAAAAATTCTCGGTTTTTCTAAACGTTTTGCGGAGGAAGCAAAGGAACCGGTTATAGGAAATAGGTTTATTTTTGTTCTTCGGGTTATCGGGATGCACAGTGAATGCTCCTGTATGACTGAAGTGCAAGAAGGAAATGTGATAAAATATCCAAATATCCATAGTACACTGTGTGTGTGTGTGTGTGCACCCACCTATTTGATTGTAGGCGTCGATTCACAGCCCATGGTCCCCCCTCCCCGTGTGTTTGTGTTAGTATTCTCACCTAAGTGTGCTCACCTGGGGTTGAGTCTCAGCTCCTGTGAACTCGTTTGTGCTAGCCTCTGCAAGTTCCAGGTTCTCCTGTCTGCTTCAGTCCTATTATACCAACCCTTAATGTTAGGTATATAAACTCTGTTTCTACTGCTTTCCTATCTAGGTCTTTCCACTTCCTAACGCTCTAGGCTAAAGAAGTACTTCCTAACATCCCTGTGATTCCTTCCAATTCCTCTCAATATTTTATGCGTCATAATCAAGTTGCCTCTGCTCGTTCTGTCCTCTAGTGTCGACTAATTTAACTCATTTATCCTCTTCTCAGAGCTCACACCCCTCAACTCTCCGATTAGTTTCGTTACTTTTGTTCCAGCTTCTTTATATGCTCTACCAGATGCGGGTTACATACTGGCGCTACATACTCTAAACTGGGCCAGATATATGCCGTGTATTATGTCGTGAATGTCTCCGTGTTGCTATTGCTTAAAGCTTCCCTTAAACTTTCCAGTGTCTCTTTGCTGCAGAGGTTACTTGGTTGATGTGTGATTAAGGTGAAATACTCTGAGATATTGTCATTCCGAGGTCCTTCTCTTTCATGGAATTGTTGCAGCTTTGTCCCCCGAATATGTACCCTTTTACTGAATGTCTGTTCCCTTCGATATTTCTTAACACTGCATTTGCTGAAGTTAAATTCTAATAGTCAAGTGTCAGACCCGTTATGCAGCTTGTCAAATAATCTTTCCTGGTCTACTCTTGCTTGTACTCTACTCATTAGTTTTTTTTTTACATCATTTGCAAACAGAGGCACCTGTGACTCGCTTTCGTATGTCGTGTCATTTACGTATATAACAAACAGTGCTGGTCCACGTATGTTGAAAATGGTATTAAATACCACAAGTTGATGAGTAAGACACGTGTGCAACAGGATATCTCTTTAAGAGAGAACCCGCAATAATGGACTCAAATTAGACAAGTTTAGATTTGGAAAGGATATAGGAAAATATTGGTTTGGAAATAGGGTAGTTGATGAGTGGAACAGACTGCCTAGTAGGGTTATTGAGGCTAAAACCTCAATTACAGAAGCAGCAACTGTAGTAGTGAAACCCCACTCATTACACTCGCCCACTCTGGCACCTCGTCTCCGACAATAGCTCTTTGCTTTCTTCCTGTTGAGTAATCCTTTATCCACTGTAGCACTTTCCCTGTTATACCTGTTTGCTTCCCCTAGCTTTTGCTCCTGCATCAACCATTTTTTTTGCAATTAGCACTTTTAATACAAGATTTATCATCTCAAAAAGCCGGACTAGTTGCTATTTACGAACACTCCTTCCCAGGTCCTCTACTGCTCTTCCCCTGATAATCGTCTCCAAAAGTTTACATCCTATGAATGTCATTGACATTGGCCTAAAGTGCAATGGCACCTGTCTCTCCGTTTTTTAAAATACTTGGGACTACGTTTACTATTTTCCAGATACCTGGCAGCTGTCTTGTGTCTGTCTTTTTGTTGAAGATTGTTCCTATTGGTTCACACCGCTCCTCTGTTTCCTCTCACAGAACCCAAAGATTGCTTTTGTCTAGTCCCATTGCCTTGGAGGTATCTAGCTCACTCGGGATTTTATTCACCACTTCTCCAGTTATTTGTATTGTGTCCAATACATGATAATGCACTCTCTCTCTCTCTCTCTCTCTCTCTCTCTCTCTCTCTCTCTCTCTCTCTCTCTCTCTCTCTCTCTCTTTTGACTTACTGCCAGCATTTCTTATTTCGATGAAAATACTTCCTCCTATTATTATTATTTACTCCAGTACGTTGTTAGGACAGTATCTTTAGTATATATATACTATTTTTTTATCAGGTACTTCATCACAGAATGGGTGAGGATCGAACTCATGGCAAGTGAATCTTAAAACTCGCAGGCCAGTGTGTTATCCACTGGTCCATGGCGGCCTAACAAGATTCATCCAACTTGGCATATCTCTACACACCAAAGGGAGGTTAACATGGCCTCACTGTGACCATAATTCCAGGTTTTACAGACGATTCTCTTTCTCTTCTTCGCTCCAGATACGACATTCCCGGCAGTTTCGATGCTTTTAAAAATGGCTACGCAGGCAATAAACGTTCTGTGTAACTTTCAATCTCTCAGAGCTGAAATCTCTTGACTGGGGCAATATTCTTCTTTTGAAAAATCTCATTATTCATCCATTAAATATTTAGCGTTGATGGCATTTGCTAATTGTGTTTTATAAATTATAACTCATCCGAAGTTATCGTGTGAAAGTATTTTCCTTTTTTTCGTTCTTTCATATGGTCATACATTTTGTTATATATCCAGTGCTTGATGATTTTTTTTTTCATTCCTTCCATATCTGTGCATTGGAATTTATCTCCACTGATCATCATGTACTGTTTTCCATTACCCACTCTTGGATTTTATAGATATCTGCTTGCAATATTTCTGTATCTTCTATCAGTATGGGTTTCGTGCTAACTTCAGAATCACCCCATAGCTGTAACTAATTTTTTGTCTATGTATAATTTGAGGACGAGAAATGATAAGGGTGTCCTTGTGCAGTGGAATAATGAGCTTTTAAATTGCTTAAACAGAATTTCGCTTTGTTTACTACTACTCTTTGCAATGTGTTCTTGAGAAAATTGAATATATATTCACTTACATGTCAGGTTAAACCTATTGACCTTATTTAATGGGCTATTACTCTATGATCGCGTTTGTTAGCGAAGGTCAGGAATATTACATCTGTGCAGGAAAATCATGATTTTGACAAGAATGATTTTCCTTCTCCCAATCAATGTTATTTTCCAAAAAATATGTAATTAGGCGTTTCATAATCCACCAAAGATTATTATAATTTCTGGTTTTAGTCCATAATTACCATGGACTAAGACCAGTGAAAAAAATAGTGAAATTCCAAGCGTTTCGTGATTTCTCACATTATCAAGAAACTATAAAAATAAAAGATATATTTTTTCATTTATGTAAATTTAAAAATAGTAATTTTGTAATAAAAGAACCTTAGAAAACTTACCTAACCTTATTATTACAAGCGCAATTTAATTTAGCCTAATCCAACTAAATATATTTTAGATAAGTTTACAATAATTTAATAAACAAACACAATGAAATATATTTTTTTCTTTAGGTTCAGAATGATTTTTGCGAAATAATTGCATACACAAATTTTCGCTTCCCTTATTCGGCAAGAAGAGCGTTACCATTGATGCCAAAATAACAAGTTTTACCTATTCGGCACGACAATATATATATATATATATATATATATATAATATAGAGTTTACGAGAGGGTACCCCTGGTAGGTGGTTGTGCCAGTGATAGCAGCACTGGTGTTAAATAATACACTTAGCACTGAAAATGTTTAAATTTAGTAGATTAAATGTAGTAAATTAAATTTAGAAATCAAGTAAAAGTAGTCTTAGACCTTGTCTTCTATTCATTTACATCTCTCCCATAAATTCCATTCTTTTTTTTTCCTATTTGGTAAGACAAAATTATACCTGTTTTCAAGGCGGCAGTGTCCTTGGATAGAGAGCCGCCAGCTTTACAGTCCATAATAATACACAATAGTCAATCCAGATAATACACAATAGTCAATCCAGTTAATACACAATAGTCAATCCAGATAATACACAATAGTCAATCCAGTTAATACACAATAGTCAATCCAGATAATACACAATAGTCAATCCAGATAATACACAATAGTCAATCCAGTTAATACTCAATAGTCAATCCAGTTAATACACAATAGTCAATTCAGATAATACACAATAGTCAATCCAGTTAATACACAATAGTCAATCCAGTTAATACACAACAGTCAATCCAGATAATACACAATAGTCAATCCAGATAATACACAACAGTCTTTAATCTATACTAAAGTAGATAGTTTGTCCCAGAAGATAGTCTGGGCGTGGACTTGCCAGACCTCTGCTCTGGCTTATGTAGTGAGTCAGGGCTGTCAATCCCCCAGCATCACCATTACTTCTCCCATACAATCTTTCCCTCCTCCTCTCACCCCATCCCCCTCAACACCCTTACTTCTTTTACGCCGCCCTTAATTCTCCCTCACCTCAGACACTTTTCCTTAACAACACTTTCTTTCCCCTAACTTTTCCCTCACAGCCTTTATTTCTCACACACAACCCTTAATTCTCTCTCACTATCTTTATTTCTCACACACAGCCCTTAATTCTCTCTCACTATCTTTATTTCTCACACACACCCTTAATTCTCTCTCACTATCTTTATTTCTCACACACAGCCCTTAATTCTCTCTCACATCTTTATTCTCCCACACTTATTTCTCCTATCTTTATTTCTCACACACAGCCCTTAATTCTCTCTCACTATCTTTATTTCTCACACACAGCCCTTAATTCTCTCTCACTATCTTTATTTCTCACACACAACACTTAATTCTCTCTCACTATCTTTATTTCTCACACAGCCCTTAATTATCTCTCACTATCTTTATTTCTCACACACAGCCCTTAATTCTCTCTCACTATCTTTATTTCTCACACACAACCATTAATTCTCTCTCACTATCTTTATTTCTCACACACAGCCCTTAATTCTCTCTCACTATCTTTATTTCTCACACACAGCCCTTAATTCTCTCTTATCATCTCTCCCTCACTATTTTTAATTTTCTTTTGATATCCTGTCTTCTTCCTCACTACCTCACATCTTCATTACCATCCCTCACCATCCTTCCTCATCATCCTCACTTCTCTATCACTATCTTTTCTTCTCCCTCAATATCCTCCCTCACGTCCTTCTCCCTAATTACTCATCTCTCACTATGATCACTTCACCATTCGCTCGCTTTCTTCATCTCTCATTATCATCATTCTCTCACTATTCTCAATCCTATCTCACCATCCTCATTTTTTCGCTTCTCTCACCATCCTCTTTTACATCCCTCACCACCCGTACTCCTCCCCTACTATCCTCTCTTACCTCCCTCACCATCTTCACTCCTCCCTCACCTTCTCCCCTCCTCCCTCACCATCTTCACTCCTCCCTCACCTTCTCCCCTCACCATCCTCATCACCCTCACTGCCACCAGCAGACAATTCAATATTCTTGGCGTCCTCATCAGGAGGAAGTTACAACCCGACTAATGGCCAAGAGATTTTTCCGCCCAAATTTTTTTTTCGCCCGTAGTTTTTCATTTGTGTTGTAGACGACGTTCTGAAGGATCAGGTGTTTTGTGTTGCAGTTTGCTACGTAGCTCTTTGGAACTTTGGGCCACTGTCTGCAACTCTGTTCCTATTATGGGAGCGTTTCATCACGGTCTGAAACGTTGTGCCGAAGTTCGAAATGATCCGCCGCCCAACCGGCAAGTTTGGGCTTAAAGGAAAGAGCCATTTCTTCCGAATAAGCAGAGTGAAAATATACCTAGTTTATCCAACTAGGTATATTGCCTAGTTGGATAAATGTTGTTATAGCCAGCTGGCCTAGTGGTTAACACACTGGCAAGTGAGTTTTAAACTCACTTGCCACGAGTTCAAGCCCCGTCCATTCCATGATTAAACTTTTATATTAATGAGAGGGAATGGATAGGTGGAAAAGACAGTACCTGCCTCGATTATGTGGAAGAGACAGTACCTACTTTATGTAGGTGGAAGTGGAAGTAACTGTATTGGGTTGGCGGAAAAGGCAATACTTTCCTTTTGAAGGTGGAAGAGGCAGTACGTGCCATGGGTAGATGGAAGAGGCAGTTCCTGCCATGTGTAGGTGAAAGGAGCAGTACCTGCCATGGGTAGGTGGAAGAGGAAGTACCTACCATGGGTAGGTGGAAGGAGCAGTACCTGCCATGGGTAGGTGAAAGGAGCAGTACCTGCCATGGGAAGGTGAAAGGGGCAGTACCTGCCAAGGGTAGGTCAGAAGGCGCAGTATCTGCCATGGATAGGTGAAAAAGTCTGTACGTACTTATTTTTCGTAGGTGGAAGAGACAGTGAGCCAATAGATGCATGGGGAAAAAACCCCAAAAAAAAAAGATAGTCTTAATTATAAAGAGGGTTGGTTCAAGTAAAGCTTCAACATGATGTGTATCAGGTAAGGCATTATTAGGCCATGGGTCAGATCATGTAACCTTGCACTCCTTTCCCTCCAACTCTAATACTTGGGATTTTTTGAGAATAATTTTATTTTTAAAAAATATTTATCCTGAAGGGAACAGTAGTCATCTTGTTTTCTAAATTTCAAACTGTAGCGTTGGATTATTATACTGCAATCTGTGAACCCTGTTTGTTGGCACCGGGAGAAAACCGATCAGCAAGAGTACCAAAGCAAGGCCCTGTGGCCTGGTGGCTAAAACTCTCGCTTCCCACGGCGAGTGTTTGGGTTCTATTCCCGGCCAGGGTAGAAACATTGGGCGTGTTTCTTTACACCGGTTTGTATGTTCCCCATCAGTAAAATGGGTACCTGGGTGTTAGTCGACTGGTGTGGGTCGCATCTTGGGAAAAAATTAACCTAAATGCACTGCATAACAAGAGGCTTTCTATATAGTAGTATGGCATTGATATCAGCTAGGCCTGTATACCTTGTACATGTACTTGTAGAAATAAAGATTATAATAATAATAATAATATTATTATTATTATTATTATTATTATTATTATTATTACTATTGTTTTCAAGCTTCACCTACACATGATCTGCAGTATACGTAACATTAGGGTTCTTTGGCTTTGGGAAATTCTAATGTTTGGAAGGCTCCAAGCAGATTTACTTTCGTTAAGTCTTGTCCTAAGCCTATGCCTTCATTGGTTCCCAATGTAACTCAGCTTGTACTCTTAAGACTTGAGCCAGTCTTGGGTATTCGGTAGAAGTGTCCTCTATGCCTGGGTGGAGGAAGGAGAAATCTTTTAGGAGGTCGACTATGTTTCTTATTCTTCCGTCAGCTGACGTGGAGTGCAGGAGGTGAATGATGCGTTCATCTACAGGGCAGCCGTGAGAAAATGTGCTAGAGTGAAACCTTCATCTCATGCGTTCCTCTGAGTCTTGTACTAGAATCTAGTGACGGTTCTCCTGCGCTGCCCTCTTGCCGTGAGACTTTTTTAGTTTGGTTGGCGGTGTAATTAGCGGATCTTGTCATGCAAGGAACTTAGGTAATTTCATTAATTGCATAAACAAATTTTCACTCTGTTATTCGGTGGAAATAGTCCTTGTTTATTAGGCCAAACTAGTCGATCTGACTTATACTGCACGACATACGCACACTAAACCAAAACCCACACACTGTACCCTCTGCCCCCAACCCCTTCATCACAAATCCCACCCCCACAGCAACTCCCCATAGATCCCCGCCAGGGATCCCGCTCCCCCAACCCCACCATTTTCCCCAGACCACATTTTTAGAAAAGAAGTTGAAGGTTTGGTATACGAACGCGGATGGAACAACAAATAAATGTGAGGAGTGGCATGAAAGTCACTGGGACGATAACAGACGCAATCTTCCTACCCGGATATCAGATCCTGAGGACAGATAGAAGGAGCAGAGCTGGAGGAGGAGTTGTACTGCTCATTAAAAACTGATGGGGATTTGAGGAAATGGAAGGAATGGACGAAATTGAAAAAAAGGGATTGCATGGTAGGTACAATTTAGTCTGGGGGTCATAAGTCAGTCATGCCGCAATGCACAGCATATTAGGGGCTTTTGGCATGTACATCTCATTTATACCTAACTATGTATCATTGTATCATGTCCACCTAACTATGTATCATTGTACCATGTCTAAATAAACATTATTATTATTATTATTATTGCAGTGATGTATAACCCGCCACAGAACTGCAGGAGGCCAAGAGCACGTATACCAGGAAGGGCACTGCAATGGAGCAGAGAATACCTGACAGGGAGGCAACAATGAGTCATGGTACGTGATGAGGCATCACAGTGGGCGCCTGTGACAAGCGGTGTTCCACAGGGGTCATTCCTAGGACCAATGCTGTTTTTGGTATAAGTGAATGACATGATGGAAGGGATAGTCTCAGAAGTGTCCCTGTTTGCAGAATATGTGAAGTTAATGAGGAGAATTAAATCAGATGAGGATCAAACAGGACTACAAAGAGACCTGGACAGGCTGGACACTTGGTCCAGCAACTGGCTTCTCGAATTTAACCTAGCCAAATGCAAAGTCAAGAAGATCGGAAATAACTATTATTCTGTAAAAAAGTTTTCTGGTAAAGTTCATTTTTGAGGTAGTTCAGTTAAATATATATATATATTTAACTGAACTCCTTCAAAATGAACTTTTCCAGAAAACTTTTTTACAGAATAATAGCTATTTTTTTTTTCAATTACTGAGGAGTCCTCATTAAACTCCTTAGTGTTATTATAAGCGTACGGGGGAGCTGTGTTTTCTATTCCTTTGCATAGGATATTTATAAAAAGTCAGTATTACACAGGATATTTAACCGTTGGTGTGTCTGGGGGATTTCCATTGAAAGATCCTCTATTATTGCTAGGCATTTATATTCTAAATTCTAGGTGCTGTCCCGAGCCCATAATAACCACTGACTCCTCTTCTCCGATGTTGGCCATAACTCGGGCAATGTCTAAAGAAATGTTTAAAAAGAATGCTGACCTATCCTTGGAGGCCTGCGAACTTGAGCTCAACAATTTATTTTACGAGGAAAACTGGTCAGGGCCTCGTAATTCTAGTGAAATGTCCCTAATCAAGCTTTCCTATTCCGGGGTCGCAGGACTCTACTTTAGCCTCCACCTTTAAAGCTGCCGAGGGAGAATCTAACTCAGATCACCCGGTTAAATATGAAATTAAAAATTGTCTACTTGTTCAGGTACTGGTAAGGAGGCTGTGGAACCTTGTTACCAGATATAATTGTGGTTCCAAATATATTCAGAACTCAGGTTCTGAAAATAGCTCACAGTTCTTCTTTAGGATATCTGGGAGTCACTAAAACCCACAGCACTTCCCATACCCCAAATTGAGAGCCCTGGGCCAGAGTGACCAGGGCTCTAATTTACAGCAAAATAACAATATGTTTATATTTCTACAAGTACATGTACAAGCTATAGAGGCCTAGCTGACATCAATGACATACTACTATATAGAGAGCCGCTTGTTATGCAGAGCATTTCGGGCAAATTAGGTCAGTTTTGTCCCAGGATGCGACCCACACCAGTCAACTAACTTCCAGGTACCCATTTTACTGATAGGGAACATAGACAACCGGTGTAAAGAAAAAACACGCCCAATGTTTCTATCCTCGAGATGAATCGAATCCAGACCCTCGCCGTGTGAAGAGAGAGCTTTAGCCACCAGACCACGGGGCACCGTAAAATCATTCAGAGAAGCTTTAACTAGGCTAGGAATTAATAAAAAACTCTCCACACCCTATCATCCTC
Organism: Cherax destructor; assembly: GCA_009830355.1. NCBI lineage: Eukaryota > Metazoa > Arthropoda > Malacostraca > Decapoda > Parastacidae > Cherax > Cherax destructor. Next base: position 226,761 of record WNWK01000689.1, read on the forward strand.
AGTCCCAAGGCGCCTTCGAACGGTCTCGCCAATTCCTAAAAAGTATGATGCTTACGTATTGCATGCATTTTTCTACAGACTGGGATGAATATCTTCCTCTGTTGTTGTTTGCACTGCGAGAAACTGTAAGGAACCAACGGGGTACAGTCGTTTTGAGATGATTTTTGGGCATAATGTGAGAGGTCCCCTACACGTGCTCAAGGAAGGATGGATGGGATAAGACGCTTGCAAAACACCTACGATTCTTCATCAAGATTGCACGTGGCCCGTCATCTGGATGAAGCCAACCTAAAATCAGCTCAAAACATGAAACAGACATGACAAAACTTTAAATTTCGCTCCTCTAACCCAGGACACAAGGTGCTTTTCCAAGAACCTGTGCCTGGTCACACCTTGAAAGCAAAGTTTATGGGACTAATGCAAGTAATCCAAAAATTCCAATTTAAACTACGTGGTTTATAACCTCTTGATAAACCCAATGCGAGTAAGGTCTACCACAATGATCAGATTATAATGTTCGTTGAGCCACCTATGGCTGTAGCTGTAGACGACCCCGATTCTCTGTACCCAATTCTAGAGGTTCCATTCAGGCTTCCTAAGTCAGTCATCCTCCAGGATCCTCGCCCCATAATGTTGGAACTGGCAGAAAACCAAGTAGAAACACTACCTACTCTTCTGCAAACATATCCCAACATATTTTTGGATGCTCAGAAAAAGTGCAACCTTGGTAATCACAAAGTGGACGCAGGAACTGCTACACCTATTAAACTCCCTCCCTACCGAGCAAATCCGGAAAAAAATGAGGATACTTCAACAGGAAGTTGCATTTCTGTTAGAACATGGATTGGTGGAGGGATCGTCCAGCCTGTGGGCTCCACCATGCATCCTGGTTAAGAAGCCTGATGGAGAATTCCGTATGTGTACCGACTACTGTAAGGTGAATGAGGTCACAGTACCGGATGTTTACCCTCTTCCACGTTTGGACGATATATTGGACATTGTGGGTAAATCCCCTTCCGTTTTGAAACTAGATCTCTTTAAAGGTTACTAACAGGTACCTTTAACAGATGACGCCTTTCTAATTCCAAAAGATCACTATCGATATTCTGTCACCCAATTTGGGATACGGAACTTGCCTGCCACAGTCCAAAAATTGATCCATCAGGCTATTAAAAGGATCTGAAAGTACGGCAGCTTATCAGGACTATACAGTTGTAGTGTCTGATACGTGGGATTAACATGTCCCGTGGGATTAACATGGCCGGCAAAGATATTGTTCTGGCTGACACCCTCTCCAGATTGTAATTATTAGGATGTATTAGGGACAACATGGGTAGTAAGCTCTTTTTTTTCCCTAATGGTCATAAAGTAAAATTTGAGTTAATGTAGCGATAAGGTATTTTTTTGTGAAGGGACACTTGTTCCATCCGCAAGTGTCTTGAACCTTTGCTAGCCCTATGCCTGCTGTCTCCTTGTAATTTGTGTCTGACTTGGAAGTCTCTTGGAGTTGAACACTACTAATGAGCTGGCTGGTTTAGAGGAAAGACAGTTATATTAGTATTTCGTGCCATGGTGGCACACTACCCATGGAGGACGCCTAGTCCTGACTATCAGAGCCCTATTGGGTTGGTGGTGTGGCATGCTAAGAGTATGTTACGTTTTATTCGGCGTGTCACACACACACATACAGGCTGCCTCCCGACCAGCGAACCAGGTTCTAAGGGTTTAACGATCAGGGGCCCTATCATTACACCAGTACCTTGGTGAACCAAGGTACTGGTTGTGATTGGCTGGTTGAAACCAGCCAATCACAAGGAAACCCGCCAAAGCTGTGAAGCGATGTGGTACACTCGTGAAACAGCTTTGGCAGACTTGCCTTTACTGCTGGTCGCTATGGTTCTTACTGTGTCTTGTGCTTGCATTTTTGCCTCATTGTACATAGCCGTAAATACTGTTCATAGACAAATATATGTTGTGAATACCAGCTTGTTTTGTTGAAGGAAATAGTCATTATTTATCTCCACTGTCTTTTTGCTCGTTATTAAGTGGTTATCGCACTACAGCAAGGTGTGCAGGCCAATAGTCTATACCTGTGTACGTAATAATGAACACTGACCAGATGAGGGATGAAATAGGGAGGGGAAATAAGGGAGGAGGAGGTCGAGTCGTGTCATTTACTAGAGAAGCGAGTACGAAATGGGGAGTGGGAGGAGATGGGTAGAAAGGGGAGGGGAATGGGAGGGAAAGGGAAGGAGAGGGTGAGGGAAAGGAGAGGTGGGAAGAGGCAAACCTGATCAACTTCTGGAGAGGAATAAAGACCTGATACAGACAGATTGCTGGGTCGGCACTCAGGGGATAATAGAAAGGCAGATGAAGAAGAAGTGGCGGATGAGGAGGAGAATAATGAGGATCAGTAAAAGGGAGAGGCGGATGGGAATGAGGAGGATCAGGTTCAGTTAAAGAATGAGCAGAAGGGAAGGGAGGATGAGGATGAACAGCAAGAAGAGGCGGATAAGAAGCAGAAACAAAAGGAGAAGGAACAAAAGAAAAAAAAATATTGGGAAAAATTAAAGGATAAAGGAAAAGATTTTTTCCTAGGCTCACTATGAAATTCTGAAGTTTCCTCACAAGAAATTTGTCGTGAGTTAGGCTAGGTTATATTTGCTTTAATTAGGTTAGTTCACCCTCTGTCAATAAAAAAATAATCAGTGATAACATACCATAACATCAATTAGACGTGTCCCCAACAAGGCGAGATACGAGAAATTATCCCGGTATCTCATAAGCCCAGCTTCTTCTACCTCCATGCAAGCAAACAGCTTATTGGAAACCGATCATAAAATTCTATTACACCAAATATAAAAATATATGATATAAACAACTATTGGAGGATAGATGGGCTAGTGAGAGTGTAGGCAATGGGGTCGAAAATGTATGGGGTAGATTTAAAAATATAGTGTTAGAGTGTTCAGGAGAAGTTTGTGGTTACAGGCGAGTGGGTGCGGGAGGGAAGAGGAGCGATTGGTGGAATGATGATGTAAAGAGGGTAGTAAGGGAGAAAAAGTTAGCATATGAAAGGTTTTTACAAAGTAGAAGTGATGCAAGGAGGGAAAAGTATATGGAGAGAAAAAGAGAGGTTAAAAGAGTAGTGAAGCAATGTAAAAAGAGAGCTGATGAGAGAGTGGGTGAGATGTTATCAGCAAATTTTGTTGAAAATAAGAAAAAGTTTTGGAATGAGATTAATAAGTTGAGGAGGCCTAGAGAACAAATGGATTTGACAGTTAAAAATAGGAGAGGAGAGTTATTAAATGGAGAGTTAGAGGTATCGGGAAGATGGAGAGAATATTTTGAGGATTTGTTAAATGTTGATGAAGACAGGGAAGCTGTGATTTCGTGTGTAGGGCAAGGAGGAATAACATCTTGTAGGAGTGTGGAAGAGCCAGTTGTGGGTGTAGGGAAAGTTCGTGAGGCAGTGGGTAGAATGAAAGGGGGTAAGGCAGCTGGGATTGATGGGATAAAGATAGAAATGTTAAAAGCAGGTGGGGATATAGTTTTGGAGTGGTTGGTGCTATTATTTAATAAATGTATGGAAGAGGGTAAGGACCTGGGGATTGGCAGAGAGCGTGTATTGTTCCTTTGTATAAAGGCAAAGGGGACAAAAGAGAGTGCAAAAATATAGGGAATAAGTCTGTTGAGTGTACCTGGTAAAGTGTATGGTAGAGTTATTATTGAAAGAATTAAGAGTAAGACAGAAAGCAGGATAGCAGATGAACAAGGGGCTTTAGGAAAGGTAGGGGGTGTGTAGACCAAGTGTTTACAGGAAACATATAGGTGAACAGTATTTGGATAAGGGTAAAGATGTTTTGTGGCATTTATGGATTTGGAAAAAGGCGTATGATAGGGTAGATAGGGGGCAATGTGCAGATGTTGCAGGTGTATGGAATAGGAGGAAGGTTACTGAAAGCAGTGAAGAGTTTTATGAGGATAGTGAGGCTCAGGTTAGAGTGTGTAGGAGGGAAGGGACTATTTCCCAGTAAAAGTGGGCCTTAGACAAGGATGTGGATGTCACCGTGGTTATTCAATATATTTATAGATGGAGTTGTAAGAGAAGTGAATGCGAGGGTCTTGGCAAGAGGTGTTGGGCTAAAAGATAAAGAAGCAAATACAAAGTGGGAGTTGTCACAGTTGCTTTTTGCTGATGACACTGTGCTTTGGGAGATTCTGAAGAGAAGTTGCAGAGGTTGGTGGATGAATTTGGTAGGGTGTGTAAAAGAAGAAAATTGAAAGTGAATATAGGAAAGAGTAAGGTGATGAGGATAACAAAAAGAATAGGTGACGAAAGATTGGATATCAGATTGGAGGGAGAGAGTATGGAGGAGGTGAATGTATTCAGATATTTGGGAGTGGACATGTCGGCGGATGGGTCTATGAAGGATGAGGTGAATCATAGAATTGATGAGGGAAAAGGGTGAGTGGAGCACTTGGAGTCTGTGGAGACAAAGAACCTTGTCCATGGAAGTAAAGAGGGAATGTATGAGAGCATAGTTATACCAACGCTCTTATATGGGTGTGAAGCATGGGTGATGAATGTTGCAACGAGGAGAAGGCTGGAGGCAGTGGAGATGTCATGTCTGAGGTCAATGTGTGGTGTGAATATAATGCAGAGAATTCGGAGTTTGGAAATTAGGAGGAGGTGCGGGATTACCAAAACGATTGTCCAGAGAGCTGAGGAGGGTTGTTGAGGTGGTTTGGACATGTAGAGAGAATGGAACGAGACAGAGTGACTTCGAGAGTGTATAAATCTGTAGTGGAGGGAAGGCGGGGTAGGGGTCGGCCTAGGAAAGGTTGGAGGGAGGGGTAAAGGAAGTTTGTGTTCGAGGGGCTTGGACTTCCAGCAAGCATGTGTGAGCGTATTTGATAGGAGTGAATGGAGGCATATGGTTTTTAATACTTGACGTGCTGTTGGAGGTGAGCAAAGTAACATTTATGAAGGGATTCAGGAAACTGGCAGGCCGGACTTGAGTTCTGGAGATGGGAAGTACAGTGCCGGCACTCTGAAGGAGGGTGTTAATGTTGCAGTTTTATAACTGTAGTGTAAAGCACCCTCTGGCAAGACAGTGATGGAGTGAATGATGATGAAAGTTTTTCTTTTCGGCCACCCTGCCTTGGTGGGAATCGGCCGATGTGTTAAAAAAAAAAAAATATATATTCATGTGAGTATGCATGCATGAATGCATCAATATTTACGTGTATGTATGCGTGTGTGTATATATATGTGGGCTTATATATGCATATTTTTTTATGAATGCATGTGCAGATATAGATGTATGCTTTTGCATGTATATTTTGCGGATGTATATGAACGTATGTATACATGAATCAATACGTAATTGTGCGTATATGTGCTCTCGTGCATATGTATGCGTGTGTATGTATGCATGAGTATATGAATGCATGTGCATTTTTTCATATGTGTTCGAAGACTTTTCCCTTTGAATGTATATGCTTATGTATATAATTGTGTACGCGAGTATATACGTATGTAAGTACGTACGTGCATGCGTACGTGAATGTGTATATATGATGCTCTCTATATTTATGTGAAAGTGATTGTGTATATATTAAAGTATATTTAAGTATGTATATACGTGTGTATGATACGGATGTGTATGTTTAAATATGCATGTGTGAATATACGAAATTATTCACAAACAATATCTCAGACGAAAGCAGGACCCGTACCTGGCCACACTCCACCATAGTACACAGTAGTTATACCACAGTCAGACCCTAAATAAGCGTAGGTGTCCTGAAGACGCTAGGCGTTCTATATATACGTACGTATATATATATATATATATATATATATATATATATATATATATATATATATATATATATATATATATATATATATATGGAAAGAAATAGTCTAATAAGTACTCATTAAGGAACAGTAATTGGTAATTTAAAAGATAAATTATGGCGGGCAGACAGGTGTCTATTAGACTAGAGCCTTTAGGAAGAAGGATAATCATAGGAAATGCAGGCTAGTAGGATGTTGCTGGGTCAGGAGAGCACAGCAACACCATGTGTAACATGCGAAGTGCACACACATATACACTCACACACCCTAACACACACAGTCCCACCGACTACTTTTCACACACACAATCACATACACCCACACACACACACTCACATACACCCCACACACACACACACACACTCACACACCCCCACACACACACACACACTCACATACACCCCATACACACACAGACCCACACTCGTACACTTACACTCAAACCCACACTCATACACCCACACTCATGTTCTCACACTCACACACCCATTCATACACCCTCATTTATACGCCCACACACATACACCCACATTAATACACCCACATTAATACACCCACATTAATACACCCTCATACACTCACACATATACAACCACACATATACAACCACCCTCGTACACTCAACACTTGTACATCCATACTCATACACCCAACACTCATACACCCACACTCATACGTCCACACATCGTTCAAGACTTTGTACGACTCTGAAGACACTGGAGAACCGGAGGGATAGGGGTACATGTTAACGACGTATAAAATACTGCAAGGAATTGACAAGGTGGACAAAAACAGGATGTCCCAGAGATGGGACACAGCAACACGGGTCACAATTGGAAATGAAGATTCAGATGAATCAAAGGGATGATAGGAAGTATTTCTTCAGTCATACAGTTGTCAGGAAGTGGAATAGTCGGGAAAGTCACATAGTGAAAGCAGGATCCATACATAGTTTTAAGATGAGGTATGATGAAGCTCATAGAGCATGGGGAGAGAGGCCCTAGTAGCAGCCAGTGAAGAGAAGGGAGTAGGAGCTATGAATCGACCCCTTCAACCACAATTAGGTGAGTACACACACACATTAGCTTTAGTTTTTATGGTAACTAGCGAAAAAAATCGGATACCAGAGAGTAGGACGAAGAGTTAGGTAATCTGAGGAAAAGTCTGGGGAAGAAGAATGGACAGCAGAGCTCATGAAATGAGGCTAGAAGAGCATAACAATAAAATGAATGAGAGGATGGCTGCAGAGAGCAAGAATTGGGAGCTACAAGCCAGAGCTGTAGATGATAGAATACGAAGCTTAGAGGAGGAACTGAAAATACTGAAACTGGTTAAAGAACCGAAGAGCAGAACGGGCATGACATCAGACCCACCCACTATTAAATGGGACTATAACACACACTCTCTTGGGGAGATGTGGCGAGACATCCGTAGGTGAAATGTCAAGATTCATCGATCTTAGAACTCGGAAGATCCAAAAAAGGTATTCCCGTATTCCTTAATACTAGACCCCTCTAACCTCACTTATCTACAAAATAAATGGGTCAGCGCAATTATTTAAAATATTAAGTTGCAAAATATAAAAATATGCATTCATATGCATATGAAAGGATGTGTATATATATACTGTGTGAGTATTTATGTACAGTATTGTGTATTTATAATTATACAAAGCATTATTGTTCATATATATGTAAACCTGCATATAAATGTGTATATATGTATTTGTTTAACTATGTATATGAAAGTTTATATACCCTTGTACATATGAACGTATGTTCTCGTTTGCATATTCTTGTGAATACATGATTGTAAAAATTCATGTACTTGTATACATATTTGCTGATGTATGCGTGTACTTACTCCAACAATATGTGTGTTGATATTCGCGTGTGTGTGTATATATGCATGGTGTTTGTATGTGTGTACGTGCGATTATAAATATTTGAAAAAGAATGAAGGTATGGATGTATGCGTTTGCATATGTATACACGAGCATATGTATATTTTTATGTATGTGAAAGCAAATGAAGGCTTTTGCATGTGTATGCATGTACTCATCTATTTGTGGTTGTAGGGAGTCGAGTCTCAGCTCCTGGCCCCGTTTCTTAACTGTTCGCTACTAAGTCTACCCTTGGCTTCGAGAGCCTTATCGTGCCTTTTCATAAATATATGTATGGATGCTGCCACTTTATTCTCCAGGTCGTTCTACTCCCTGACTCCTCTAAGACTGAAGAAATGGGACAGGTCACAGCTTCCAGCTGTGACCTGTCCCATCTCTCAAACATTCTTTCCCTATCAACCCTACGATTCCTCTTAGTATTTTATATATTGTTATCATATCACTCCTACAATACATAAGCTGCATACGTGAGAATGAAATTTATTACAACGTTTCGATCCAACTTAGCCGGACTTGCTTCTATTAACTTTTTTGTAGAACTCCAGAATTTTTTTTGAGAGAGGATGTATCATATTTGAAGATAAATGTTAACATAATTTTATTTTACTGGGTTATTATATGTTAATTTACATAATGTACTTTAATGTACAGACAACATCTCTGTGCTCTCAACACCAGTATAAAAATATTGTACGTTTACTTACATACTAACTTAGTTGAAGCTTAAACACTGGTCACTCTTAGTGAAAAGTTTTGATTGTTTTTGTCCTGAGTTGGTCCCAATTTGCATTTTCTTCAATGAAGAAACTGGGAAAATTAAAACACTGATTTTTCAAGAGATAATTTCTTAGTGCCTCAGCCGACTGGCTTCACCCTTCAGTGCTGATAACTTGATAATGTATATTCCGATCGCGGTCAAACTTAATGTGCTGGTGAATTTTAGAATCTTCGTCTCCGAGATAACCAGAGAATGCCTCAACCGTTTAGCTCCAGAGCTAGAGTTTTGAAATAGTTTTGCGCTTTATATATTGAAGAAACTGGGATATTATTTGTATATTGAAGAAACTGGGATATTATTTGTATATTGAAGAAACTGGGATATTATTGTGATGGCCTCTTCTCATTCTCTTCAGAGTATTAATGCTAATATTAACCTGCATTAAAAACTTGTACCGCACTGTGCACTATTCCTTTCGCATGCATTGACGTTGAAAGAGCGTAGAGGCTATGCAATACGGGGATACCTTTCTAGAATCGAGAAGCGACCGAAATATATCTGCTTAAATACCAGTTTTCGATTGATACACAGTGTTTGGATTCATACACGGTGTTTGGACTGATACCCAGTATTTGATTGAGACTTAGTGTTTGGATTGATACTCAGTGTCAAGTTAGGAAACAGGACCGCACACGTGTGTATCAAGGTATTCATCCATTCAATTTTTTATTTACAACAAAATCCACACATATATGCTATTGTAACAATAAAAGAAATTACGTAATTATATTTTGAGTATGAAGGAATGTTAGTAGTAATTCAGGTGAGGTTAGAGTGTGTGTCAGAGTGGTAGTGTTGTGAAGGGCACAGCTAGTGATCTCACCCTAAGAATGTCCAAACGTTCATCAAGACTATTTATACAGAGTGTTGAGAGCTACAGACATCTCGGTGCATATATTCTGTGTAAATTGTTTATGTTTTAGACCTTGTAATGAATGACAAGGTAATTTTTATTCATGGAATAACTGCGTGTGTTCAGTTCTAGTATACAGCGAATGATGAAAGAGAATGTGGTGATATTTGCCTTAATTTTTTTTCAGCGTAAAAGAATCATATAGGCAGAATATTTTCGAAAGGGTGGAAGTTCAACACTAGGGAAAATTTTCACAGTACTGAAGGGTTACGCTGCAGAGTTTGTTTCAGAACTGGCAAAGATAACACGAGGTGTTTATTTGCATTGTCATGAAGGGAAACATTGGTCAAAAAAAAAAAAAAAAATACTGGTAAATAATAACACTTGGCAGAATTTTTTTTACTGTGATGAATTGAGACACTGCAGAATGTATTTTAAAATAGTGAATAATAAAAGAGGCAGAATATTTTCTTAGTAGTAAAGTGACACCAGCAGAAAATCAATTTGAAAACCGGCAAGTGGATTTGTCCAGTGGTGACTCCGCCTCCTCCTGCTTCTACTTACCTGACTACACTATACAAGTCACTTCTCCGTGCATGTATGTACATTTCTCAAGACTGGTGGACTGAATACATCGACTCCAGGCTGAGGGAACTGATTACCTCATTCTCCACATCTTCCTGTTATTCTCTGCACTGGACTGAAGAAGCCACTGGCTGGTAAAACGTTTCCTCAGTAAAGATTCCCAAATGTTGCACAAAGTGACTCATTCTTCAAGCAGCTGGAAATTTCAATGCAGTACTTCATCCAAAACAAAATGTTTATACCTATTCATCCAAAACAAAATGTTTATACCTATTCATCCAAAACAAAATGTTTATACCTATTCATCCAAAACAAAATGTTTATACCTATTCATCCAAAACAAAATGTTTATACCTATTCATCCAAAACAAAATGTTTATACCTATTCATCCAAAACAAAATGTTTATACCTATTCATCCAAAGCAAAATGTTTATATCTACTTCATACAAAACAAAATGTTGGGTGGTATGGATAATCACTGGACACGAACCAGTTGAAACCATTGCACATGTGACTGGTCTATACGAATTAATATCTGGTCTATACGAATTAATATCTATCATTTTGATTTTTTTTAATATTGCTTGACGAATTGGTTGTGTTGCAGGGTGTCAAATACCGATATTTGTTGAGTTAAAATGCTGTGGAGTATTCAGGTATTTCTAAAGCATGATTTTAAATATTTTTATTCTTTTGCAATATACAGGTACTCTTATACACAGCCAAATACACGTAAATTTAAGTCGACATGAACACATATATACACACATAAGCATACCTTCACGTACACACGCATTTGTACTAAGTACAATACACGCAAATGCGCTATAAACATATGTATGCATAGTAATATATAAATACGCATATACAGACAAACAGGTACTGAAAAAATATTAGTATACATGTTCGCCTATTCACACACGTGTACACAGGAACTATACACATACTGTACACACGCACCAACACTCTCACACACAAAATTCTCACCCCCCACACACACAAAACAAGGGGTCACACTTGGAAGTTGAAGACTCAGATGAATCACAGGGATGTTAGGAAGTATTTCTTCAGTCATAGTGGTCAGGAAAGGAATAGTCTGGAGAGTGATATAGGGGAGGCAGTATCCATATATAGCTTTAAGAAGAGGTATGATAAAGCTCAGTGGAGCAGGAAGAGTGACCTAGTAGCGACCAGTGAAGAGGCGGACCCAGGAGCTGTGACTCGGCCCCTGCAACCACAATAGGCGAGTACACACACTAATGTTCACACAGACTAGGGCAGGTAGTAGAATTTTTCCTTTTGTTGGCAGATAATGAAACTGTACCCGGCTGGTGGTACTCATGAGTGCAGAAATGGGAAACCAGAGGCCAAATGATAATAGTGAGAAGGCACAATCAAGAAGTCCATGGAGCGAGAGGGAAATACTTATGGCTGGGTTCAAACACATGCTGGATGAAGAGTGGGGAAAAATACTGCTCCATCTTTGAGTGGAGATGGAGGGAAAGATGATGGAAGTGTTTGAAGTAGACGAGGCATGAGAGAGTAGGGTTGTTGACGCGGAGGAAAAGGTACATTGCCTGGAAGAATATCTAAAAATATGTAAACTGAACTAGAGGAGATGAAGAGTGGAGATAGTAGGAAATATACGTGGAGTATGCCTGGGTGTTCCGGAGGTTAACGCCCCCGAGGCCCTGTCTATGACCTGACCTCTAACAGGTTGAGAGCCAGAAGGAAGGGCAAGGGGGGAGGGGGGCAAGTAAGGCTTTTGCAAATATGTTCCCAGGAGTTTAAGGAGATGATATGGGAAGAAGAAATAAAGGAACTGATAACAAAAGACAAACTCTGGAGGGAAAGGATAATGGAAGTACTGGAGGAGGAGTTCGCTGATTGACATAAATATATAAAATACCGACACGATGGAAAAATAAACACAAATGCAGTATCATGAAATCGTTTATTGACAAAGTTTCGCCCACACAGTGGGATTTATCCAGTCACAAACAGATCTACCTGGGTAAAGAGTACATAAAGTGTACAAAGAACTTTCATGGCACACTAAATACTAGGCACCTAAATTACTAGGCACCTAAATTACTAGGAACGGTTGAAGTCCTTTGATTTGTATTCCTGGAACGCAGGCGAGAAAGATACATGATCATATACACTTGGAAAATCCTAGAGGGATTAGTACCAAACTTGCACACGAAAATCACTCCCTATTACAGCAAAAGACTCGGATGAGATGCAACATTTCCCCAATGAAAAGCAGGGGCGCCACGAGTACACTGAGAGACAACACAATAAGTGTCCGGGGCCCAAGACTGTTCAACTGCCTCCCAGCATACATATGGGGGATTGCCAATAGACCCCTGGCTGTCTTCAAGGCACTGGACTGGCACCTAAAGTCAGTACCTGACAAACCGGGCTGTGGTTCGTACGTCAGTTTGCTTGCGGCCAGCAGTAACAGCCTGGTTGATCAGACCCTGATCCACCACGAGGCCTGGTCTCAGACCGAGCCGCGGGGGCGCTGACCCCCGAAACCCTCTCCAGGTAAACTCCAGGTATGTACTCTTTACCCAGGTAGATCTTTTGGTACTTTATAAAGTTCGCTGTGTGGGCGAAACGTAGTGAACAAATGATCGCACTATACTGCATTTGTGTTTATATATTATTATGCAGTGTCTGCATTTAAAAAATATATAAAAAATATCGCTCCATATATAATGCCATTTTCCGGGATTGTACTGAAACAGAACACGTATTAGTCCTGGTGAGGCAGTGGCCAGAAGACGAGAGTGAGGTTTAGCGCGGTAGGTTACGCACTGCAGACGAAGAAAGATATAGCGGTGTATGTGGTGTTGGGTAAGTTTTTTTTAGTGTATACCATAGGTGTTTGTGTTTTAGTGTTCTCATGTTTATCTGTAAGGCCCTAGTATGCAGAGGCCTGTTTATGCGAGAGTACTGTATGGTGTTTTACCTGCTGGTAACTAGCCTACCAGGCACTTAAGAGGGAGGGGTGTATGTCAGGGAGCCTCCCTGTTCATATATTTCAACTCCCTAGTAGCAGTGAGCTAAGGTGAACTGGAGTATAGTGTAAGTTGTATATAAGTTACTCATTAATGTATAGATATATTTTTATATAGGTGAGTTTTTGTATCCCTCCTTATAATAATTAATATTGTTTAACATATGAGTGCATTCTGGCCCGAGACTTGCTGTGTTTTTCAGTGTAATTTAAATGCCCCTAGACAGCAGATTGAACAGCCATTTAGGAGCCAGGACCTTTTATTTAAATTACGATATGGAAGTCGTAACAATATCCATCCAGGTGGATGATTAATTATTCATGGTGTTGGGGAGACTGAAGGAACGACAACTAATGTGACAGTGTCAGTGGATGAGAGGGAGATTTATAACATTACTGACCAGACAGATGGTGAGGCTCAGGTGGCAACTTTCAGAGAATTCTGAAGTTTGCAATGATCAAAATTCGACCAGTCAACCTGACTGACTCTTCAGAAAGGGAACAAGATTGGATGTAGACACATAAGCCATTGTTGAGGGCTACTGACAGATATCACAGGTGTCTAATGCATCATCGTGCCAGTGGCCCGTGGCCTGGTGGCTAAAGCTCTCGCTTCACACCTACCTGGCTTGAGCCATTTGTTCTAGTTGAAGTAGTTTGATACGCATAAGCCTACCGGCGCAATACTAAGAAGGTTCCACTCAAATCCGACCCATCTCACTTATTGCTATGCAATACAGTTTTGGAAGATCTCGTCTGTTCCAAGATACCGTTGTGTTTTTAAGTGAGACAGGTACAGTTATGAAAATGGTATACAATACCAGTAAGAAGATGAGTAAAAAAGGTATGCAAATGCTGGGTATCGTTATTGCCGGTACATTTCGGCTACACAGTAGACTTCTTCAGTCGAATACAGAGGAAGCTAAACAGGGAAATAGCAGAAGCAGAGGCGAGGTAAAGATTATATCAATTCATTGCTGACAACTATGGAGATGAACTCTTCTCCAGAGTAAGGAACTGACCACCTCGAAAACTACATCATGGTTAATAAACTGATCATATCATTAACTCCCCACTGCTTCTTCTAAGTATTTAATCACCTCCTCACCCCTACTGTGCCACAGGCATTGTCACCCTTGTTTTATCCCGAGCATCCATCACCCTCTCTATGCATCAAACATGCTCTCACCCATCCCGTACCACAAGCAAGTTCCTTCTCTCCCTTCCATTGCAACAGCCTGCAGCTTCCCTCTCAGTAAGCCACTTCAGAGAATTAGGTTAGTGCAGTGACGGATTTGGAGGATCTTAATTGTGGAGTGTGAATACTGCAGATTATGTGAGTATCGGGAAAGGGGAAAGGGAGATAGAGTGATAAAGGAATGGAGGAAAAGAGAAGGGGAGGGGGTCGGGGGGGACTGAGGGAGGAATTGAAAATAAGAAAGGACTGAGAAAATTTAGGAAGAAATGGAGAAATAGCTTTTCCAAATAATGCGCCAGCTTTCTTTTCGCGTCGACATAATTTATGGACCAATCACTTTCAAACACAGAACTTTATTCTGTAGATAGCTCGTACTTTCCGATACATTCATCTAGATTTATTCCTTGTCTGGAACGACATGGATCAACAAGACGATTAAAGAGCTGCCTGTCTTCTCTTATCTCTACCACACCATCTTTGACAGTTTGCTATGTGGATATGCATCTCAGAAATTAACTAGCAAGACGAAGAACTGTAGCTAGTCCGAGGACTCTCATGACGCAGACATCACGTACGTCAACTAGCGCAACTGTCATCGTGACAAGGTTTTCCAAATTGTTTTCCCTCATAGGTAAAAGGATTACTGAACATATGGAGACATTACATCAACAGCATTTTTTGTGCTTTCAAGACACACTGTTCTGAATCATTCTTATACTCTGGAAGAGAAAATTCAATCCCTTGTGTGGAATGCCAAGAGTATGTTACAATTTATTTGGCGTATGTCACACTCCCATATAGGCTGCCTCCCAACCAGGGAACCGGGTGCTAAGGGTTTATCGATCACTAGGGCACCCGTCGTTAAATCAGTACCTTGGTTCATTAACCAATTACAGACAAGCCCGCCTAAGCTGAAGCAACGTGGTTCACTTGTGGTAAGCACTGGCAGACTTGCCTACCTGCTGGTTGAGTCCAGTGCACTCTATCTGGCTTCTGCTTTGCCATCTGTCACCGTGGCGTACACTTATTCAATGTGTACATAGTGTACATACCTGTATGCAGTGGGTGAATGCAAAATATACATTATAGTCTACTGATGAGTTTGTTTGCTCCAATTCCCTTTACGACCAGGTCTCACAGGGCATTTATTACCTGTGTTCGTAATACCTTGTATTACTTCTTCCTTGGAAAATATATTTCCTCTTTTTGACCTAAATTTTTTTTATCAATATATCAAGTTCATCGGAGTAGCATACATTAATGCAGATATTATACCAATCAGGTTACATGGTTTAGCGCTTCTATTTGATTATAATAATAATAATCAGGTTACATTTCCTTCAACAAGAAACTCGTCTACCATACTGATAAATTCAATATCTGAAGCCACTAAGTATGTCAAACTAAATTGTAGTTGCATCTGTAAATCGAACGAATGGCTTTTGTCCCATTTTTTGCCTAATATGCTGCAGGATGCCTAATGTTAATTGAATGAGCATCCATTGTATTAAAACCATACCTCGAGCGGGGTTAGAACCCGCGATCAGAGTGTCATAAAACTCCAGACCGACGCATTAGCCACTGGACCAGCGATTTCGTGAAACCATTGTATTGATATACACATTACGTCTAACAAGCCATCCATGCGTTGATTCCACTTACCTCAGTTGTTTCCATTAGGTTAGCCCTCTATCGTAAGCATCTTGATGCTATTACCGTTCTCGTGTCTTTACCTTCGCGGAGAAGACAGTTCTGTGCTATATTTTGACGTCTGCTGGCGTCATATAAAAGGTTTTGAGAAAGAGGATAATTTATGCTTTAGGCTGAAAATTGGGTTTATTTTCCAGTAACAAAAGATCTATTGCCCTTCGTTTGAGGTTTATTTTTATAAGTTTATTTTTATAGCAACTCGGATTCCACTGAAACCCAGGCAGTCGTAGGTTTCTAACTGAACCCTCACCATCATTTCCATCAAGCTTTTTTTTATAAAGCTTTTTTGCTGAAGCTCTCCTTTATGAAGCACTCTTTGATAAAGCTCTCCTTGATAAGTCTTGAAAAAATCACCTGGATAAAGCTCCATTGAGGGAAACATTGGGTCTTTGTACAGTCTTCATGTCTTTTTTCATGTCGTTTATGTAGTCCATCATGTTCTTCATGTCGTTCATGTAGTCCATCATGTTCTTCATGTCGTTCATGTAGTCCATCATGTTCTTCATGTCGTTCATGTAGTCCATCATGTTCTTCATGTCGTTCATTACGTCGTTCTACATGTTCTACATATCGTTCTATATGTCGTTCTTCATGTTGTTCTATATGTCGTTCTTCATGTTCTAAATGTCGCTCTAAATGTCTTTCTTCATGTTCTACATTAGGGTCTTCATGTCACTCTACATGTCACTCTACATATCGTTCCTCAGGTCGACACTCTGTCTTACAGCCACTGACTCAAAAAAATACAATATTCACAACGTGAAATAAATCGTACTAAAACATTTTAGAACAGCTAAATTTACTCAGTGAAGAAGACTGAGAGGCCATGACTCGCTTTTCCCTAATAACAAGACGACAAGCAACTCTGATTTACATGCAAATCTGCTTTACAAGCAACTCTACAGGCAACTCTGCTTTCCAAGCAACTCTACTTTACAAGCAACTCTGCTTTACAAGCAACTCTACTTTACAAGCAACTCTACTTTACACGCAACTCTGCTTTACAAGCAACTCTACTTTACAAGCAACTATGTTTTACAAGCAACTCTACTTTACAAGCAACTCTACTTTACAAGCAACTCTGCTTTACAAGCAACTCTGCTTTACAAGCAACTCTACTTTACAAGCAACTCTGCTTTACAAGCAACTCTGTTTACAAGCAACTCTACTTTACAAGCAACACTACTTTACAAGCAACTCTGCTTTACAAGCAACTCTGCTTTACAAGCAACCTACTTACAACAACTCTGCTTTACAAGCAACTCTGCTTTACAAGCAACTCTTTACAAGCAACTCTACTTTACAAGCAACTCTGCTTTACAAGCAACTCTGCTTTACAAGCAACTCTACTTTACAAGCCACTCTGCTTTACAAGCAACTCTACAAGCAACTCTGTCTTACAAGCAACTCTACTTTACAAGCAACTCTACTTTACAAACAACTCTACAAGCAACTCTACTTTACAAGCAACTCTGCTTTACAAGCAACTCTACTTTACAAGCAACTCTGCTTTACAAGCAACTCTGCTTTACAAGCAACTCTACTTTACAAGCAACTCTGCTTTACAAAAACTCTGTTTTACAAGCAACTCTGCTTTACAAGCACATGACTCGACCCGTGGCCAGGCAACGCTAAATTGACCAAGCCAGCGCACTCTCCACTGGCTTGGCGATCTTACCATTGCTGTGCCCAGAGGCGAAGCCTGTCAGTTTCTTTTGATTTGAAATATTTAAATTTATTCCTTCACGAAAATTGGATGGGGGTGGCAGGAACAATACACAAATAACCCGCACATAGAAGAAAAAAATATATGACGACATTTTGGTCCAACTTGCACCATTAACAAGTCACACAGGACCGTGAAGGTAAGGAAACCAGCATACGAGAGGACGGGGACGAGAGCAAGAGAGAAGGAAGAAGTAGTAACCAAAAAGAAGTGGTGGTAGTAGTAGTAGTACTGGTAGTAGTAGTACTGTAGTAGTAGTAGTGAGACAAGGGTCAAGGAGTGGAGTGTAGCGAGGCAGGTGTACTCTGTTGTAAGTGATTTTCATCCAAGGAATTAGAATGAATTTTCTACTCGGATCAAATCCGATTTATTTGTTTCCTGTTTTTAAAGGACTATCACGAGTACAATGTTTTCCTTAGCAACCCTGGGGTCAGGGGTCAGGGATCAGGTATCAGAAATCAGGGATCACCTTGCCACAGGGGTTATAAATCAGGCATCAGTAGTCGGGGTCAGGAGTATCAGGTATCAGTGGTTAGGAGTAAAGGGGGTCAGGGGTCAGGAATCAAAAGACGAGCGTTGAAGGTCTAGGGTCAGAAGTCAAGAGTTCAAGAGTCAGAAGTCAGGGAACAGAAGCAAAAAAAACCCAGGAATTAGAGGAGAAGAGTCAGTGATCAAGTCAGAGGTCAGAAGTCAGGCCAGAAGTCAGGTCAGAGGTCACGTGTCAGGACAGGGGTCAGGAATCAGGGGTTAGAAGTCAAGAGTCAAAGGCTGGAGTTAGAGGTCATGAGTTAGGAGAAGACAAGGGGTCAGAGGGCAGAAGTAAGAAATCAAGTGTTAGGGGTCAGAAATCAGGGAACAGGAGACAAGAGTCAGGTGTTAGGAATCAAGGGTCAGGATTTAAGAGTCAAGGAATAAGAAAAGGGGGTCATGAGCAAGGGGTCAGAAATGAGTGATCAAAAGTTAGTTGCGAAAAGGTCAAGGATCAGTAGTCGATTCAACGGTCAGGAGTATGGGATCAAAGTAAGGAGTGAAGTGAATGGGGTCAGTAGTAAAGGGTCAGGGGTCAGAAGTAAGGGGTCAAGGGTCAGTTGTAAGGGTCTGAAGTCTCCTCTTGACATATATACTGTATACATTTGTGTGATGAAGTCATAAAACGCTGGGATATAAAGTTGAGTGACTCGTAGTGTTTACAGAAAACTCTAACGTAAACATTGAACATGCAAATGCTTCCCTGACGAATAAACCAGCAGAGCACTGGCAGCGGCACTTCCTTCCGCAACACTGAACACAACAAGCCAAGCAATGTCTGTAAATGCTTCAGTGAGAGGGAGAGAGAGAGAATTAGTACGAGTATGTGGCGAGTCCATAGAAGGTGCAGATGACTTTCCAGTCCACACAGACTATCTGCAGAAAAGGACTATCAAGTACTGTGTCAAATTAGAATTATCAACTATTAATTACACTAGCCAATAAAATTCAACTAATCCAGTACAGGAATCAAATTGGTTGTTTTAACTAACTTTGATTCCCGTGTTTTTTTTTCTCTATCACCTAAGTATTTCTTAAATCTGTTGATCAGTATTTTGGCCATTTAATGTTGAAGAAACCCCAATTACAACATCTCACTGGGACAATGGAAACCAGATATCACTTAAAATTCGCCCTCATGAAGTACAAACCAGCGCCCAATAGAACACACAACGCCTGCACAACATCTGGGGTTACATAGCACGAAGGAACTTCCTAGCCAAATATTTAGTTTCACTTCAGGATTTTTTTTTTTTTTTCCACCCACCATCTGCTTGACACGTCCCTCCACTCAACACACGGGATGAGGTGTAACCTTCCTATATTTTCTTGTTTTTATTTAATTTTTGTATCTGCTGAAGAGGATCCCAGAAGGGAATCGTAATATATAGACCAGTTAATCTTCTGTGTTTCTGTGGTTATAATTGAGCATTGACAAATGTTCATTACACTTTAGTTATTCATATATCAATGAAACCACGAAACAAGTGGTTTTGAATCATTTACCAAACTGCGGCAGGCCAGGATTCGACCCCACGAACATTGTCCCCCCTCAAGAGGCCAAACATCTGAGCCATCGATCCTACAAACAACATGAGCCTAGCTCCGGGACTAGTCTTGTTGCAAACCGTTGCACTTTCTCTAATTTTTTGACGTGTTTGACTGGGTGTGGGTTCCATACTGGTGCTGCATACTCCAATATGGGACTGACGTACACAGTGTACAGTGTCGTGAATGACTCCTTAATTAGATGTCGAAACGCTATTCCGAGGTTCGTCAGGAGCCTGTATGCTGCAGCAGTTATTTGGTTGGTGTGCGCCTAAGATGTGCTCGGTATGATGCTCACCCCAAGATCCATTTCCTTGAGTGAATTTTGCAGCCGTTGACCTCTTAGGCTGTACTCCGTCTGCGGTTTTTTTTGTCCTTCCCCAAGCTTCATAACTTTGCACTTGCTGGGGTTAAACTGTAGGAGCCATTCGTCAGACCAGGCTTACAGCCTATCCAGATCCTCTCGTTCGTTTGTGTTCTCATTAGCTTCACATCGTTTGTGAACAGTGACACCTTTGAATATATTCCCTCCGTCATGTCATTCACATATACAAGAAACAGCACCGGACCTGGGACTAGCCCTTGTGGAACCCACTCGACACATTCAACCACTCACATTGTTTCCTTCCTGTCAGGTATGGCCTGATCCATTGCAGAATATTCCCTCTTCCCTCCGCTGTGAATGTGTGTTTGTGCGCGTGTTTAACAATTCACAAACTGTCGAAGTTATTTACAAACATTTCTCAGTGCACAGCAGGATTCGTACCTGCACACTCTGCGTCAAAGTACGCAGTACAAGCCACACATCAAAAATAAAAAACAGAAATCATTGTTTTCAGGCTTTGTCCTTTGTGTTCAGTATGGCTCTCCCACACCATAAACCAATATACAATCATCAAACTGATCGTCAGATTTCTCTGATATTCCTTCTCTATGACGACTATTTTGGCAAAATCGTTTAACATGAACTTAAATCATTGTTGGCAAGTGTTATTAAATAGTTGAGGCAAGGATAGTAAATTCTCTCCTCCTTCCACTCCCTCTGAAAACTATCGACATGAAACAGGAGTACAAATACCGCCCCTGTGGTCGGGTTCCAGACCAGGTCTTACGGTTGCTGGCTTGAACGACAAGGCTGTTGGTGCCAGTCGTGCGCAGACCAACATATGCATAACAACCTGGCTGATCACGAACTGATATTTCATAGCCATTTTATTGGATAGATAGAAGTGGATGGAAGGCATGGCTACCACTACTACTAGATATTTTATATTGCTATAGAACGTCTAGCAGGATGGTGAAGTTCAACGAGGAGAAATTTCAACTACTCAGATATGGAGAACTTTAGGAAATTAAAAATGTATCAAGGTATACGACAAATTCTAACCATACAATAGAACGAAAAAGTAATGTGAAGGACCTGGGATTGATAATGTCAGAGGATCTCGCCTTCAAAGACCACAACATTGTATCTACCGCATCTGCTAGGAAAATGATAGGATGGATAATGAGAACCTTCAAAACTAGGGATGCCAAACCCATGATGATTCTCTTCATATCGCTTGTTCGCTCTAGGCTGGAATACTGCTGTACACTAACGGCCCCTTCAAGGCTGGCGACATTGCTGACCTGGAGAGTGTACAAAGAACTTTCACGGCACACATAAGTACGATAAGGCACCTAAATTACTGGGAACGGTTGAAGGTCCTTGATCTGTATTCCCTGGAACGCAGGCGAGAGAGATACATAATAATATACACTTGGAAGGTCCTGGAGGGATTGGTACCAAACCTGCACACGAAAATCACTCCCCATGAAAGCAAAAGACTCGGCAGGAGATGCAACATCCCCCGATGAAAAGTTTACAGGATTCTTCTACTACAATTTAATTAGGGAAACAAAATCCCGACAATTCCAGTTTATTACTTTGACTTCGGGAAGGTATTCGTCAAAATACCACACCGAAAAGTACTGAGCAAGTTAAAGTTTCACGACACTGGTAAGGAAGTTATCTTCCAAAAGCTAAATCATCTTGTTCTCTAATACCTTATTCTTTCCTGATGGTAAGGAAACTTATGGGAGCCGTCCTATTGCAGGTTGAACCATTTTCTTACTATTTACGTACTTAAAAAAATAGTATTATTTCCTATGCCGCGACTAATACTTTCCAGTTGAAGGTATTGGTAAAAGTGCGACAGTACCGAGAGAATGTGGAAATAGACAAGTATGAACACTGAGACGTCTCGCCAATGGTGTTTTTTTTTTCAATTCTAATACAGAGAGAGCTGTACATACAGCATATACAGTGAAGAAATATAAGTCTGATAAGGTGGATGTCACCTTATCGCGGTATCCTGGTTGGGTAAGATCATCGTAGCCAGAGATTTCGTGATACTAAACCTTCCCGATTTCTGAATGAGAGCGTTCGATTTTGATATAATTTTTGTCTCTTAGTAACGACGCTAGTATATGTTGTCCTCCTTGATCACCAGCTCTGCTCCATCCCATCTCACGATGGGACAAAGTGCTTTCTGATGTAGCACACGGGCGTTGTTTACATCGTCGTCGCTGCAGGCATGTCTGTGTTCTCTATCGCCTTGTTCCATGATGCTGGCTGCTGACCCACAAAGAATCCTATAAACTTCTACCTCGGGCTCACCCAAGTTGGTCTTCCTCTTGATAAAGTCTTTGAGCTGAAGGCGGCCGTATAGAAAGTTGTCATTCTCGTTTTGCTGTCCCTGAGAACATACGAAACGTTTCCTCTTTGTAGATAAATAGGTAGCATAGTCCTTAGGGTGTCACTTTAAATTTATTATATTCATAGCGTTGATTATCATTAGTATGATTAAACTGTTGGATTAATTGAGAACAACTTGGCTTTCTCATTACTCCTCTGCTTTTTATGTGAAATATTGTTCGGTACGATTAATAAGAGTTCATGTTTGACCCTGTTTGCAACCTATAGATTAGTCACATCTGTTACATCAGCCCAGTTAATTAACGTTGCTCATTAAGAAAGGGTTAGAACTTACCTATTTTTTGTTGGATTTACGTGTTCAAAACCTCAGTGGATTAAACACTGAATCGAGAAAGGAATGAATCCTATTTCCAACAATTTGTGGAGGAGGTCGACTCCAACGGGTATCACTTCATGGCTCCATTTACCAATGAGAATAGAAAAAGAAATGATCATTTGTCATACTATAAAGGCTCGTGAAAGTGCACCTCCAATGTGTCTCGAAAGAAGGAAGAGAGAGAGAGAGAGAGAGAGAGAGAGAGAGAGAGAGAGAGAGAGAGAGAGAGAGAGAGAGAGAGAGAGAGAGAGAGAGAGAGAGAGAGAGAAGAGTTAGAGAAGACTAAAATCATGGTTCAACTCTCCAGGTCGCTACATAAGATTTGCAAGATATAAACACGGGGTCGACGACTAAAGCCTGAGTGCGTTGCTACATTTATTCATAAAAGTAACAGCAAACCTCAGACGCAGAATCATCTATAGTTCGAGTAATGGTACCAAGCCAGGAGCGTGAAATCAAAACTCAGTCACTGAAATTTAAATAACACCTACGTGGGGGCAAAGATCGGAGAAAGGTAGAAAACATTGTGAGTTTGTACAATGAAGAATACTGAACTGCGTATTGGTCTACGTAAGGGGCATATAATCAAAAGTCCGTGACAGAAACACAAAATACGCAACCACATGCGTATTAAATCCTTGCAAAAAAATATATATGCTAAATCATCAGGGGTTAGTTAAATAGAATAAACTGTTATAAGCTCAAACAATGATGATCTGCAGAGTGATTTAGTAGGAAAAATTTTCTTCCTGCAACTGCGTACATTGCAAGTTTTTTTTGTTTTTTTGATCGACATTTCACGAGCTCCCAAGAGGGTCCCAATAAGAACTTTGTTTATTTAATCAAAACAATAATTCATACATTCTTTGCCCTTTGTTATATATGTGTTTATAATTTACTAACGAATGATGCAATAATCGCAAACGAGCAAAAACAGATGCAAAACAATCATAATGGAAACCTACATGACAGCTTTATTAATGTTTCATATCATTATTCCTTCAGAATAATGAGTGAAAAAGTAGAATTATTCTTTAATAATCTACTATTTTCATAAAATAATTATATTTTGGTAAGAAAACTAGAGACGTTTTAACAGATGCTCTTATTTTGAAGGCCTTTATCAGTGGCCGTCTTATGCAGAACAGTTGGGGCAACATTGGGCCTATATCGCTCAGGCTCAGGACCTTCAAGATTAAATATTTGTTTTGTGATTTCATTAATATACAGACTGATCGTGGAGGCTGGAATTCAAACGAGAGTAGACTGAAATTAGCTCCCGCCCTTGGATTTCATAGGGGTGACACCAAAGATGCCGCCCCGGGTGACACCAAAGATGCCGCCCCGGGTGAAGGCAACTTACCTTCAGTCTCGCAGCCACTACCTGCAACAAAATAACACAGAATTAAACAAGAATGTAATTTTTTTTATGGAAACAGGAGGAGGCAGTTACTTAGTTTATGGAATGTGAGCAGCAGATTTCCTGTTTTCTATTCTCTGTTTTGGATTAATGAAGCCACCGTGGCGAAGCGTTTTCCTTGTGAATTTCCTAGTTAATGGAAATGTCTCTCTTATACGAGAATTCCTTTTCTGATAAGCTTGATACTTTCTATAATAATGTAGCCTACACAGAGGGGAAAATTCTGTGCAATATTAGACTGTATTGGTGCCAGTTTGCTGCTTTCGCTTAACAAATATAGGTTCTATTTATCTTCGCAGGATTACTGAAGAATGTCTATTCTGAACAGTTAATATTATATATATATATATATATATATATATATATATATATATATATATATATATATATATATATATATATATATATATATATATATATATATATATATATATATATATATATATCTGATATGTATAACACAAAGAAAACTTTAGTGTAGGTATATAGAATTTTCATTTATTAGCCGCCCAGTGTCTTAAAGCATCAAAATTTAAGTCATTAGTATATATACAAATGTATTATGTCTTTATTATTTAGTACAGCAGTAAATATGCTATATGAGACTACAGGTGGTTCAGTTATGTCAGACTCCCTATCCTCTTTACATTCTCTTAATACCCTGAACTCTGAATGTGTCATGCGTACGTATAGGGCCAAGCACAAATACACAGATTATTTACAAAGGGATTAAAGTTGAGCGTATGTAGATTCCATGCCACATAGGCCTCTAGAAGCAATTAGCAATGAACAAAGAGAAAGCCAAATTAAGTTTTGCTTTCTCAAACATAAGTTTAAACACTATTGTTAGAAAACGATTAGCAAGCGAGCTTGAAGAATTAGAACACTGTTATAAAATAGCCGATCAGTTGACCATCGTAATGAAATATGTCAAGAACATGTTTATGAAGAAAGTAACAAGATCATTAGGCCATA
The DNA here is from genome assembly GCA_009830355.1 of Cherax destructor. Classification (NCBI taxonomy): domain Eukaryota; kingdom Metazoa; phylum Arthropoda; class Malacostraca; order Decapoda; family Parastacidae; genus Cherax; species Cherax destructor. The sequence continues at coordinate 251,952 of WNWK01000689.1, forward strand.
AGACGACACCACTGCTAGAATAACGTAAGCAATAGGTATTTGTGGCAGTTCAATTTGTATGGGCTGCCAGTATCACGAAATATAAAATGTGTGGACAGAGAGAGAGAGAGAGAGAGAGGGGTTAGAAAGTCCCAACATCTTAACATACCGTAAATAAAATAATCACTTATGGTTAATGATAAAATATCTGAAATCTTGAGCTGGTATCGACACTTTACACTGGCTGAATGTACTGTTATTTGATTAGATAGCAATATAATATGTGCCCAATATTTACAGGTAATGATTAATAAACATTGGGATTATACTGTGTATACCTATCGAATTGACTAGTCACTAGATGATTAGCTATGAAGATGAGACCGTAATATATGAAATGAGTGTAATATGTTAATGTGTTAGTAACTATGCCCAGTGGCGTTTGACAAATACTCAGTGTGACCTCTGAAATCATTCTTTTTGACACTGTTTACAGGATGAGCTCCAAGTGCACATTAAATAGCTGCTCTGGCTGTTCAAAACAAATATTTTGATACTTGTTTTATAATGTGACAGCCCATCTCTCGAATCAAAGTCAGTATATTATTGTGCCTTTGACAGTCAGTGTTTGACTGTGATACTAAATTTAAACAGTGATTATAAGACAGTGTATATCCGGTTGTCGACTCTGTGGGTCCTCGTATCCCGTTCACCCTCCCAAAGTTTTTATCAGCTCTATGTATTATTGCAGTAAGGTATGTTATAATCGGTTCAAGTTTTTTAAAACTATTGTCTCGCCTAACTACCTCAATCAATAAAATAATTGGCTGAAAACAGTGTATAAGAATATGATTTATGAATTAGCTAATGTTTAGTGTGAATACATATTTTTTTTTAATATATCAGTGCTTCGTAATCTTGAATACACTTTAAATATGTACATTCAGTTCATGGTTGCAATGTACAGGTTTACACTTCAAGTAAATATGTTTGTTTTCACGATCCATGAGAAGTAAATAAAGCATCCTGTCACTGGAACACACGTGACCTGCAAAATGGCCGCCACTCAGCCCTGTGGATTTATTTGATAATCTGAAAAGGAATATTTTGATTTGCTTTGAACTTTTAACACAAATGCATCTTGCTCCACGAAACTATTCTAATGACGATGGAATGTGTAAGCAAATTAGCAAATTATGATACTGATTTTCATTCATTAAATTAAGAATGCCTTTTCTGAGAGGTTTCAAACTTCGCACACTCTGGTTACATACTTCATGAACTGTTTCAACTGGTTTTAGGTTGTACAAGTTCCTCTCTGTTATATATTCTAGTTTTTGTTTGGTAGCTTAAGAATGACCTTTCAGATTTTTAAAGCTAAGAGACGAAAAGTTTGGATTTGTTTTCACGTTTTCTAAACGTCCATTTGCAAATTTTATTTATAAAATTAGTAAGTAAAATATTTAGCATTTCCGGTAATTTAGACATTCAGGTTTACAGTTATAAAACTGAATTTTTAGATCATGTCGTCCAACTCGTATGAATTAATTTTTTTTTACACATTTTCCCTTTTTCATTTAGGATAAAAATATTTTTATCCTGAACTTCAGGAATGTTTCAGAAAATTAAGCTCAAACTTTTAACAAAAAAATGAATGCTGTGCTTTAAGACATTTTGTTACGAAAATCACTGCAGAGAATGTCATAAGGATCAGTCTGTCATGCTTTGTCATATGCCAGTCAGATTAAACCCCATGAAAACATATGTATACCCGTACAAATTATGTTAAGCTGTGGATGAGAGTTTACTAACATAGTTTTGCTTCGTCTCATTGACATCATATTTGCTTAAGTTGAATTTCAGCTCCTGGGCCTCTTAAGAGTTTTGATTCATAACTTCTGTATCTTTTGAAGGTGGTAAGCTAGAAGTTCTTGGTTTCTTGTATTTATCGAGCTATAGTTCCTGAGGTTCTCCAGCTCAGGGGCCTCTAGGAAGGGTTGGGTTGTAGCTCCTAGGTCTCTTGTGGACATTAAACTACATCTCCCGTCTCTACAGACTTTTTTAATGTAGGTACAGTTGCAAGATCTTTTTTGGGATGACTGAGGAGAGGTCGTAGCTGTGTTGATCGAGGCTCACGTCTCATGGATCACACAGCAATCAAAACATGTTTAGTTAACTTTGTTTCTTGGAAGAAAGTTCCTCACAATTAACCTCCATTATTCTCCATGCATTCTCTAATTAGGGTCCCGTTTTTATAAAAAGTTTTCTGTGACTTTCCTTTCGCTGAGAGAGAGAGAGAGAGAGAGAGAGAGAGAGAGAGAGAGAGAGAGAGAGAGAGAGAGAGAGAGAAGAGAGAAGGAAAGGGAGAGAGTCATGGTAGTGATAACTCAGTTCCTCCGGGGGAAAAAGAAAGGAATTTCGGGGTGCGCATCCAAGCCATTACTTGAGCCAAATTTATCACCGCCGCTCGCCACATCTTAAATATCCTCGTAATCTTTACTCCATTAAAATGTTTTACAGCATCCTCATAAGCATATAATTATATCCTTAATTATCATGTATCACAGACTCTGGCATTACGTGAGGGGCTGGAGGGGAAATTTGAGAGTGGGAAGTAGTATTACTGAATACTTGTGTAGTATACTTAGATAATCCCAGCTATGTTATAGCTAGGCTCCCTGGCTAAGTGTGACGTCATGAACCCCTCACTTCCACGCTAGGCATACACTAGATAAGGCAGGCCTGGCTCTTTTCCCCTCAAGACTATCACAATATACGCCTCCTAGAACATCCGACGCGTGTATTCTTTCATCTACATCTCCTTGGCGGACCCCACGACAGGTAAATATGAGCAAAAATGTATTAATTCTGATCAAGATTTTTAAAAACAAATGAACTGAAATCTCCTCCCCTTCATAGGAACAACTTTTACCATATCCCATTCATAACGTGCTGTATGACCCCTATTGCTGACAATAATAACACTATTAATACTAATACTGTTGCTGCTATTACTACTACTACTACTACTACTAATAATAATAATAACAAAAATAATAATAATCAAAATAATATTACCTAACCATACCACGGGTGGGGTTCGAACCCGCAGTCAGAGAGTCTCAAAACTCCAGACCGGCCTGGAGTTTTGAGACTCTCTGACCGCGGGTTCGAACCCCACCCGTGTATGGTTTGTTTGTAATCGTGTCATTACGATTTCGTGAGTCATAATAATACATACGTTTTATATAAAGGTTTCTGGTGAGGAACAACTACAGCCAAGCTTAATCTAATTCTCTCGGGATATTTGAGGAGATGAAATTGTGGGAAATCTCTCTCCCTACTCTGCACTTCCTGTTACGACACTGCTGACTCTCCACACACTGTTACAACACTGCTGACTCTCCACACACTGTTACAACACTGCTGACTCTCCACACACTGTTACAACAATGCTGACTCTCCACACACTGTTACAACAATGCTGACTCTCCACACACTGTTACAACAATGCTGACACTCCACACACTGTTACAACAATGCTGACACTCCACACACTGTTACAACAATGCTGACTCTCCACACACTGTTACAACAATGCTGACTCTCCACACACTGTTACAACATTGCTGACTCTCCACACTGTTACAACAATGCTGACTCTCCACACACTGTTACAACAATGCTGACTCTCCACACACTGTTACAACAATGCTGACTCTCCACACACTGTTACAACAATGCTGACTCTCCATACACTGTTACAACAATGCTGACTCTCCACACACTGTTACAACAATGCTGACTCTCCACACACTGTTACAACAATGCTGACTCTCCACACACTGTTACAACAATGCTGACTCTCCACACTGTTACAACACTGCTGACTCTCCACACACTGTTACAACAATGCTGACTCTCCACACACTGTTACAACAATGCTGACTCTCCACACACTGTTACAACAATGCTGACTCTCCACACACTGTTACAACACTGCTGACTCTCCACACACTGTTACAACAATGCTGACTCTCCACACACTGTTACAACAATGCTGACTCTCCACACACTGTTACAACACTGCTGACTCTCCACACACTGTTACAACAATGCTGACTCTCCACACACTGTTACAACACTGCTGACTCTCTACACACTGTTACAACACTGCTGACTCTCCACACACTGTTACAACAATGCTGACTCTCCACACACTGTTACAACACTGCTGACTCTCCACACACTGTTACAACAATGCTGACTCTCCAACACTGTTACAACATGCTGACTCTCACACACTGTTACAACACTGTGACTCTCCACACACTGTTACAACAATGCTGACTCTCACACACTGTTACAACATTGCTGACTCTCCACAACTGTTACAACAATGCTGACTCTTCCACACTGTTACAACACTGCTGACTTCACACACTGTTACAACACTGCTGACTCTTCACACACTGTTACAACAATGCTGACTCTCCACACTGTTCAACACTGCTGACTCTCCACACACTGTTACAACATTGCTGACTCTCAACACTGTTACAACATGCTGACTCCATACACTGTTACAACAATGCTGACTCTCTACACACTGTTACAACACTGCTGACTCTCCACACACTGTTACAACAATGCTGACTCTCTACACACTGTTACAACACTGCTGACTCTCCACACACTGTTACAACAATGCTGACTCTCCACACACTGTTACAACAATGCTGACTCTCCACACTGTTACAACACTGTTGACTCTCCACACACTGTTACAACATCTGACTCTCCACACACTGTTACAACATTGCTGACTCTCCACACGTGTTACAACATGCTGACTCTCCATACACTGTTACAACAATGCTGACTCTCCACACACTGTTACAACAATTGCTGACTCTCCACACTGTTACAACAATGCTGACTCTCCAACACTGTTACAACAATGCTGACTCTCCACACACTGTTACAACAATGCTGACTCTCCAACACTGTTACAACAATGCTGACTCTCCACACACTGTTACAACAATGCTGACTCTCCACACACTGTTACAACATGTGACTCTCCACACACTGTTACAACAATGTGACTCTCCACACACTGTTACAACATTGCTGACTCTCCACACATGTTACAACAATGCTGATCTCTCACACACTGTTACAACAATGCTGACTCTCCACACACTGTTACAACTATGCTGACTCTCCACACACTGTTACAACAATGCTGACTCTCCACACACTGTTCCAACATTGTGACTCTCCACACACTGTTACAACTTGCTGACTCTCCACACACTGTTACAACAATGTGACTCTCCACACACTGTTACAACATGCTGACTCTCCATACACTGTTACAACAATGCTGACTCTCCACACACTGTTACAACATGCTGACTCTCCAACACTGTTACAACACTGTGACTCTCCACACACTGTTACAACAATGCTGACTCTCACACACTGTTACAACAATGCTGACTCTCCACACACTGTTACAACAATGCTGACTCTCCACACACTGTTACAACACTGCTGACTCTCCAACACTGTTACAACAATGCTGACTCTCACACACTGTTACAACAATGCTGACTTCCACACACTGTTACAACATGCTGACTCTCCAACACTGTTACAACAATGCTGACTCTCCACACACTGTTACAACACTGCTGACTCTCTACACACTGTTACAACAATGCTGACTCTCCACACTGTTACAACAATGCTGACTCTCCACACTGTTACAACAATGCTGACTCTCCACACACTGTTACAACACTGCTGACTCTCCACACACTGTTACAACACTGCTGACTCTCCACACACTGTTACAACAATGCTGACTCTCCACACACTGTTCCAACACTGCTGACTCTCACACACTATTACAACAATGCTGACTCTCACACACTGTTACAACAATGCTGACTCTCCACACACTGTTCCAACACTGCTGACTCTCTACACACTGTTACAACACTGCTGACTCTCCACACACTGTTACAACAATGCTGACTCTCCACACTGTTACAACAATGCTGACTCTCCACACACTGTTACAACACTGCTGACTCTCCACACACTGTTACAACACTGCTGACTCTCCACACACTGTTACAACACTGCTGACTCCACACACTGTTACAACACTGCTGACTCCACACACTGTTACAACACTGCTGACTCTCCACACACTGTTACAACAATGCTGACTCTCCACACACTGTTACAACAATGCTGAAATGAAAACAGTTGTTGATCGAATTCCTAAACTAAGAGAAATATAGATGCAAAGTTAGTTTTTCAGTTGCTGCAGTTGTTGCTGGTGGTGCTGGTACCGTTGTTGCTGTTGCTGGTGCTGCTGGTGCTAGTGCTGTTGTTGCTGCTGCTGTTGCAGTTGTTGTTGCTGCTGTTGCTGCAGTTGTTGCTGGTGGTGCCGGTACCGCTGGTACCGCTGTTGCTGTTGCTGATGTTGCTGTTGTTGCTGTTGCTGTTGCTGCTGCTGTTGTTGCTGCTGCTGCTGTTGCTGATGTTGCTGTTGTTGCTGCTGGTCCTGATGTTTATGTTTGTGTTGCTGGTGCTGGTGTTGCTGGTGTTGCTGGTGCTGGTGTTGCTGGTGCTGGTGTTGCTGGTGTTGGTGTTGCTGGTGTTGTGGTGCTGGTGTTGTTGGTGCTTGTGTTGCTGGTGCTGCTGGTGTTGCTGGTGCTGGTGTTGCTGGTGCTTGTGTTGCTGGTGTTGCTGGTACTGGTGTTGCTGGTGCTGGTGTTGCTGGTGCTGGTGCTGCTGGTGCTTGTGTTGCTGGTGCTTGAGTTATTGTTGCTTTTGCTGCTGTTAGTGCTGTTTCTCGCACTGGTGCTGCTGTTAGTGCTGTTGCTCGCACTGGTGTTGCTGTTAGTGCTGTTTCTCTCACTGGTGCTGCTGTTAGTGCTGTTTCTTTCACTGGTGCTGCTGTTAGTGCTGTTGCTCTCACTGGTGCTGCTGTTAGTGCTGTTTCTCGCACTGGTGCTGCTGTTAGTGCTGTTGCTCGCACTGGTGCTGCTGTTAGTGCTGTTTCTCTCACTGGTGCTGCTGTTAGTGCTGTTTCTTTCACTGGTGCTGCTGTTAGTGCTGTTGCTCTCACTGGTGCTGCTGTTAGTGCTGTTTCTCTCACTGGTGCTGCTGTTAGTGCTGCTTCTCTCACTGGTGCTGCTGTTAGTGCTGTTTCTCTCACTGGTGCTGCTGTTAGTGCTGTTTATCTCACTGGTGCTGCTGTTAGTGCTGTTTCTCTCACTGGTGCTGCTGTTAGTGCTGTTTCTATCACTGGTGCTGCTGTTAGTGCTGTTGCTCTCACTGGTGCTGTTGTTAGTGCTGTTTCTCTCACTGGTGCTGCTGTTAGTGCTGCTTCTCTCACTGGTGCTGGTGTTAGTGCTGTTTCTCTCACTCGTGCTGCTGTTAGTGCTGTTTCTTTCACTGGTGCTGCTGTTAGTGCTGTTGCTCTCACTGGTGCTGCTGTTAGGGCTGTTTCTCTCACTGGTGCTTCTGTTAGTGCTGTTGCTCTCACTGGTGCTGCTGTTAGTGCTGTTTCTCTCACTGGTGCTGCTGTTAGTGCTGTTTCTTTCACTGGTGCTGCTGTTAGTGCTGTTGCTCTCACTGGTGCTGCTGTTAGTGCTGTTTCTCTCACTGGTGCTGCTGTTAGTGCTGTTTCTCTCACTGGTGCTGCTGTTAGTGCTGTTTCTTTCACTGGTGCTGCTGTTAGTGCTGTTGCTCTCACTGGTGCTTCTGTTAGTGCTGCTTCTCTCACTGGTGCTGCTGTTAGTGCTGTTTCTCTCACTGGTGCTGCTGTTAGTGCTGTTGCTCTCACTGGTGCTGCTGTTAGTGCTGTTTCTCTCACTAGTGCTGCTGTTAGTGCTGTTTCTCTCACTGGTGCTGCTGTTAGTGCTGTTGCTCTCACTGGTGCTGCTGTTAGTGCTGTTTCTCTCACTAGTGCTGCTGTTAGTGCTGTTTCTCTCACTGGTGCTGCTGTTAGTGCTGTTTCTCTCACTAGTGCTGCTGTTAGTGCTGTTTCTCTCACTGGTGCTGCTGTTAGTGCTGTTGCTCTCACTGGTGCTGCTGTTAGTGCTGTTTCTCTCACTAGTGCTGCTGTTAGTGCTGTTTCTCTCACTGGTGCTGCTGTTGGTGCTTTTGCTGGTGTTTTTGTTGCCGTTGATACTCCTGGTGCTGCTTCTGTTGTTGTTGCTGCTGCTGCTGCTGCTGCTCCTACTGCTGCTGCTACTGCTGCTGCTACTGCTGCTGCTGCTGCTCCTACTGCTGCTACTACTACTATTACTACTACTACTACCATTATTACTGCTACTACTACTACTACTATAACTACTACTACTATAACTACTACTGCTATTACTACTACTACTACTGCAACTACTACTATTACTACTACTACTACCATTATTACTGCTACTACTACTACTACTATAACTACTACTACTATAACTACTACTGCTATTACTACTACTACTACTGCAACTACTACTACTACTACAACAACAACTACTACTACTGCAACAACTACTACTACTGTGTCGTAAAATGGTTGACAATTTACCTGAAGTTTACCTGGAGAGAATTCCAGGGGTCAACGCCCCTGCGGCCCGGTCTGTGACCAGGCCTCATGTTGGACCAGAGCCTGATCAACCAGGCTGTTACTGCGGGCTGCACGCAGTCCAACGTACGAACCACAGCCCGGCTGGTCAGGTACCGACTTTAGGTGCCTGTCCAGTGCCTGCTTGAAGAGAGCCAGGGGTCTGTTGGTAATCCCCCTGATGTATGCTGGTTGAACAGTCTTGTTACCAGTGTTGGTAAGATATTTGAAAGTGCCTTTCTATTACTATTCCTACTGTTTGTACTATTAGTACTACTGCACCCAAAAATACATTTAGCAACAAATATTACTACTGTTACTGCTACTACTACTACTCCTGCTAGTTTTAGTACTACCACTACTACTGTCACCAGTACTAGTAGTGGGGTATCTCTTGGGGAAACAAACAATATTCTCCTTATGGACTTATACATTCACATTGAAAGAGGTAAAAAAAATGGGACGAGAAAATCTAAACGTGACTATGAAATTAAAGTCGAAATTAGTAAAAGTGTACAGAACAAATGTTAGAAAAAAATAAATGTACTTAAAATTGGACAGCCTTATGATAATGACAGGGAATATATAGATGAGATCCCAGTAATTAAAAAATTGTAGAAGATATGAAGAAAGAGATGGTAGTGAGTAGAGACAAGGTCATTCAACAAGGGGATAAAATCAAGCAAAAATATCTTCCCAGGAATCAATGAACAGCTTTTTGAAGGTAAGACTCATGAACAACATATCGAAAATATTATTAAGGAACCATTTCTCCTATAAGGAACTTTGTGGATCCAAAACTGAGATTAAAACAGCTATTCTATATATAGAGAGAGAGATAGACAGAGAGAAAGAGAGGCAGACAGACAGACAGAGATCAGGTCTGTAGACAGTAAAGTGTATTGCGTGGTTGGATCTGTGTTGTTTACATCATTAGGTTGCGGTTTCTTAATGAGGTACAGGCATCTTCGTTTTGCATGACTGTGTAAGACACTGCTATCTTTATGATTTCCATACAAATGTCTTTCATTTTTAAATTAAAGAGTTTTCTAGATAATCTTTCCGAGCTGATAAAGCTTCCCTCTGTTCGCTGGAATCGTATCTGAAATGGAGACTAATATCGCTGCTAGGAATGGAAATTTGTAGGATACTGTTTACTAAGTCGCTAAGCGCACGTCGCTCCATTTCATAAAGTGGTGGGTGGTGTTCTAATGTTGCGCACATGTATACCTGGAGGAGTAAGTCTGGAGAGTGTTCCGGGGGTCAGCGTCCCCTGTGGTCCATGACCAGTTGAAGCTGTCACATCTTCAAGCGTTGATATATTAGTTTAGATATGTAATTACGTTTTCAAGACAGGTAGGGATGGTGGATGGTCGGATATAGATGAAGTGCACAAAAATAACGAATATTAATGTGTTTAAAAAACGTAACCAAATTAAATTTCTCCAGTGCCCAAGGCCGGAAGTAGTGTTTGTAAGTTTTTTTCTTTGCTGTGGAAGGACCCAAGACTGTTCATCTGTCTCCCGGCATACATAAGGGGGATTACCAATAGACCCCTGGCTGTCTTCAAGAAGGCGCTGGACAGGCACCTAAAGTCAATACCTGACCAACAGGGCTGTGGTTCATAAGTCGGTTTGCCTGCGCCCGGCAGTAACAGCCTGTTTGATCAGGCCCTGATCCACCGCGAGGCCTGGTCATGGACCGGGTCCCGGAGGCGTTGACCCCAGGAATAACCGCTAGCTATACTCCAGGTATTACTGATGAAAGATTAATTAATTAACAGTTAAATAGGTTCTCTAAACATTTCCGTAAAATGCTAAAAATAAGCTACTGAACAATGGAAATAAGTTAAAGGACCCCCATGGAAATAAGTCACTATGTCTGACTTTTAGGGTTATCCTGGGTTCTCTACACATATGCTGCTATGTATGATAATCTATGTAACTGTATTTGTGTATACCTAAATAAACTTTCTAATCGTACGTATTGCAAGGAGAGAATAAATAACAAGAATGTCGTAAGAGATTATAACGAAAACCTGTGAAAATGTCTGAATCTTCACGATGAAGAAAATAGACATCAGCTTCAAGAGACGGTGGCATTACTTAATTCAGGGAGTGTCACCTTGTGCACATTGGTATATTGTGATTACGGTTGAGATCTGTGCTCCTGCTGCCCACCAGAGCTGTGCTCCGGCTGCCCACCACAGCTGTGCTCCTGCTGCCCACCAGAGCTGTGCTCTTGCTGCCCACCAGGACAGCAGGAGCACCAGTGTTGCTTGAGTCCAGTCTGGATATAATTACCTGTATTGTTTAGATGCAATTACCCGTGTTGCTTGCATATTATTATGCTTGCTGTTTGCATACAATTATGCGTGTTGTTGGCGAATAATTCCCCGTGTTATTTTAATATAATCATACATATTGTTTGCATACGATTACTTGTAATTATATATATATATATATATATATATATATATATATATATATATATATATATATATATATATATATATATATAAATATATATATATATATATATTATAAAGGTTAGATTTAGTTAAATTAGGTATGTTAGGTTTGGTTAGGTGGAAGATAGGCTTGACTAGGTGAAGTTATGTTAGGCAAGGTTAGGATAGGTTAAAATAAGTTAGGTTAAGTAAGCCTCCTAGGGTTAAGTTTAGATTAGGTTTGGATAAATTAGGACAGGTAGTGTTGAAATACAGCAAGCTGGTAAATATGGCAGCTGAGGGTAAATTTAATAACTCTTGTAAACGTACCAGCTGCCCGTATAATGCACCAGCTGCCCCTGAATCGCATCAGCTGCACTGTACCGTAGCAGCTGCACCAGTACCGTACTACCTTAATCTGTAACTTACTAGCAGCGTCTGTAAGACAGCAGGTACTGTAACACAGTACCTACCTTCTGCAACCGACTCGCTAGAAGTCCTCTTGGGAAATTGCAAGCAATTTCCCCGACGCAGCGTGGAGATGAGTGAAGATTAATTTATCACACAACGAGAGTGAAGTAAGCGTGGCTGCGGCGGCGGCTGCGGCAAGATAGATGGAGCGGTGTGTGGATGATGGAGGGGAATGTGCAGGTGAGAAAGTGAGAGGACGAGCCTAGGAGACTTCGGTGAAGGGTGATGGAAGGGTGAGCTAGAGTGAAGGGACGTGGAAACACTCCCTTTACTTCAAGATTGATAAAAAAGGGAAGTGAGAGGGGAAAAGGAAGAGATGAAAGAAAATGAAAGTGAGTGAGATGGAGTAATATGAGGGAGAGAGTGAATAAAGTGAGGGAGAGGTTAGAAAGAGAGTGAAGGAGAGGGAAGAGTGTTAGGGAGAGGGTAGAGTGTGAATGCCTTGTGGAACAGAGCTTTTCACAGTAGCTGCCTGGGACTTTACTCTGTTTACTATTACTCTTTGTGTTCTATTTGTCAGGAAGTTATAGATCCATCTATCAACTTTTCCTGTTATTCCTTTATCACGCATTTTGTGCGCTATTACACCATGGTCACACTTGTCGAAGGCTTTTGAAAAGTCTGTGTATACTACATCTGAATTATGTTTATCCTCTATAGCATCGGACCTTGTCATAGTGGTCAAGTAGCTGTGACAGGCAGGAGCGACCTGCTCTAAACCCGTGTTGCCCTGGGTTGTGTAAATGATGGGTATCTAGGTGGTTGGCGATCTTGCTTCTTAGAACCCTTTCAAAGATTTTTATGATATGGGATGTTAGTGTTATCGGTCTGTAGTTCTTTGCAATTGCTTTACTGCCACCTTTATAGAGTGGGGCTATGTCTGTTGTTTTTAGTGTGTGTGGATGACCCCTGTGTCCATAGAATGCTGAAGGCACGTGACAGAGGCTTCTTGCAGTTCTTGATAAACACAGAGTTTCATGAGTCTGGGCCTGGGGCAGAGTGCATGGGAATTCCATTTATTGCCTTTTCAAAGTCTTGTTGTGTTAGGATAATATCAGAGATTTTTGAGATGACCAAATTTTGGGACTCGTTCATAAAGAATTCATTTGGATTGTCGACCCTTAGTCTGGGCAGCGGCTCACTGAACACTGAGTCGGATTGGGACTTCAGTATCTCACTCCTTTCTTGGCTGTCATCTGTGTATGTTCCATCTCACCTAAGCAGGCTCTTCTCGGCAGCTCTGTGATTCTTCGCCTTCGTCTGTAAATGGAGCGTCTCTCTCTTTCTAGTTTACATCTTCTCTTTCTTTTTCTTAATGGAATGTGCTTTGAGTTTATTTTTTTCTAGGCAAAGGTTCGGATCTGTGTGGTTTAGGATATCTTCCCAGCTTGTTTTTGTTATTGAAGTTGAATTTTGTTAAGACACCCTCATGACTGATCACATTTTGCTGGTCAGGAGCCCTGTGCATACATGTCTGTACCTCTATTATGATTTGATCTGAGTGTATTATCTTTGATACGGTTATATTACGTATCAAATCGTCGTTGTTAGAGAAGATTAGGTCCAGCGTATTTTCTAGGCTTGTTGGCTCTAATATTTATTGGTTTAAGGTGAATAAGGAGGTTAAGGAGGTCGCCTGTGGGCTTCAGATGAGAGGGGATGATGGTTCCCAGTAGGTAGGAAAGGTAGTAGGTAGGAAAGGTAGTAGGTAGGAAAGGTAGTAGGAAAGGCGAAAACTCTAGCTGGTTGCCTGTTGTGCTACCTGTATCTGATAGGATCTGACGCTCCCCTACTGATCAAAACCAAATTTCAGGAGACTTAATTGCCTTGAATCATCTTTAATAGCCATTTCAGCCACTAGATATATTAAAGGCAGCTTCATCACCTCTGAAGTTTTAGCAAGAGATCTTCATAAAGCAATAAACCAGACCATCACATACCAACCAAGACTTACCTCCACTTCTTTTACTATTACTACCAATACTACTACAACTAAGCTACTACTACTAATACTTCTATTACTACTATGTCTACTAATACTACTACCAACAACATGGGCCAGAAGTAATAATGTTAGAATTACCAACAAAATGTAGCACATGTGTCCTTTAACTTAAGATGGGCCAGTAGAAATATGGCAGTGTTCATGCGTCTTCACCTCACGTTGTTACCAACGTCAGGTGAAGGGTTACTGCTTAAATAGGCAATGGAGCAGTTCAGAATTTCAAGTAAAAAATTCTGCAGAAAGAAACGAACACTAATATATTATGATTTGGAAGATATATGTAATATACATTGACCGTTGACTTGCGCCTATTACTATTTAAATAAGAAAATTTAAGTTAACGCCCCAACAAACACCGCCAGTTAAGTGCTAAAAACTCGACTTTTTCTGTCCAACACTTGATGGTGTACATCACCTCACCGTCTTTCTGGAGTCCTTTCTGACTCCTCTATGAACTTTTCTTTGAACCTCATGTTGAGCTCCTCACATACTTCACGGTCGTTTCTTGTGATCTCTCCTCCTTCCTTTCTCAGCCTGATTACCTGGTCCTTGACTGTTGTTTTCCTCCTGATATGGCTGTACAACAGCTTCGGGTCAGATTTGGCTTTCGCTGCTATGTCATTTTCGTATTGTCGTTGGGCCTCCCTTCTTACCTGGGCATATTCATTTCTGGCTCTACCACTGCTCTCCTTATTCTTCTGGGTCCTTTGCCTTCTCTACTTCTTCCATTCTCTAGCACACTTGGCTTTGGCCTCTCTACACCTTTTGGTAAACCAAGGGCTCATCCTGGCTTTCTCGTTATTTCTGTTACCCTTGGGTACAAACCTCTCCTCAGCTTCCTTGCATATTGTTTTCACATATTCCATCATCTCATTTACTGACTTCCCTGCCAGTTCTCTGTCCCACCGAACCCCGTGCAGGAAATTCTTCATGCCTGTGTAGTCACCTCTATTGTAGTTTGGCTTCATTTGTCCTGCCCTTCCTGCTTCCCTCTCTACTTGTAACTCTACTATGTATTCGAAGCTCAGAACCACGTGGTCACTGGCCCCGAGGGGTCTTTCAAATGTGATGTCCTCAATATCTGCACTGCTGAAGGTGAATACTAGGTCCAGTAGTAGTGTTCCTTACGTGCTGGTACATGAGGTTTTCCAGTACCACCTCCATCTTAGCCCGCCACGTTTCTGGGCCCCCATGTGGCTCCAAGCTCTCCCAGTCGATTTCCTTGTGCCTGAAGTCACCCATAATCATCAGCTTTGCCCTGTTCGCATTAGCCCTTCTGGCCACTTCAGCCAGTGTGTCAACCATCGTTCCGTTACTCTCATCATACTCTTGCCTTGCCCTCCTGCTGTTCTGTGGTGGGTTATACATCACTGTAATTACCACCTTGGGACCTCCAGACTGAAGTGTTCCTATTATGTAGTCTCTTGCTTCTCCTCTGTCTCCTCTCTCCAGCTCATCAAAAACCCATTGTTTTTTGATGAGTAGTGCCACTCCTCCACCCCCTCTGTTCCCTCTGTCTTTCCCCAGGAAAAGATGACATCTGTTATCATGGAAAGATGACATCTATTATCATTCCTGTGAGCTTGGTATCTGTGAGAGCTATGATATCAGGTGATGCTTCTTTGATTCTTTCATGCCACTCCTCCAACTTATTTGTTATTCAATCAGCGTTGGTGTATCATACCTTCAGTTTCCTCTCCAACATTGTGTTCTGGGGGTCTGTGGGAGTGGAGGATTTGGCAGTGTGCTGTGGAATTCTTCGGCATAGTGTGGGGTGGGGGCTGTTGGTGTGGATTGTGGGTTGTGTTGAGATAGCGTGTTTGACTGTGGGGTTCTGAGGATGGTTCTATGTGTGCTTGTGCTTGTTGATCTGCCCTGCTCTGGTTATCCTCTGCTGACTCTGTCCTTGTCT
This sequence comes from Cherax destructor, assembly GCA_009830355.1. Taxonomy (NCBI): domain Eukaryota; kingdom Metazoa; phylum Arthropoda; class Malacostraca; order Decapoda; family Parastacidae; genus Cherax; species Cherax destructor. Next base: position 267,415 of record WNWK01000689.1, read on the forward strand.
CTCCTCCCCGCCCCTTTTGTTTCTGTGTCCTCTCCTTCAGCTGCTGTCGTTCTGTTCTTGTTCTATCGCAGTCTAGGAACACCCTCTTGTATGTTGATGATTCCTTCAGCCGTGGTTTCTCTTGCAGGATCCTGTTCTGCATCGTTTCTGTCTTGAAAATCAGTTTGACTGTCCTATTTCTCCCCTTCAAGTACCACCCTATTCTCTGAAAATTTCCTATCCTCGCCTATTTCTTTGATGAGGTTTTCAATCTATGTTTTTTCTCTCTGGCATCTTTCATTGTGTGTCCTCCCTTCACTCTTCTGAAGCCCATGAATAAACACTGACTTCTCCCTATCCTCCTCCCATTGCCTTTTCCTCTGTGACTCTGGGTCCCATTTGTACATGACCATTGTCTCCCTTATTTTTTCCTTTAACTCTTGGTGGCATGGTCATGCCTCCCTCTGCACGGGACCTGTCACCTTCTCTACCTTCTCCTCTCTCACTTACTGCCATCCCTGCTTCCAACAGCTCTCCCCCTGCTTGGTGGACTGATTAGGCCTTAGCGTAAGTCTTGTTTCCTTCCTTTCTGTTGGGCTCCTCGTTCACTAAGTGTGTACCTACTTCAGATACCACGCCTCCTCTGGGCAATAGCTCTGTAACTCGCTTCAGCATATTTACCTCATATTCTAGGGCCCGTATCATGGCCTCTTCGGCTTCAGTTTGTGACTCTCTTTTCTTCTTCTCTGCCTCCATCCTCTTCTCCATTTTCACAGAAGGTTCAGCTAGTTTGCTCTCCCACTCTTGTTCCATCCTTTTACATTGCTGTTTCATCCCTTCTTCCTTACCAGGACCATCTTCCTCTGATCCCCTGAGCCTTCGACTTTCCCTCTGAGCCCCATTTTTTTAATGGGTTAGGTTTTGTAGTGCGTGTATGTGCTGTTTGTGAGTGTGTGCATGCGTGCGTGCGGGGGAGGGAGAGGGACAGGGAGAGTGATGGGGTGGTGGAGAGAGTGGGAAGTGGGGTAGAGGGAGAGGGAGAGAAAGAGATGAGTAAGAATGGGGGAGAGAGAGGAAAAGAAAGGGGAGAGAGGAAAGAGAGAGGGAAAGGCAAAGTTGCAGAGAGCGATTGGAAAAGGGAGAAGTAGAGGGGAGGAGGGGAGTTAAAGGAGGAGAGGAGGAGGAGGAGGAGGAGGAGGAGGAGGAGGAGGAGGAGGAGAGAGAGAGAGAGAGAGAGCGAGAGAGAGAGAGAGAGAGAGAGAGAGAGAGAGAGAGAGAGAGAGAGAGAGAGAGAGAGAGAGAGAGAGCGGTGTGTGTGTGTACTCACCTAGTTGTGGTTGCAGAGGTCGAATGTGTGTGTGTCACTATTTCAATATAATAAGTAGCACACCTTGATTAGTGAAATATTATTTTAGATTATATTTTATACGAATTGTCAATATTCTGTTAGACATAACACTAAGCCTCACTCATTCACCCAACTTGTCCTGTAAAATTATCCTTCACCTGAGTAGATGTGACTAATGTATAATGATGACTGACATGCCATCATAACTCTCCCATTTTAATATATTCTGTCACCGTTTAAAATATTTTTTGTTTTTATAATAGTATTGGATATAATATATTAAAGATAATTAATTCATTTATGTATTCATAAATCTTCTTTGACATAAATACAAAGAGAGTTATTAATTTTGTCAACCAATCACCATCAGACAGCAATTAATTTTGTCAACTAATCACCATCAGACACAATTAATTTTGTCAACTAATCACCATCAGACAGCAATTAATTTTGTCAACTAATCACCATCATCGATTCCAACTGGGTTAATTCATTCATGAAAATAGTCTTTACTCCTCTGTTTACTTTCCCTGAGTTGCTGGATGTCACTTCTGCCCAGCAGAGAGAATATAGGATTTTTTCCCTGCAAGTGTACATGTCCATCACTCAGCGACAGGCATTTTCTTTTTTTTCTGTTTCTGGCAAGCCAGAACACAGTGGCATGTACATTCACTACTTTTCTTTGCATGATTCCTCTGACAAGACGAGTATTCTTGTTTCTCTGTGCCCTCCGCTTCTGTGACTACACAATTTCTCGACTCAGAAATTTCTCTTCTTCGCAGTACGTTCTATCACCTTGGCTACCTTCCTGATGTCATAAACTCTGTCTCTCACTTGCTAAACGAACTGTCTTCTCTCCCAAACTCTCTCCTGTGATATCTCCTATTGTTTGCCTTCCCTATATTCCCAGTCGCCTAAATCTTAGCAACACCCTCTGTCCTTTAAATATCAAACTTACATCTCACCACACTAATACATTTCGTTGTAATCTGGTTCCTATTTCTCCTACCACTGTTGCTTCCATTATCTAGTCTACTCCATTTCCTGCTCCTCTTGTCGTTCCAGATACTCTGATAAAATTGGCCGCTCTCTTTCCGACAAACTTAATTAAAGATAACAAAAGAAGTTTTCACCTTATTGACACTAATAATGCATTTTTCTGTCATGTTAGAGATCAAAGTCATACTATCAACTGGTCTTCTACCAAAACTGCTCTTTTCACAGTCTTATCAAAACATCTCCTATACACAGCAGTCCTAACAAGAATCTTAGTCCTGGCTTTGTCGTCAAGGGTTCCTTCTGTACTTGTTACGTTGTCAAATGCTGTAGACTTCAGATTTGACCTGGCCTTAGTCTCCTCCTCTTCTTACCTCTTGACCTTTCTAGTATTTTCATGGCCATTCCTGTCTTCTGTCTTAAAGAGGTTATTATCCCGCAGTAGATTTTGTTCTACCGCAGTGGACCAGTAGGTCTTCTGCAGAGCTCCTCTGTTCTCTTGTTCTTATGAACTACCTTCAATATTATTACTTCTATTTTTTCACTAATTCTACAGTCATTATTTTTTTCCCTAGTTTTACACTATTACCACAACTGCTTCCTTCATATTTTTACTTATACCACATCTGCGCTACTCTACTACTTGTATCACTACTACTATTAGTATTACTACTCATCCTACTACTACTAGTATCACTACTACTATTACTATTGCAACTGCTATTATTTCTGCTACTGCTACTACTATTACTACTAATACTATTTCTTCGTTCTTCTCTACCTTTTTTCCAGTTCATCTGTGACCTGTACTATAACCATTTGTTTGCAGTTGGTACACGATATAACTAAACACGCAATATACCAACACAACTTATGACAATACAGTTGGCACAAGATGCATCCAAGCACACTGTACACCCTCGCTATATATATGAACATAGAAAGAAAACCCATCTTGACAGAAGTGCATTAAAAACTATACTGGCTGGTGTTGGAGGAGGGGTTAGAAATCTCTCTGGTGAGCTCATAATTCCTTTGTTATATTCCTTTGAATCGATTCCTGTACACAGAGTTTTAGCCATGGGTGATACTTTAAATATTAGGAAAGTAATTTTCTTTTTTGAAAATTAAATATACTGAAAATATACTCGAAATTCAGGATGGCATCATCTGAAACTCTCACACGGACTGACTAGGCATTGACTGCATCATTAGAAACTGAGAAATATCTTTTCGGTAAGAATGGACTTCGTTATGGAACCTCAAAACGTCTCTTGAGGAAAGGATTACATCTATTTTTTTATAACTTGATAATAACTCACTTGGAATGGACTGCGTCTTGTGGATACTCACAAAGACCTATATATGATGGGACTGCGTATTGTGAATCCTCACTAGGATTATCTAGGAATTCACTACATCTTCTGGAATCACCCAAGATAGTACCAAGGAACGAACTACATACCTTAAAACTTGAAAAAAAAGACTAGCAAAAAACTGCGTGTTCTTGAATCTCACAAATACTTCCTAAGAATTGACTGCATCTTCTGGAACTTCACCATGATTCCCTTGGAAGGGAACAAGACTCCAGGATATATATATTACATGTGTATGCCAGGAGACTCCCACCGACACCTTGGGAACCTTGAATGAGATGGATGGGGAGGAAACAAATTTTAACTTCGTCTTACTAAAGTTTACCAGTGAACGATTGCCATAAAATAGGCGACAAACATGAGTGCTTTAGGAGGCTATCAAATGTCAATTTAGATTCTCCAAAAGTTATAATTGAGAATTGGCTTGAGTGCCTAGGGTGGAGGTGTGGCATGGCTGCTTCAGCGAAATACGCAGAGAAATAGTGTGATTTTAAATCATAGAATTTATAGCGTTAGGACGGTGGCAGAATAGAATGGCCCAGAGCAAGAGATTATTAATAATGTATTTTGGGAGGCTACTGATCATAGTACACGCACTAACAGTAGACCACGGTACGTTGACTGGCAGTAGACTACACTGGCAGCAGATACCACTGCATACACTGACAATTGACCTCAATACGGAATGAAATTTGACCACAGTACACACTGTTGGGGCTATGCACATTTCAGAGCGGTGGGGATATTACATAAACTGGTATAGAGGCACTCAGTATATAACTAAATACATTTTGCCAACTGGCAGTTCGTCATATCCTGGCCTAGAACCAGAGAACTTCCCCTGGCAGTTCTAAAGCAATCACCCTGCCAGTGAGAGAGAAAGAGAGAACACCTCTGGCAGCGTGTTAGAGACTACACAATAACAATGGATTTGACTCATTAGAGAATACGCTGTAGCAGAGTACTATATAAAACACCCTACCTGTAGATAGATACAGTAAACACTTTTCCAGGGACCAGAATTCACGGCCAGAATATTATAGATCACACCGTGCCAGTGGATCCCGAGGGCTAAAATATAAACTGACACTTACCATAGAACACACTATGGCAGGGGGGATACAGTACGCTCCCTGCCAGAGGAGAAGAGAACACTCACTGACAGAGGTATACAGTACACATCCTGCCAAAAGAGAAGATAACACACTATAACAGAGGGATACAGTACACACCCTGCCAGAGGAGAAGAGAACACAGTCTGACAGAGGTATACCGTATGCACCCTACCAGAGAAGAGAACACACTCAGAGGTATACAGTACGCATGCTGTCATGTACGTGGAGTATTACCCTGGCAGCTACTATGACAGATGATTGCTACTTCGTAACTCCAATATGTTATAAATTTGACCAGGTAACAAATTCACGAAATTGTATTCTAATCTTTCGAAGTTATAAATCTTTTTCAATTGAATTGGATAACTGATCTATTGAGGTGATTACTATTGTCAAACTAATGCAAACAAATCACACTCGTCCGCAATCAGCTTTAACAAAATACTAGTTTTATTGCTATTTTCCAATGAGCATTTGTTATGTTAGGGCGCTCTCCCAAACACACACACACACACACACACACACACCGCGGGGCCAGGAGCTACGAATTGACCCCTGCAGCCAATTAGGTGAGTACACAAACACTCACATACACACAGAGCCGGGCGAGCAACAAGCGCAAACACCCACAGAACCACCCTCAGAACCCCACAGCCAATACAAACCACACTCCACACTCACAGCCACCACCCACAGTATGCAGTAGAATCCCATAGCACCCTGCCAGGTCCCCCACTCCCCCAGCCCCACAAACCCCTAGAATACAGTGCTGGAGAGGAAACTGAAGGTATGGTACACCAACGCTGATGTAATAATGAATAAGTGGCAGGAGTGGCACGAAAGAATCACAGAAGCGTCACCAGACATCATAGCTCTCACAGAAACCAAGCTCACAGGAATGATAACAGACGCCATCTTTCCAACTGGGTATCAAATCCTGAAGAAAGACAAAGACAAAGGAATAGAGGGGGTGGAGGAGTGGCACCGCTCATAAAAAAATGGAATTTTGAGGAATTGGAGAGAGAAGACACAGGAGAAGGAAAGGACAACATAATAGGAACACTTCAGGTTGGAGGTCCCAAGGTGGTGATTGCAGGGATGAATAACCCACCACAGAATAGCTGGAGGCCAAGGCAAGAGTATGATGAGAGTAATAGAGCGATGGGTGACACATTGGCTGAAGTGGCCAGAAGGACCCATGTGGGCAAGGCAATCACAAACAAAAATTGACTGGGAAAACCTGGAGCCACATGGGGGCCTAGAAACATGGAGGGCTAAAATGTTGGAGGTATTACTGAAAAACCTCATGCATCAACACGTTAGGGTCACTTCCAGAGAAAGAGAGGAGAGGACGAACCAGCAAGACTGGACCTAGTATTCACCTTGAGTAGTGCAGATATTGAGGACATCACATACGAAAGGCCCCTCGGAACTAATGATCACGTGGTTCTGAGCTCCGAATACATAGTAGAGTTACAAGTGGAGAGAGAAGCAGGAAGGGCATGACGAATAAAGCTAAACAACGAGAGAGGGGACTACACAGGCATGAAGAATAAGTTTCTAGACCCTGTACTTTCTACAAGATTGATGACTGACACTTCACTCCAGGCCGAGGACTGATTACCCAAACTCTTCCTTACCTTATGATTGACTGATGAAGCCACTGTGTGGGAAACTTCAGATCCAAAGTGAGTCTATATAAATGAGATTCCACGAGTTTCAGTGGACAAGAACTGGCGAAATAAAATGAGATGATAATAGACAACAATATGAGGGCGGAGAAGCGGTTATTCCCAAGGTTAACAGAAATAATGAGAGGGCTAGGATGAGCCCTTGCTTCACCCAAAGGTATAGAGAGGCCAAAACCAATTGCATTAGAGAATGGAAGAAGTATAGAAGGCAAAGGGTGCAGGAGAATAAGGCGAGTAGTCGAAGAGCTAGAAATTAATTTACACAGGTAAGGAGGGAGGCCCAATGACAATACGAAAATGACATAGCATCGAAAGCCAAGTCCGACACGAAGCTGTTGTACAATCGTCAGGATTAAAACTAACAGTCAAGGACCAGGTAATCAGGCTGAGGAAGGAAGGAGGAGAGATCACAAGACATGAGCGAGAAGTAAGTGAGGAGATCAACATGAGATTTAAAGAAGTATTCACAGTAGAGACAGAAAAGGCTCCAGAAAGAGAATGGTGGGGTACACCATCAAGTGCTGTACACAATACATACAACGAGGAAAAGGTGAAGAGGCTGGTAAGCAAACTAGATACCTCAAAGGCGATGGACAGGATAATAGCTCTCCATGGGTCCTGAGAGAGGAAGCAGAGGGCTCTGTGTACCACTAACAGACATTTTAAACACTTTCGAAACAGGGCAACTACCTGAGGTATGGAAGACAGCAAATGCAGTCAAATATTTAAAAAAAAGGAGACAGATACGAAACATTAAACAACAGACCAGTGTCACTGACATGTATATTATGCAAAGTCATGGAGAAGATTATCAGAAGAGTGGTGGAGCACCTAGAAAGGAATGAGCTTATCAAAGACAACCAGCACGGATTCGGATTCAGGGAGTGAAAATCCTGTGTTACAAACCTTCTGGAGTTCTTGAACAGGGTGATAGCTGTAAGACAAGAGAGAGAAGGATGATAGATTGCGTTTATTTGGACTATAAGAAGGCTTTTGACAGTTCCACACAAGAGATTAGTGCGAAAGCTGGAAGACAAGGCAGAGATAACAGGGACGGCACTACAATGGATCAAAGAATACCTGACGGGAAGGCATCGGCGAGTAATGGTACGTGACGATGTGTGAAAGTGGGCTCCTGTGATGAGAGGTGTTCCACAGGGGTCAGTCCGAGGACCAGTGCTGTTTCTGGTATATGTGAATGACATGACTGAAGAAATAGACTCACAAGTGTCCCTGTTTGCAGAAGATGTGAAGTTAATGAGAGAATTCAATAGGAGGAGGATCAGGCAGGACTACAAAGGTGGTCCAGTAACTGGATCCTGTAGTTCAACCCCACCAAGTGCAAAGTCATGAAGATCGGGAAGGGCAAATCGACCTGACGACCCTGGAGGACTGAAGGGATAGGAGGGACGTGATAACGATACTTAAAATACTGAGAGGAATGGACAAGGTGGACAGAGACAGGATGTTCCAGAGATGGGACACAACAACAAGGGTCACAATTGAAATTTGAAGTCTCAGATGAGTCACAGGGAAGTTAGGAAGTATTTTTTCAGTCACAGAATTGTCAGGAACTGGAATAGTGGAAAGGGAGGTAGTGGAGGCAGGATCCATACATAGCTTTAAGAAGTATGATAAAGCTCACGGAGCAGGGAGGGAGTTACTTAGGGGCGATCAGTGAAGAGGCGGGGCCAGGAGCTATGACTCGACCCCTGCAACCACAACTAGGTGAGTACTGCAAGAAGGCCTTCGACACAGTTCCTCACAAGAGATTAATGCAGAAGCTGGAGGATCAGGCACGTATAACAGGAAGGGCACTGCAATGGATCAGAGAATACCTGACAGGGAGGCAACAACGGGTCATGGTACGTGATGAAGTTTCACAGTGGGCGCCTGTGACGAGCGGTGTACCGCAGGGGTCAGTCCTAGGACCAGTGCTATTCTTGGTATATGTGAATGACATGACGGACGGGATAGACTCAGAAGTGTCTCTGTTCGCAGATGATGTGAAGTTAATGAGGAGAATTAAATCAGATGAGGATCAGTCAGGACTTCAAAGAGACCTGAACATGCTGGACAAGTGGTCCAGCAACTGCCTTCTCGAATTTAATATGTATATGTAAATAACTCTTTTTACCTTATTCCTAGTATACATATATCCTTTATAATATAATAACATATATATCCTACAATGTATAATATTAAGGTATAAAAAAAGACCCCAATGGAAATAAGTCACTCTGTCTGACTCTTTTGTGTTATCCTAGGTTCTCTACACATATGCTGCTATGTATGATAATCTATGTAAATGTATTTGTGTATACCTGAATAAACTTACTTACTTACTTAAAGATCTTGGGGTGAGTATAACACCAAGCACGTCTCCGGAAGCACACATCAACTAGATAACTGCTGCAGCATATAGGCGTCTGGCAAACCTGAGAATAGCGTTCCGATACCTTAATAAGGAATCGTTCAAGACACTGTACGTCAGGCCCATACTAGAGTATGCAGCACCGGTTTGGAACCCACACCTGGTCAAGCACGTCAAGAAATTAGAGAAAGTGCAAAGGTTTGCGACAAGGTGGTACGATTAGGGCCTTAATACTAAGCCTGTTTTGGCCCCTTCTGTAACAACATGTCGACTTTTTATTGTCACCTTTTATTTATAATGGTGATTATTAGACTGATCCAATTTAGTAAAATTCATGCTCTTTAATACAAACATAAATACTTAAGAGTATGTTACAAAGTTCTCTTTAAGTGTAAAACATAAAGATACACTATACAAATGTAGCACCTGATATAGTCTCAATAGAGACAGATGTATATTAGATATCAGTCGAGACTAAGTAATATTCCTCAAGTAGGGAATTCGTATTAAGGCTGAGAGCCTGGATCATCTCATGAGAGAGTATATGATCATTAAGAGAGTGAGAATCTACTCCTAACCAGGAGAGGGTGTGTGAACCTACTGACGAGTACCAATGTTTAGTAAACTGACGTCATGTAGGTCACGTGATTTTTAGGGGGAGACCGGCCAGTACCAAAACAGGTAGTGGGAGACCAACTAGTGGTCTCCCACTACATGAAAAGCACAGTAAAATTGACTAACAAATACAATATAATACATTAACATTGCCAAACATATAAAATTACAAGGTATCATCCTACCTAAGACATAACTAAATCAAATAATAGTATAAAGTAAGACATTTTCGTTTTAGCTAATAACGGAAATATCTCAAATATACAATTATGATAATAAAATATACACAATATTAAAAATACGATCTGTTTAAATAAACAGATTAGTTCGGGGTCGCAACACAAGGTTAGTTCCAGAGCTAAGGGAAATGTTCTACGAAGAAAGGTTAAGGGAAATCGGCCTGACAACACTGGAGGACAGGAGGGTTTGGGGAGACATGATAACGACATACAAAATACTGCGTAGAATAGACAAGGTGGATAGACAGGATGTTCCAGAGAGGGGACACATAAACAAGGGGTCACAATTGGAAGTTGAAGACCCAGATGAGTCAAAGGGATGTTAGGAAGTATTTATTCAGCCATAGAGTAGTCAGGAAGTGTAATAGTCTAGCAAGTAATGTAGTGGAGGCAGGAACCATACATAGCTTTAAGACGAGGTTTGATAAAGCTCATGGACCAGGGAGAGAGGGGACACAGTAGCGATCAGTGAAGAGGCGGGGCCAGGAGCGGAGTCTCGACTCCTGCAACCACAATTAGGTGAGTACACACTCACACACGCGCTGCGCACTCACACACACACACACACACACACACACACACACACACACACACTACAAATCTGAGTCAAGGTTTCTGTACAGTTACATCAGAAAGTAAACAAGAGTGAAGGACCAGGTAATAAGGCTGACGAAGGAAGACGGGAAACACATTAGAAATGCTCAGGATATCTGTGAGAAGCCAAACAAAATATTTAAAGCGATATCCTCAGTAAAGCAGGAACATTAGCAAAGAATCTTGAAGGTAGAGTGCACCAACAAGGACTGGACATAATACGCACAAAGAGAGGAGTAGTGAAGAAACTACCAGACGAGCAGGAAACCCCAATGCAATATAAAACAGAAAATATCTCTTTGTGAGTTCAGAGAAAGAGAGAGAGAACAGAAGTGTTAGAGCCAATTGCCAACGATATTCAACAAGTGACTTGAAACATGGCAGCTGCCAGAGGTGTGGAAAGCAGTGAGTGTAGTAGTCCTGGCAATTAAGAAAAAGGATAGGTACCTGGAAGAAGAGCACCTGGAAAAGCGCAGGTTCATGAAGAACAGGCAGAACTGTTTAGAGATGGTAAATCTGTCTCACAATTGCAAGAGTATTATGACAAAGTAAAGAAAGTTACGGAGAGACAGAGAGAGAGAGAGAGAGAGAGAGAGAGAGAGAGAGAGAGAGAGAGAGAGAGAGAGAGAGAGAGAGAGAGAGAGAGAGGGGCATATGGATGGCCTGCATACTTTTGTTCAGTGAGAAAGCGATCATCACAGTAATGAACAAGAAACTGAGAGAAAATCTAGAGGAACAGATAAAGTAATACAGCGGAAAGTAGCACAGCTGATCAGGGAATACTTAGCAGGAAGGAAACTGCGAGATATTGTCCAGGAGGAAGTGTCAGGATGGGCATGTGTGACAAGTGCGGTTCCTCCTAAAGTCAGTCATGGAACCAGTTCCAATTTTGAATACGTAAACGACATGGCAGAAGATAAGTCAGAGATGTGACTGTTCCCAGATGACCAGAAACTAAAAAGATGAATACAAACAAGAGCGAACCAGGAAAGACTACAAAATGACTACAGTGATTTATTACAAGTTATATTAAGATTACAGTGAAGGCGTAAGATTAAATTTATTGCGAAGCTTCTGAGGCTGTGAGATGAGACAGTTGGGTCACCGACGTTGGTGGACGCCGACAGAAACACGAACAGAAGTACAACAGTTAAGTTTCGGGTTCCGTCCGATCAAAGTTCTCGTAGCTCAGCGATAATGTGGTGGATCTGTTACACTCAGGCCACGGTTCGATCTCTTGTCTATTCTTCTGTTTATTCATTGGCAGTCGCTTATTACGTATATATATATGTGTACTTACAGGTTTCAACACTAGTTACATTAGGAGATTTCGATCCCACGTAGTGTCCAAGATATCATTAGGGAGCAACATTATTTTGTATATCTAATATCTCTAATAAACAGTTTCTAAAGCCAGTCCATTAAAGAAGCAGTGAGAGTGAACCAAGGGTTGACTATTTTTACTTCCAGTAAGTCCTACAGAATTTTTCTCAAAATATAATGCCACTTTGCATTAACATTCTGCTTCCTGATGAAAGTGTCACTAGAAAACTATGAAGGAACCTCGATCAGAACTATGTACAAGAAAGGTGATTATGAGAGAATGATATATCTGTCTGGCTCAAATAGAGTGGGGAAGCGTCACTAGCGGTATTCCACAGGGGTCAGTGTTGGGCCCCTTGTTGTTCACAATTTACATAAACGATATAGATGAGGGTATAAATAGCGACATAAGCAAGTTTGCCGATGACACCAAAATAGGCCGTCGAATTCAGTCTGACGAGGACAGTAGAGTGCTCCAGGAAGATCTGATTAGACTGGTGCAGTGATCGGAGAAGTGGCAGATACAGTTTAACATAGACAAATGCAAAGTTCTTAGAGTTGGAAAGTAAATAACCATGATACTTAAAAGATTTGGGAATTCTGGTTAGCAGTAATCTAAACCCAGACAACAGCGCGTAAGTATTCGAAATAAAGCGAATATAATTCTTGGCTTCATATCAAGAAGTATAACTAACAGGAGGTCGCAGGTTATTCTTCAACTCTATATATCGTTGGTTAGGCCTCAATTAGATTATGCTGCACAGTTCTGGTCGCCGTATTGCAGAATGGATATACAGTGGACCCCGGTTAACGGCCATAATTCGTTCCAGAATGCTGTTCGAGTGCCGTTACCGAACGAGGATAGTCTGAGGCCCTGAATCTGCACTCTCTAGAAAGGCGTAGAATTAGGGAAATATGACTGAGGTGTACAGATGGAAAACAGGAATAAAGGAAATGTAAATGTGCTAAAAATATTTTACCAAGATAGGACTCGAATGAATATCAAAATAGTATACAATACCGACAGGTTGGTGCAGGTCGAGTACAAAAAGTACTCGACTGAAGAAGCCTACTGTGTAGGCGAAACGTTTCTGAATAAAGTTGCGTAACTGTTGCCTATGTGTCTTACCTACCAAGACAAGATATAGGAAAGCACTGGTTTGGTAATAGAGTTGTGGATGAGTGAAAGAAACTCCCAAGTACCGTCATTGAAGCTAAAACCTTGTGTAGTTTTAAAAAATAGGTTAGATAAATGCATGGCTGGGTGTGAGTCGGACCTGCCTCGCATGGGCCATTAGACCTGCTGCAGTGTTCCTTCTAATATTTTTATAATAATAAAATAATAATAATAATAATAATAATAATCTTTATTTCTGTAAGTACATGATATAACTTATACAGACCATAGCTGACTTCAGTGACATACTATATACAAAGCCCCTGGTTATGCAGAGCATTTCAGGCAACTTAGGTTAATTTTGTCCCCACGATGCGACCCACACCAGTCGGCTAACATCCAGGTACCTACTTACTGCTAGGTGAACAGGGACAGTAGATGTAAGGAAATACTCCTAATGTTTCTACCCGTACCGGGGATTGAACCACGGACCTCAATGTGGGAGCTGAGTGCGCTACCATCCGAGCTACGGGACACCTTAAGACAAGAGAACTCTCCATATAACAGAATCTTATTCACTGTATTTAGGAAATTCTGTGTAAATTTAGAAATTAATATTTAAATTTATGCTGTTTAGCGACTCATCGTCTGTTTTATAAACAGTAATTTTCTCAGAAATACACAAGCCTATATTGCTTAGGCCTATCCTGATTGGTGCTATGGCTGTGTGAATATTGAGGAAACTCTTCAATATCTTCATTAAATACATTTCAGTATTTACTTCAGTAAATACATTTCAGTATCTACTTCAGTAAATAAATTTCAGTATTTACTTCAGTAAATACATTTCAGTATTTACTGAAGATACTCTTCCAGTGTTCCAAATTCTTAGGTAAGATCTGACGCAGAGTAGAATCACCCTGGTAAGTGCGCTTGAGTGAGTGCTTCATATTTGTGTCACTTCAGTACAAGGTGACTACACTCGTTGGATACCTTAAAACAGCCTGAGGAAGACTGTGTTCCTCCACTTCCCCAGCTCCTCTCAGTTATTTTTTCCCTTTGACACCTTTAATTACAAACCTGGAAATCTAAGAGGAGAGACTTTCAACGAATCCCGCGGCCCGTAAACGGCTCGCGGATATTTCAAGTGTTGATGGGACTTCCTGCTCGTTTGGGACAGTTGTGAGGACACCTACTCACGTTATCGTATATATATACGATTGGCAGCCGGGACCCCAATCAGGGAGGATGGCCCATTAAGTGAAGGAGAGAAACACCTGAGTGCATCGAGCCATTGATATATCTCATGGGAAAGGGAAATGGGTTAGTCGCGGTGCGGTATAACTCAAGTCATGACTCTCCGCCACACAGGTTATGGAACTATACAGTCGAGTGTAAGAAATGAACACTTCACTCTTCGACAAGCAGATAAATAACAATCAACAAATACTGCCTGAGCTCTCTCTTCGTAGGTCGAGGCCACAGCGTGTTACTCAGTCTAGCTGCAACTCTACACTGACATGATGGAATACATGGACGCTGGAACGTTCTACACTGACATGATGGAATCCATGGACGCTGGAACGTTCTACACTGACATGATGGAATCCATGGACGCTGGAACGTTCACCAAGAGACACGCGAAGCTATGGAACGTTGCCGTTATTAATCACATATTTAACGTTTTGTTTTTAATTACATGTGTAACGTTGATGCCATGACGTGTAGAACGTCGCTGTTATTAATTACATGTGTAACGTTGATGCCATGACGTGTAGAACGTCGCTGTTATTAATTACATATGTAACGTTGATGTCATGAAGTGTAGAACGTCGCTGTTATTAATTACATATGTAACGTTGATGCCATGACGTGTAGAACGTCGCTGTTATTAATTACATGTGTTACGTTGATGTCATGATGTGTAGAACGTCGCTGTTATTAATTACATGTGTAACGTTGATGTCATGACGTGTAGAACGTCGCTGTTATTAATTACATGTGTAACCTTGATGTCATGAAGTGTAGAACGTTGCTGTTATTAATTACATCCCGAACTTTGTTTCATTAACTACATATGTAACGATGCAGTCATTAATCACATGGTGAACCTCGTCATTAACTGCATGTAAAGCATTGTTGTTATTACTCGTTGAAAGTTGCTGTCGTTAACTACATGTTCAACGCTGCTGGTATTAATCACCCACTGAATGTCTCTATCTACCATTAACAACATATGCAAAACTGATGTGATTACTTTCCTCTATAACTTTGTTGTCATTAATTACACCTTGAAAATTGCTTTCATGTTGAACATTGGTGCTTTGTTGAACATTATCAGTGTTAAATGTATGTTGAACATTACTGATATTATCTCTCACGTGAAAACGTTATCTCTCACGTGAAAACGTTATCTCTCACGTGAAAACGTTATCTCTCACTTGAAAACGTTATCTCTCACGTGAAAACGTTATCTCTCACGTGAAAACGTTATCTCTCACGTGAAAACGTTATCTCTCACTTGAAAACGTTATCTCTCACTTGAAAACGTTATCTCTCACATGCAAACGTTATCTCTCACGTGAAAACGTTATCTCTCACGTGAAAACGTTATCTCTCACGTGAAAACGTTATCTCTCACAAGAAAACGTTATCTCTCACATTAAAACATTATCTCTCACATGAAAACATTATCTCTCACATGAAAACATTATCTCTCACATGAAAACGTTATATCTCACGTGAAAACGTTCTCTCTCACGTGAAAACGTTATCTCTCACGTGAAAACGTTATCTCTCACATGAAAACGTTATATCTCACATGAAAACATTATCTCTCACATGAAAACATTATCTCTCACATGAAAACGTTATCTCTCACATGAAAACATTATCTCTCACATGAAAACGTTATCTCTCACGTAAAAACGTTGTTACTAATTACTCGTTAAAAGTGCTTTCATTATTTATATGTTTAACGTTGATATCATTTATGGTGATCGTTGTTGTTGTTGTTCTTATGGATATCAATTGCTGGAATCCTGCTTATATAAACATTATTATTATAATACACAGAAATTTTGTCCTTGAAATGTTACACTAAGAAAATTAGTTCTTTAAATTTATAGTTTTATATGATTAGGAGACATCTAATATTTACTTGAGGGTAAAAACTAGAGAACTGTTTATTGAGTCTGTTACGTAACTGTGATGATTAATTATATAAATAATAATAAGTAAATAATTTTGTCGGTCGGTCTTTAAATGTAGTGTAAAATTATCGTAGTATATCCAGAAGTCTCTTATCCTTAATTTACACATCAACTGTCGTTTATAAATAAATGAAATAAAAGGCGAAGACATAGTACACAACCCCGTAAAAGTTGGTTTGCGGTAGACTGTTGGTCTCTCTTCACTTATCTCCAAAAATGGCAAAGTTTTATTAGGTATTACCGAAGGGAGACATTTAAGTGGATAGATGTTTTTCTTCCATCAGTTTTCTTTTTCCTTTCACTCGTAACAAGAGAAAGTTTCATTAGATGGGCTTCAAATTTTCAACTCTGGGTATAGATTACCCATGACCAAAGTTGATGGAACTATTTCCACCATCCTGAAATAGGTCAGATAACTAGCAAAACCATATTGGGCGAAACGTCAAGCAATCATAAAAGTGACGGTAAAATTCAAGTGTGTAGAGTGTAATTTAGGTGCATAGAATGAAATTCAAGCGTGTAAAGTGAAATTAAAGTGTGTAGGTTCATGTCTGCCAATTTTATGTGTAAAACAGGTTGAAATTTTGATTCCCGTTTAATCATGTTAAATATATTTGAGTCTGCCTCTTCTGAATGGCTTCAATATTTAATTGCTGATGCATTTTTGGGCCAGGACAGTACCCATTAAGTTTAGTTAGTGTACTGGTACGTTTCTCATCGCACACCAATAAAACTAGAATCGTCGGAATCTCTGTGATAACTTGAGAATGCCTCTTCCGATCAGCTTCAAATTCTTAGCCTTGACATGTTTACCACAAGAGAAGGTTATAGTTGTTGTTTTTGTTGTGCTTCCGAAGCAACAATTTGTTAAACTATACCACGGGTGGGGTTAGAACCCACGATCAGGGAGTCTCAAAACTCCAGACCGACGCATTCTGAGACTCCCTGATCGTGGGTTCGAACCCCACCCGTGGTATGGTTTGTTTGCAATCGTGTCATTACGATTCCGTGAGTCAACAATTTGTTAAGTTTATTTGATAAATAGTGACATTGATTTCCGCTGAATCCTTCCTCCGTAAGCCATGTGTCGTAAGAAGCGATTAAAATGCCGGGAGCAAGGGGTTAGTGACGCCCCTTCTCCTGTATAAATTACTAATTGTAAAAAGAAGAAAAACTTTAGCTGCTTCTTTTTCTGGTCACCTGCCTCGGTGGGAGACGACTGGTGTGTTAAAAAAGATTTTTCATTCAATAACTATTGAATACCTTGTGTTATCGGCTTCAAAATGTTTGTGGTACAATACTATTAATCTGTAAATGGTGTGTCAATATTTTGAATTACATAACAGGAATTAGCTTCTTAATGGGGTGTCTTGATACTAGTGAATGGCTCTTAAACAAAGAAACTAAACTCATTCTGCCCAACCATACAGCTGTACTATATCTGCTAATCGTTCATTACAACTCATGCTGAGTTTATAGAATATATGGCACCGAGGACTGTGAGAATAGATACGCCATAAAAGTTTTTGTTACTGAGGGATGAGAGTAGTGCCTCAGGTTAGTGCCACTGATACTACCATATCAGAGAAGTGATGGCTTTGAAATAATTCTTTTGTAATATTTGTGGCTGAATGTACTCAACGTTGAGCCTGATATCTGTTTATTCTGTTTATTCTTTGCGTATTATGGACTGTAAACTGCGTAACAAAAGGCCACACACAACAAAGGGGAACTACTAATGTATCAAGGTTGATAGCGGATATATTATCATTAAATCCAAGTTGAAGATGCTTAAAACCTAACCTCTATTAAATTCTGAAATCCATTCTGTTCTGTACCCTGGATATAATTTTAAAATCCAGTCTCTCTACCTCTGTAAGTGGTTTCCAATATTCCACAAAACACTGGAATGACATGTACACTTGTCGCACATAAAATTTCTAGCAACATTTTAATAATTATTTAAAATTAATTCGAAAACAAAAATATTTTAATTTTACCCCAAAAAGCAACTTTTTTTTCCCGCGGTAGCTTCATATTTGTTTTGTGACAGAATTGGTGGAAAATGATTAAAAAAGTGTAAAACTCGCCAGTCGTTTGACGCGTGTGTGTTAATGTGGTGAAATGATTATCATTGTTTGTGGCTCCCTCTGGAGTTATATCAGATTAACCGTGTGTCGGTCACATATGCTGTTTTGTGATGGCTGGTCTGGCGAGGTGTAGTCGGTTAGTGACATTTGTTTATGTGTGAGTGGGTATTCACAGGTGGTGTGTGTGTGTGTGTACTCATATACGGTTGCAGGTGTCGAATCATAGCTTCTGACCCCGCCTCCTTCCTAGTCACTACTAGGTCCACTCTTTCCTCTCTTCAAGAGCCTTCTCGTACCCCTTCTACATACCCCTTCTTAAAGTTATGCATGAATCCTGCCTCTACCACTTCACTCTCTTGATTTTGCCACATTCTGTCAACTCTAAGGCTAAAGAAATACTCCCTAACACCCTTATGCCTCACCTGAAATTTCAACATCCAGCTGTACAATCTTGTTTCTATTTCCCATCTCTGAATCATTCTGTCCTTTTTCACCTTGTCAACTCCTCTCAATAAATCGTAAGTCGTTATCATATGTCCTCTAGCCCTTCTGTCCTGCAGTGTCATCAGGATGAGTTTCTTCACCCTCTCATAAGAAATATCCCTTTGCACCTTCTCTTATTTCTTATTATGGTTAACCAGGACTACAGTTCAAGCCCCGCCATCCATCTTTCTGTTTATTCATTTACGGTAAAATTGGTCAACTAGCAAGAACTCATTTAAAATTAAGTCTTTTCTAAAATTTTCTCTTGTACTTTTAAAGACATATTTTTTTTTCACTTACGTTAACGTAAAAATTATTAATTTTGTACCAAAGAACCTTAGAAAACTTACCTAACCTTATTATAACAAACGCAATTTAATTTAGCCTAATCCAACTAAACATATTTTAGATAAGTTTACAATAATTTAATAAACAAACACAATGAAATATTCTCTCGTTAGGTTCAGAATAATTATTGCGAAATTATTGCATACACAGATTTTCCACTTGCTTTATTTGGTAAGAAGAGCGTTGCTATTTAAGCCAAAATCGCAAGTTTTACCTATACCCAAACGGGAAGTAGAATGAAATTAGCTCTGAGGCAACTACACCATCGTATGTCCTCGAATCACAGTACAACACCTAGCTCGGCTGGGTGCGTGATTCTTGTAGAATTGTATGGTCCCGTGGGTTAGAGCGTAGTGGAATTTTCGCTCACCATGAGGCGGGCTAAAACAACACGGGTTCGATCCCCAGGCTAGTCGTAGTGTTCTATTCTATCTAGTCATCAATAAAGTCACAGAAGCGCTGTCCAGTGAGCTCAATATCTGGTTCTGGGATGATGGCACTCTAGCTGGCACTATAGAATCTCTCCTAGGGGACATCAGGAAAATTAAAGATATGGTAGAGAGCCTGAACGTATCTTTAAACCCCACCAAATGTGAAATAGTTTCCACCAATCCACAGATGATCCAGAACATTAGGGCTGTTTTACCAGGGGCACGAGCCATTGATCCAGCCAACAGCACTCTCCTTGGTGCTCCTCTTGGGTCCAATGCCATCGATCTGGTTCTGGAAAAAAATCTCAGACCTCAGGACAATGGAAGGTAGGATGAAAGACATCGATACACATGATGTCTTCTACCTACTCACCAGGTGCCTGTCAATCCCAAAACTTACATACTTCCTGAGATGCTCCCCAGCCTTCAGCAGTCCGAAACTCAAGGAATATAACTCTCTCCTCAAGACCATGCTAGAGAGTGTATTGAATCTTTCCCTCGAAGATGGACAGTGGTTGCAAGCCTCACTTCCAGTCAGGCTTGGGGGGCTGGGAGTACGCAAATCCTCCCAGATTGCCCTACCAGCTTTCCTATCCTCTTCCATAGCATCAAACGAGCTAATAAAACAAATTCTTCTGGACAACCTCAGTGATTCAGCAGGAATACAGGATCCTAGCTACATCAGTGCCATCACTGAATGGGAGACTCTTGCTGCTCCAGCACCAAAACCTAGTGAAGAACTGTCCTACAAACAGTCAAACTGGGACGGCCCCATCACTGAAAACATACTTGTCAACATGCTTAGGGCTGTAACATCAGACAGGAAGACTGCCCGTCTCCTAGCTGTGAGTGCACATCACTCTAAGGACTTCCTCCAAACAGTTCCCATTTCGGCCATGGGAACACGCCTCGACCCTAAGACCCTTCGTATTGCAGTGGCTCTGCGCCTTGCTGCCCCTATTCACACGGAATATACGTGTATTTGCGGCGATGCGCAAGCCGACCAATATGGTCTACATGGTCTTAACTGTTCCAAAACCAAGGGCTGGCATGCAAGACACAATGAAGTCAACGACATCATAAAGAGAACCCTTGCTACAGCTGGATGCCCAGCCGAGAGAGAGCCTCGATCACTAGCAGCCAACAATGCCCACAACCCAGCAAACCGCCCCGACGGGATCACCATCTATCCTTGGAAGAATGGCAAGCTCTTAGCATGGGATTATACCTGTGTGTCGACACTGGCTGACACCTACATCCATCACAGTGTCGGGCGACAGGGAGGAGCTGCTGACCACAGGGAGGAGTACAAGATCGGGACATAAGCCAACAGTATCAATTTGTCCCAGTGGGATCAGAGACCTTGGGATCATGAGGAAAAAATGCAACACGTTTCCTTAAAGAACTGGGTTCCAGACTCATCGACACCACCAGGGACCCAAGGGCAGCCACTTTCATGTTCCAGCGCCTCAGCGTGGCCATCCAGAAGGGAAATGCATGCTGCGTACTGGGCTCGCGTCCGGCTACGGAGGAGCTGGAAGAGATTCATAATCTTTGATATATTGTACCAATGTATTCATGTTCATGTTTTGTGTCTTCTGCCAATGTATTCTGTCTATTAATAAAGCACTCATTCAAATATATATATATATATATATATATATATATATATATATATATATATATATATATATATATATATATATATATATATATATATATATATATATATTTATATATATATATATATATATATATATATATATATATATATATATATATATATATATATATATATATATATATATTTATATATATATATATATATATATATATATATATATATATATATATATATATATATATAATTGTTGCGAGAATGTACCCCTCGTTACCGTACACAAACACTGAAAATTTGAAGCTGATCCGATGAAGTCTTTTTGTGTTATAAGCTAAATAAAACGAGAAGATGAGGATAAACACAAATAACTTGGCATGTTTTAATAAGTCCTCCGTCAGGAATACCTAAATATCATATGTCAACAATAATAAGTTAAAAATATTATTAAAAATATCGGTAGGGAAATGTACTAACTCACTCCCTTTCCCTACTTACACAATATGAGCCTGACAGTGCCAATGTATCATTACCTCCACAAGTTAGGTTAGTTAGGCATGGTTTCTGAGGAAACAGAACAAGTGTTTCCTGATGCTGAAGCTTTTGGTCACCTGATCGAGGCCTTCGGCTGGCTTACCCGTCCACAACTTTACATTATGGTTATGATTATAACCATTTCACTCAACAGCTCACCAGCTTTAAATAAAGATTCTTTAAAAACTTTAAAAAACTTAATAATACTGCCCTATCAGTTGCCGGTATCACAAGAATAGTTTTTAACGCATAAGTATATGAAAAACCGCAAGGCATATTGAAACCCTAAATATCTCCCTACCTTTACATTTTATGTGCTCTATTCTATCTGTATGTAAATATTTACATACTTAAAACAATTGCTACAATGAAAACAATTATTGACGAAAATGTTTAGACATACAGGTTCCACATAACTCTTATTTAAGCATTTAAATTCTCATACCAATCTTAAGTTTTAATAATCATCATCTTGAAATTTTCTTTGGTATTCATATATAGTTTAGCATAGAAAATATTCATTATATATATATATATATATATATATATATATATATATATATATATATATATATATATATATATATATATATATATATATATATATATATATATATATATATATTATATATGAATATTTTCTATGCTAAACTATATATGAATACCAAAGAAAATTTCAAGATGATGATTATTAAAACTTAAGATTGGGTATGAGAATTTAAATGCTTAAATAAGAGTTATGTGGAACCTGTATGTCTAAACATTTTCGTCAATAATTTGTTTTCATTGTAGCAATTGTTTTAAGTATGTAAATATTTACATACAGATAGAATAGAGCACATAAAATGTAAAGGTAGGGAGATATTTAGGGTTTCAATATGCCTTGCGGTTTTTTTCATATACTTTATGCGTTAAAAACTATTCTTGTGATACCGGCAACTGATAGGGCAGTATTATTAAGTTTTTTAAAGTTTTTAAAGAATCTTTATTTAAAGCTGGCGAGCTGTTGAGTGAAATGGTTATAATCATAACCATAATTTGTAAAGTTGTGGACGGGTAAGCCAGCCGAAGGCCTCGATCAGGTGACCAAAAGCTTCAGCATCAGGAAACACTTGTTCTGTTTCCTCAGAAACCATGCCTAACTTAACCTAACTTGTGGAGGTAATGATACATTGGCACTGTCAGGCTCATATTGTGTAAGTAGGGGAAAGGGAGTGAGTTAGTACCATTTCCTACCGATATTTTTTTAATAATATTTTTTAACTTATTTATTGTTGACATATGATATTTAGGTATTCCTGACGGAGGACTTATTAAAACATGCCAAGTTATTTTTGTGTGTTTTATCCTCTATCTTCTCGTTTTATTTAGCTTATAACACAAAAAGACTTCATCGGATCAGCTTCAAATTTTCAGTGTTTGTGTACGGTAACGAGGGGTACATTCTCGCAACAATTAGTATGTGCAGGTGTCTTATGACTCAAGTTGCTGAACTTATTTCCATCCTGGAATGGCTCTAATAATTTCCAAAACTCTCTGCAAAACTTAAGTGTGTAGGGGTAAATCTGTCTTTTTTTTTTCCTTTCTAAGAACTTTATATATTGGTTTCCATATATGACTTGTGAATGCCTCTTCCGATTCGCTTCAAACTCCAACTCACTTGTGAGTTTGAACCCCCACCCGTACCGTGTTTTGTTTCACAGTACAAAGTTTGCACTTTGTACTGAGGTACAGGAGACTCGTGCTATGCAAAAGAGGGATATCTTTCTGGGATAGAGCAGTGACTGGAGAAGATCAGAGAGACAGAGAAAAGAGACAGAGAAAGAGAGATTGAGATAGAAAGAGAGAGATATTGTGATATAACTTTTGTTATATATGACCTTTGTGTTAAATTAATTGTGGAGTTTTTTTGTAATGAGATTTCACTGTCCTCGATTATCGAATAATTATATGTTACCTACTGGCCAATATGTTCAAAAGGTAAAGCCTAATTGATTGCTGGTAATTTCTGGTGACAGCAAATTATTGATTTATTAATATATTTAATTTGATTAAAGAGAGAGTTGTAGCTGAAGTGATGAAGGTGAGAAGTAAAAGTGAATAGAGGAAAAGTAGAAAATTTGGGGTTTGAGTAATTGAGTGCAACATTACTCACTCTTATATGTTTTAAACAACGTTATTTATCAGCCAGCTATTAAGGTCTGGCTCGGAAACTGAATATTTTAGTGTCTTAGACGAGCAGGTTTAGAAAGTTCTAAGCATAACACATTGCGGCATCAACTCCACTAAGAACACGTCATTTTTCCCACAAAATCTCCACTCTTGCACATATCGCATCTTTCTTGGAGTTGATCGAAGCCATTTTTCTTAAAATACATTCAGTTACCTCATTAAAAAAAGAGTGGCTTATGGTCGTCACTAATTACATAAAGCTTCTTCAAAAATTATCCTTTAGTTCTACGATTTACCATTTTTAACATTAAATTTCACATTTCAGGCGGAGTGTTTGGCGTTGTTGCTCACCACGCAAAATACTGTACATTATTTTGTTATCGTACTGTCTTGGTTTGGATATTATTTTTCAGTAGAAAACTTGAAAATTAAAATGACAATAATCCAAGTGTAATTTCGTCAATGTAAGGTTCCATTGTAAATAATGTACTGTATAGTTATCAAGACATGGGATTCCTCCACAGGCAGTCACATAGATAACTCTGTATAGAAACTTTGCTCTTGGTCTATCCACTCAACTTCTTCACAATCTAGTAAACATGCTTAAGAAACTCTAGTATAGCTGCTAGAGTTAGTAGATATGCACATCTAAGAGGGGAAATAAAACTTGGAAAACTGGCAAAGTAAATTACATCAGCGAGGCATTCACATGTCACTTAATGGCACTGATATTATGAACATGCATTTGAGTCTCTCAGAAGAATGTGCAGCACAGTATTAATATTAGTACCTTCGGAGTACCCTCTGACCTAATAAATTCTGCTACTCATTAGCTCTTAAAAATTCCATCCAGCACCTCACTGAATATTACTAAAAGTGTTTCAATCGCTGTGTGATCCTAGGAAGGCATCCACTGTATCGTATAAACCGAGCCAGCCTGTACTTCACCTTTCTTATATAAGAGACCGGGAGATACAGCTCAACCCTCGGATGAGGTTCACGAGCTGCCAATCAACACCTTAGCTCCACTAACTCAAAATGGCACCTGTAACTACTCTCAGAAAAGAACCAAGAGCTTTAGTTCATCTATATTAAGACTACCAGGAACTTGAAACTCCTTTCAGTCTTAAACATCAAATATTTATGTAGTAACACTCAGACAATCAAGGAAATGTCAAGACACATAAGACACTGCATGTATCTTACATAAGACCCTGTGCACGTATCTTACATAAGACACTCTCCATGTATCTTACATAAGACACTCTCCATGTATCTTACATAAGACACTGCATGTATTTTACATAAGACACTGCATGTATCTTACATAAGACACTGCATGTATCTTACATAAGACACTGCATGTATCTTACATAAGACACTCTCCATGTATCTTACATAAGACACTGCATGTATCTTACATAAGACACTGCATGTATCTTACATAAGACACTGCATGTATCTTACATAAGACACTGCATGTATCTTACATAAGACACTGCATGTATCTTACATAAGAC
Organism: Cherax destructor; assembly: GCA_009830355.1. Lineage (NCBI taxonomy): Eukaryota > Metazoa > Arthropoda > Malacostraca > Decapoda > Parastacidae > Cherax > Cherax destructor. The sequence goes on from WNWK01000689.1 coordinate 292,590, forward strand.
ACTGCATGTATCTTACATAAGACACTGCATGTATCTTACATAAGACACTGCATGTATCTTACATAAGACACTGCATGTATCTTACATAAGACACTGCATGTATCTTACATAAGACACTGCATGTATCTTACATAAGACACTGCATGTATCTTACATAAGACACTGCATGTATCTTACATAAGACACTGCATGTATCTTACATAAGACACTGCATGTATCTTACATAAGACACTGCATGTATCTTACATAAGACACTGCATGTATCTTACATAAGACACTGCATGCATCTTACATAAGACACTGCATGTATCTTACATAAGACACTGCATGTATCTTACATAAGACACTGCATGTAACTTACATAAGACACTGCATGTATCTTACATAAGACACTGCCATGAAACTCGTCTAATATAAAAGATAAGCCTTAAAAATCATTAATATTATACTAAAACAAAAAATTAAAATATTCATTAGATGTACAACGCAAAAATTTAATATTTGCTGCTGTGAAACTATTATAAATTTATCTAAGTTCAAAATGTTATTAAAAGGTTAGTCTTTATTATTTTCCATTTTTTTACACGGATTCTAACTCAAATTCTCCGCAATCTAGTAAACAAGACTACAGATATGCACAGCTTAGAGTTAAAAATAAAACTGGAAAATTAGCGAAGTAAATCAGCGTTAGATATTTGAACCGATCTGACGAGGCAATCGCTTGTTATTGCATTCCTGGAGGAGTATACGTGGAGGGTATACTCCCTCCGGGCCGCGGGGGTCAACGCCCCCCGCGGCCCGGTTCATGACCATTATCGTATATTCTTCAGTATATCTGTCAAATTGGAGCTAACACGGCCCAAAACTAATTTAGACATTCTTCCAGTTAGTATATACCAGCATTGAAGGTTTGAAGCCGATCAAAACAGGTATTTTCCTAGTTAAAACACGGAAACCAAATGTTTCCTCTCTGCCAAGTACATCACTGCTGAGAGTTAGGTTAGGTAAGGTATATCAGGAAACAGGACAAGTGTTTCCTGACGCGGGTCTTAGTCAGATGATGACCCGCTACTTGAGCTTTTGGTCATCTGACCGAGGCCTTCCGCTGGCTTACCGGTCCACCCCTTTAGAAATTATGATTATAACCATTTTACAATGAGAACCTGCCACTTGATGTAAGCTGTGAAATTAAATCGACAAATATGCACCCACACATCCTAAAATTATAATGAATCTCTAAGATGCAAGAGCCTCTAATGTACAATGGAACCTCAGTGTTCGAACGTACCAGACCTCGAACAAACCGAAGTACGAACAATTTTGTTCAGAAGAAACTGACAAGGTCTTTGAACGTTTTACTAAGAGTCCGAACACGCTGACTTGTCTTAAACTGTCCAAACGTAGATCTACGTTTTTGTGGCTAGTGCTCTGACCTTGATATTCTCGATAAGAAAGCATGTAAAAAACGTAGATCTACGTTTGGAGTGCTACGCGAGCGAACATGGATCTACGTTTGGACAGTTTAAGGGTTAAAATTCAGTTGTAATAAACTTTATAGGAAAGTCTTGTTTCAAAAATACTTTGAATTGACCTCTGACACTGACCTGGTTCTCAAGAGACTTTTGGAAGAGTCAGTTAAACATCCTCCAGTGTGTGTGAGGCTGATAATTAAACCCAATGGAAATACTCTTTCGGACATCAAAATTTTCGCACTCGAACACCACCTAGGAACCAATTACAGTTAAACACCGACGTTCCACTGTAGTATACCTCTCATCAGACTCATTCTCAAGCTCACTTGCCGAAAATAATTCATTAAATTCAGAGAAACATTATTGACACCAACACAGTCTAGCAACAACGTGAACCTTCTCTAGGACACACTAGTGTTTAATGTTGAAGGTTAATCAGAAGATGCATTTTGAAGTTATCGCAAACGATAAACACAGCATGACTTTGCTTCAATAAAATTGGTAAAAAGACATTTTGGTGCGCAGTACCTTTCTATAAAGAACAAAAGGCACAATACCGTGACTGGAACAATAAAAAAACGCACGTAGAAGAAACTTATGACGACGCTTCGGTCAGACATGGACTATTAATTTATGATGACGTTTCGGTCCAACTCGGGCAGAGGACAGGAGAGTTTTTTTTTTATATTTTATTGAAAACACAAGTATAACATATACATAACTCTTAAATACAAAAGAAAATATACAATAAAGCGATAACATAAGTCTAAGCAATCATCCCAAATACTAGGTACAAGACATACATCGTACAGTCAATATAAATATAACAACTCAACACAACCACACACTACTAAAGAGCAGAGATACAATGCGCTCTACACTAACCTACACCACAGAGTGCACACCCCTATCACACTATATACATTATGAGAACCCCAACGGGTCTCGAGACAAGCACGGCCATGTCACAAAAGACACAAATGTGACATCAATACAAAACCACACATCAAAACCCCAACAGGACAATATATATGCCCTTCCTCACACTCTGTGCATACAAACACATACAACAAAACAGTGATACCCCCTTAAGCTAACAAACCTCGATCCCTCATGCACAATAACACGAGCTCCAGCAACCACAGTCAATGTCTCACAATACCCCCCTTCCCAGGAGACCAGCCCGTCGGATACTCCTGACACGCAAATAGACCACAAGACCCCCATGGTGAAATCCCTGAAACCCACAGGAAAATCCCTCACCCACCTCTCCCCATAGAGGTCCCTATTTCGGCACTTCGTTCTATAAAAGCCTGCAGCCAGTGCCATCCGTCGTTCACTAACTCCTTAATCCCTCATAGCCCATGAAATGAAAACAAAATCTGCTATCACATACGCCACTGCTCTCTGAACCTCCACCCCCACTCCTCCCACATCCAAACTAAGTGTCCTCAATACCGACAATACACCCCTCCCCCCCCACTAAGCAAATCACATGCCCCAACCATTCCCTCATGACACCCAAACATTCACAAAAATATACACTATGAAACGCAGTTTCATCCTCCCCACAAGCTTGACACACCCCATCCACCCTAAGGCCTCTATTACATAAAACCACCCTCGACGGTAAGATCCCATGAAGAAATCAGAAAATACCTCCCGCACACATGGACAAAGCTGCAATCTCCTTAACCTCCCCCAAACATTCTTCCAAGCATACAGAGGGTACACCCCTTCCACCCCTGCCACCTCCCGAGACCGCACTGCCTTCTCAATAGTCCTGACCTTCATATGTGATGGATCCCTAACAATAAGTAGGACCCTTATTTAACATGTCCTCACATTCCCTTAAATCCCTCCCCACCACCTCCTTATATCCTCATGTAGAAGGCCTATCCCCCCATCCCCAACCACCCGCAGGTAACCCCGCTTCACATAAACACTCTTCAATCTGCATTCCAAGGGAATCAACCCTAGCCCTCCCTGGCGTAACGGGAGCGTAACCAACCCCCTTCTTAACCAATCACAACCCGATCTGCAAATAAAACGAAAAACCCTACGCAACAACTTCTGAACTTCCCCCTGCACCAACGGGTACAATGCCGCCACATGCCATATTTTACTATATAGCAACACGTTAACCACTATTACCCGTTGGTGCAGCGTGAGATGGGACGGCCGCAAACCATCTAATCTACCCAACACCCTCTGTACTACACCCTCCGAATTAACCACCCTCGCCTCCCTAGAGGAGAGTTCCCAGGAGAGTTCCACTCTTCATAATTGATTTTCCCGCCTTGGCTACCCTTCCCATTTCATTGACTCTGCTTTCTCTCATGCCAAACGGACTTTCTTCTCTCCTAAACCCTCTACTACTGGGAACTCTCCTGTCCTCTGCCTTCCCTACATCTCTGGTCTCTCTAATAATAATAATAATAATATCTTTATTTACTACAAGTACATGTACATGGTATACAGGCCTAGCTGACATCAATGACATACTACTATATAGAAAGTCCCTTGTTATGCTGAGCATTTCGGGCAGATTAGGTCAGTGTCCTAGGATGCGACCCACACCAGTCGACTAACACCCAGGTACCCATTTTACTGATGGGGAACATAGACAACAGGTGTAAAGAAACACGCCCAATGTTTCTGCCCTGGCTGGGAATCGAACCCAGGCCCTCGCCGTGTGAAGCGAGAGCTTTAGCCACCAGACCACCAGAGCCTTAGACATCCTTAGACATCAAACTTACCTTTCGCCAGACTAACACTCTTCGCACTAATCTAGTTCATACCTCCCCTCCCTCTATAGATTCTCCTGGTGTCTTCTCTATTTCTTGCTCCTCCTGTCCTCTTCAGTACTTTGGAGAAGCTGGCCGATCTCTTTCTGACAGACTTAGGGAGCACAAAAATAGTGTTAGGCTTGCCAACAATAATAATGCTCTTTTCTGTCATGTCAGAGATCACAGTCATCTTATTGATTGGTCTTCTGCTAAAACTGTCTACCCTACATCTAACTTTCACAGTCGCCGTCTGGTTGAATCCTTCCTTATACACAACTTTCCCTATATGTAGATGCTTTCCTCTCCCATTACATTGTTAAATGCTCCAAACTTCAGAACACCCATGACTTAACCTGATTCCTTCCCCTTCTATCTCTTCCCCCTTCTCCTCTTTCTCCTTTCTCCTCTGTGTTTTCTTTATTTTCATTTGCCTTGTATTTGTCCTTTTTATTTTTATTTTATTTTATTTTTATTTTCCCCCCTCTGTGTTGTTGTCCTTACTCAATGCGGACCACCAGCTTCACTGCAGTGCTCCTTTCCTAGAATATGACTGACTCCACTACTACTACTACTACCACTACTACCTCCATTATTACCCCTCCACCACTTTCTTGTGCCCTTCCCTGTCTGCCTGCCTATAAATACCCCTTCTTCCTGTCCTGGGTGTTAGTGTGATTTTGTAAATGGTCCAAGTCGGACCGAAACGTCGTCGTAAGCTCCTTTCTTTTTTATATGTGCGGGTTGTGTGTGTATTGCTCCAGTCACGGTATTGTGCCATATTTTGTTATCCCTGGCATACCCAGAGTACATGGTCCTGGAGACAGCATCCCTGGCATACGCAGGCTACATGGTCCTGGAGACAGCATCCCTGGCATACGCAAGCTACATGGTCCTGGAGACGGCATCCCTGGCATACGCAGGCTACATGGTCCTGGAGACAGCATCCCTGGCATACGCAGGCTACATGGTCCTGGAGACAGCATCCCTGGCATACGCAGGCTACATGGTCCTGGATACAACATCCCTAGCATACGCAGGCTACATGGTCCTGGATACAGCATCCCTGGCATATGCAGGCTACATGGTCCTGGATACAGGATCCCTGGCATACGCAGGCTACATAATCCTCGAGACAGCATCCCTGGCATACGCAAGCTACATGGTCCTGGAGACGGCATCCCTGGCATACGCAGGCTACATGGTCCTGGAGACAGCATCCCTGGCATACGCAGGCTACATGGTCCTGGAGACAGCATCCCTGGCATACGCAGGCTACATGGTCCTGGATACAACATCCCTAGCATACGCAGGCTACATGGTCCTGGATACAGCATCCCTGGCATATGCAGGCTACATGGTCCTGGATACAGTATCCCTGGCATATGCAGGCTACATGGTCCTGGATACAACATCCCTGGCATACGCAGGCTACATGGTCCTGGATACAGGATCCCTGGCGTACGCAGGCTACATAATCTTCGAGACAGCATCCCTGGCATACACAAGCTACATGGTCCTGGAGACGGCATCCCTGGCTTACGCAGGCTACATGGTCCTGGAGGCAGCATCCCTGGCATATGCAGGCTACATGGTCCTGGATACATCCCTGGCATAGATAAAAGGACACTTTTCTCCATCGTGCAGTAACAAGGATACACACTCTATCCTGCAGTGCAAAAAAATAATATTTGTTCATCTTACCGTTCTCCAGTTACGTCTCTCTCTTCAGCTCAGTCATCACTACGCTCCTTCCTTCCTCCAGACAATCAACAAGACTCTTCAGTTAACCATCAGGGGCTCTCTTCCTTTCTCTACCACAACTACCACCATCACAACTACCACCATCACAGCAACCCCCATCACAACTACGACCATCACAACTACGACCATCACAACTACCACCATCACAACTACCACCATCACAACTACCACCATCACAACTACCACCATCACAACTACCACCATCACAGCAACCCCCATCACAACTACGACCATCACAACTACCACCATCACAGCAACCCCCATCACAACTACGACCATCACAACTACGACCATCACAACTACCACCATCACAACTACCACCATCACAACTACCACCATCACAACTACCACCATCACAACTACCACCATCACAACTACCACCATCACAACTACCACCATCACAACTACCATCACAACTCCCAACCATCACAACTACCACCATCACAGCAACCCATATCACAACTACGACCATCACAACTACCACCATCACAACTACCACCATCACAACTACCACCATCACAACTACCACCATCACAACTACCACCATCACAACTACCACCATCACAATTACCACCATCACAGCAACCCCCATGACAACTACCAACATGACAACTACCACCATGACAACTACCACCATGACAACTACCACCATGACAACAACCACCATCGCTTCAATATCCTAACCGCCATATCTACTCCCACCACCACCCGCCCAGCGACAACTAATGTTGTCGGAGTCTTAGAAATTCATCTCCGTCAATGATATCTGAGTCAAGCAGAGTTTTCCTTCCCAGAGAATTTCAATTAATGTCCTCACACATAAAGGCAAGTGGAAACTAAATCATATATTTTTTCTCATTAATAAACATTAAGTCGATTCTGCATCCTCGCATTTACTGAGTTTCTCTGAAATTTGGGTGATTTTGACTAAATTTATTCGTATTTTCATTCCCGTGTTATCTCACTTCTGTGTAAATGATAGACTGACTTGAGGTTCTGAAGTCTGAGGCGAAGTCAATGAGGATTGTTATGACAATCAACAATACTCTCTTCCCTAAAATATAGATAAACCGAGAGGGTTATACCTTCATTTATTGGTAATTTTTGTGGACTAGCAATGTTCTTGTTGCTGTGGTTGTGAGTGTACTTGCAATTGTTGGTATTTTTATTGCTGTTTTTGTTGTTGTTATATTGAAGTAAGAGTGCCAATCATAGTAGGATTATAGAGCATATGGAAGTAATCTGGTATGATCCAGGTAACGGGATGGCAGCCCCAGTTCTATGGTTAATGAGCTATTAGTATAAAGGAATGAGGGAAAAAACTGCAAGTTTCTTATTAAGGTATTTCAGATTCATTAGAGCCTGCAACAGCGAGTCGCCTCCCATCCTGCCAGTTATAAAGCCACTGTAAAGACGCAGATTTCTCCTGGAATGATGTGATTAGTTCCTAAATCCAGTTAGTATTACCCTTTACTTTGGTTTTGTCTGGAACTGGGTTAATCATTCCACTTTCCTCCTGACTAGGTAGGATGATCTACAGCAACACCATTTACGATTTTATGTTTATACAGTTACTCGTCACGACATTGCAAAAAACTTTCCACGACCAAGCTAGTGGCTGGCGAATATTTCCAGTAAAGATTCTTAGATGTTTCGCAAGTGTTTCAGTCGTCAAGTATCTAGAAACCGGGTTCGTTTATTGCCAGTTCTCATTGCTGGAGTGGTCATCCTACAGCAGAGCTTTGATAACTGGGAGCAAGATGCACAGCTACTCGATATACTGAGTGGGAAATTGACGTTACTCTCTCCAATCTGAGTTACTAAATAAATCTAGTGTCTACCAGCAGAGGTATAGATGCTCATGGAGAGAGTACATTTACGATGAAGAGGCGGCAGAGCGACTCGACCTGCAACAAGTGAGTACAACTAGGTGAGTACAGACATGAGATTCTTGTTAACATCTTAAAAGGCATATGGAAGATCGCAAACATTTTAGTCGATCAAAGGACATATATTATCTTATCTTTAATCCTGGAAAAAAATCCTATCTATTCTATTCTCTTGCCACCTAGTATCGCTTAAACCTTCAGACCTTATCAAGCTTGTTGTCCCTGACAAAAGGCATCCAATCTCTTGAACGATTTGCCAAGAAATAATAAATGTTCTAGAGAGTAATGAGAGTTAGGTGACAACACACAGATATTTTAACTATTGTCCTCACCCAGAGATTATAGGTAGAGGTCCCACCCAGAGAAGATATTTGCAGGATCACACCCAAAGATTACACTTGAAGATCATTCCAGAATTATACTTGAAGTTTTCACGCAGAAATTATAGGTGTCGAGTTCTCACCCAGATATTGTACTTAGGTGAGGCAGGAGTCACTGTAAAATACATTCTTTTAGTCAGTTGGTGTGACAGAGGAGTCAATATCATGTTACTAATATTGCTGTAGTGACTCAAGGTGATACCGGGAGTCAGTACCGTGTTATCAACATTGCTGAAGTGAGTTGAGGTGATGCAAAAGTCATTACCATGATACTAACATTATTGCAGTCACTTTAAGTGACTGCAATAATGTTACTAACAAGAGTCACTGTCACGTTATTTATATCGTGGTAGACACCTGAAGTCCTGAAAGCGTCATTGCCATGTCATTATTAGTGACGTAAAATCTGGCTCCCCGAGAAGAAAATTATTAAAGTATCTCACTCGAAATTTTTAGGACTGTTTCTGTCCATTCTGGACAATTATCAAGAATACATAAATAACCCGCACAAAGGAGAGCGAAAAGGTTATGACGACGTTGTGGTCCATCAAGTCACTTGTAAGACTTGTGAATGGTCCAGGATGGACCGAAACTCGTTATGGCTTTCTCTCTCTGAGGTTTTAGATTATATAGCTCGACTCACCTTGTGAATCTTCTTTGACCAGAGCACCAGACGAGCTCCATAGCTCGGAGTGAGACTCAACTCAGAGTGAGGATTTCTGCTGAAGATCCTCTAAGAGCGAGGTCCTTTGCAAGACGTCCATGGACCCCAAGAGGGGTTTAAGTGAGGGGTTTTCCATCCCATTACTTTGATTTTTTTTATAAAACAACTCTGTTATTTAAGAAATTATGTTATTAAAGTACTCTTTCACTCGAAACGAATGTAGAGTGATTGGTCAAGAAAAATATATTCATCCTTGCCATCTTGGAAGACTTAGAAAAGGTATCTATTGTAACACTAGAATGAGGTCATCCAGCAGCTAGTGAGGTCACAACGTTGGTCTGAGTTCATTCATAACAAATTACATTTTATGAAGCTGTGTTTAAGATTTTGGTCTTATCATCGATGTCGTGGTTGGGAGACTACGCTTTTCCATCTTCGCATCGGGCACACACGTCTCACTCACGGGTATGTCATGGCGAGGTGCCCAGTTCCACTCTATCAGAATTATCAGGTTCCAATTTCAGTTTGCCATATTCTACTGGACTGCAATATCAGCGAGCACACAGAACTTACCTCCGACGTCATCACCACTCTAACACACTTACTTTATCTTCCCTCCTCGCTGACGGCCCCACCTTTGACACAGACTCCCACTTCGACTTTTTGGCAGCAACAGCTTTATTACACAACCTCTGAATATACTTCCTTTAGCACTCATCAACGCCCATTACTAACTCAACCTGTTATACTCTCCACCCTCGCTAGTCTCAGATCAAGTATATTAAACCGTTGGCACAAACTGCCCCTGCAGCGCTGTGGGTCCCTTGTGGGTATAGCACTTAGTTTTGATTATAATAATCATCTACTCTTGTCATTATCAGCGGAGATTGTTGGACAAGTAGTGACCGTACTACTCCAAGGCTTCAACAAAAGATGTTTATCCTATAAGTATTTCAACTAAGTCGGAAATATCAATATTAAAACACTGTAAGAACTGCCATCGTGGGGAAATATACGGTACTCCTCTTCCCCATGATAAAAAAAAAGGGCATCGCTCACCACCATTAAGGCAATATCTCTTCTAAAAAATATCCATTAGTAAATGAAACCTATAGAGGGGACCACAGCGTCTGTTGCGGAGCAGTTCAAAGCCAGTAGAACGATTGAGACCCCGGGTCTCCATCTGGACGCGACCCCGGGTCTCCATCTGGACAAGACCCGGGACGGGACAAGACTGGCGAACCTACAACAACAACAACAATCCCAGGAAAGAGACGGAGAAAGGTTTTTGCCCAAACCATTAATTCCAAAAGGAGTTTCGAACGTTCCATCATACCCACTGACGATGACTGGGATCAGCAGGAAGGGATACACATTCTACGTGGACGACTGCAACAATCTTGCGTCCATGGGAGAAAATAGTGAATCATGATTAAATGAGTCATAGGAAAATGCTTAACATATATGGCGGGCGGGGTCACCAGATTCGATCCAAGGAAAAGGAGTATAGCTCCAATTTCTTTGAACAAAGCCCCTTCGATACCATGATGATGCCATGATCTCAATATCTACAGTCGACTGGGATCATTTGTTTGTGGTTAGAAGACAAAAAGTACATGTTTATAAACAAGGTACCACCTTCCTAGGACATGTTTATAAACATGTACTAACCCTCCTCTTAGTACATGTTTATAAATATGCACTAGAAGAGATTAGCATGTCGAAAAATATTAAAATCAATGCAAATATTGACATGAATAATTTAATATATTATTATTGTAAGGAAATTCAAGAAAATATTTAAAGGCAGCGTAATGCACTTTTCTTCATGGTATCAAATTCTAAGAAGGTGTTTTTATGTGGTAATAATATATGTTGAATAGATTATTATATATATATATATATATATATATATATATATATATATATATATATATATATATATATATATATATATATATATATATATATATATATAATTATTATTATCGGCTATGTACAAAGCATTAGTTGACATGCATCTTTTAGACACTTGCAGTAGCACTTAGAATGATTTCCTGCAGACATCTGGCTCCTTGTTTCTTATACCAGGGTAATGTTCGGTATGCCTGACAGGTAAGTGGGATGCTACAGAGTATGAACACAGCACGTTGATATGACATGTTAACACTCTCTTAGAGTAAAGGCTACCGAAACCCAGTGACCTGTTACTATAGCTTCAGTCCCCACCTGACCTTGCACAAACCTATCTGCAACCTGTTTAATATGATTCAAGACAGAGATGAGGAGAACATTACCCGACCAGGTATGGGGTACCTGAGATCACCTTGTTGTTAAAGGCTCGTTGGATCGTTTATAGACAAGGCGTCAATAAGCACTTTGTCTTTCGTTCTGGCAAGACCTGTCATTGCGTCTGAGTCTCTCTGATTTACTACAACCAAGACTCAACATAATACCTAATATCAGGAGCCTAACACCTGACTTGTGACTCCTCGTTTAGTCCAGATAATGACACTAAGAAGATTTTGACTGAGTCTTGCCTCTAATTACCTCGCGTCCCAAAGCAATCGCTTAGAGCACACCATAATTACATGTGAATGGCTTCCTCTCGTTCTTGCACCCAGGGAGATGCCACTAATCTGGCTATTTTTTTTTTAGATATCCTAGAAGCAACTCATCTCACTGTTTTAACTCTGAGCTTTCACACGAAACTGATGTTCAGGGTGTTTTCAAATCTGGGCCTGTCCTGCCCAGCTCGGGGTACTACCGCCAGTTGTAGCTGACACAGACGAGAGTAAATGATCACACTCAATGTGACTGAATATCAATCACTCTAATATTCATCAAATGATCTGAGATCTGGTAAATCAGCTTGCTCAGATCTTATTTTGCAGTGCAGCTGTGAGAGTCACACATGACTCTCGGCGGTGCAGCTTGGCAAGAAACGACATCTAAGGACTGTCATTAAGTAATGCACAACATGAGTTAATGGGGTTGAAAAGCAAGACATGTGGAACAAGGATGGACATTGGGTAACATTGAAAATATGTTGGGTAAATATTTTTAGAGGGTTTAGGTTTGAGAAAACGTATCTAGTATGGGCCAGTAGGGCTGCTTCAGTATTCAATCCTTTCTTATGTTATTCCCCTTATCTCGAAACCCCCACCGAGAGGGAAACGGTTGCGTAAATCGCTGGCCACTTCGTCCAGGACACGCAGGCTCGGGCAGAGACCCTCCACTCTCCAACATTATACTTTCATGGAGCAACAAAGTGTCCCCACAAGACAGCCCAGACCCAGATACAAGTTAGAGAACAGCAATTAAGCACAAATTCAGGCTGGGTGCAAACAGTCTCTCACGAAACCAACCCGTTTCATAAATCCCTATATTCAAATCCTACTTTCTACTGAAGGTCTTATATGCAGAATGCAGCGCCGGGCTTATACATCATCATTGTCAATTGAAAAACTCGTTATTTTTCCAAAGTGGAAAACTGTGTACAAAGATTTTCGGGCTTTTACGCCATGCTATTTATGGGTGTTTGTGTCAAAGCTTCACGAGCAGAGAAGGAAGTAAATAACACAAACGTTTGATATTTTTTGGGGGGTATTTGACTTTCGTATAATATTTACGTTCCTTTTCCGACTTTATTGAAATTCTTGAATCATATACTGCCTGACATTTGATGTCGGCGCATTATAAATATGAGAAAGGGAGAGAGAGGGAGAGAGGGAGAGAGAGAGAGAGAAAAGAGAGAGAGAGAAGAGAGAGAGAGAGAGAGGAGAAGGAAGAAAGAGACTATCAATAGATTGTGTAGAGAAGTATTTGTGAAAGGGAATGCTACTTCTATGATAATGTACTATCAGTTATTGTCAAATTGAACTATCAAAGACTGGGTTCCACCCAAGCTCCTCCCAATCCGCTGAAGGGAATGCCTCCTTCCACTTGATAATGAAACTATCAGATTGTGTTTTGAGAAAGGAAGTAAATAGATGTGTCTCCCTCGCGCTTCTTCTGCTACCCCTTTTAAACAGTGGAAAGTTCTAATACCAGCATTGGACAAACAACTAGATATTGGGAAGATAGTAAATTGGGATATTCTGATATCTGCATTCTTCTGACCTCTAGTTATCTCTGGACTCTAGATACTGTGACGTCTAGGATATCTCTGGACGTCTAGTTTGCGTTTGCAAAGTAGACGTCCAGCTGATTTGTAAAGATGATATGATTCATGGCGACATCTCCGGAAGGACGATAAGTCTTGTTTGTATTTTGATCACGTTACACGTCAACAAGATCCTCGTGTTTGAACATAACGAACCTGTTTAATATATTGAAAGTTTGTTATAGGTCGTCTCTTCTCTTTTTCTGGAAGAGAAGCAGCTTAGTGATTTAAGTCTTTACTCAGTAATAAGCCTCAGGAAGACAAACTAGAAAAATTAATTGATTTGTTTATTGCGACCTTCCTGCTGGGGTCCTCTTCAGCAGGACCCCATCAACGGGGTCGAAATATACAGATCAATGACTCGCGAAATCGTAATAACACGATTGCAAAAATGAAAAAAAAAACATACTTCGGGCTAGATTTTTATGACTCTCTGACCGCGTGTTCTAGCCCCACCCGTGGTATGGTTTGAACAGATCAATTAATTTTCTGAGTTTCCCTCTCAGTGTGGGTTAATATTGAGCATTGACAAGTGTTCATTACACTTTATGTTCCTTAATGTTATGAGTTTTGATGTTCTGCGTTCCCTAACGAGTTCATCTATATTAAATATAATTAGGGGACCAGAACTGGAGAGAATAATGCAGATAGCACTTCCCAGGCATTGCTCCTCCGCTATCATTGTTAGCGGGTTTTCAGTGTAAGTTATACTCATATGTAATATGTATATGGATGATAATAGAGAGAGAGAGAAACAGCTGATGTAGGTAACAGCTCTTAGCTTGTAAACAAAGGTAGGATCCCTTAACCTAAATCTTGTAAAACCTCATGAACAAAGAGAGAGAGAGAGAGAGAGAGAGAGAGTCAGTCTCCACCAGCCCTTATTCTGAATATCTACAACATGCAGCACTTGACATAAATACTACTGCTTCTGCTACTACTACTACTAAATTTTTAATAGATTAGTGCTACAATAAATATAATTTATTATGTCGTCTTACTTCCCTGGAGCCTATCATTGTCAATTGCCTTGAGAATATGGAGTTACGAGGAAAAAGAGCGATCTACAGGTCTATGTTAAGCAGCTTAGATCATACTGCTGATATTTTTTTATTTATAAGTGATTCGGCGAACATGTTTTAGATAATGAATGCTCCAGTTGATAGCTTTCATATTCTCTGGTGCTGGATTCGATCAATACATTTTCCGGCACTCCTTTGCAAGTTGTTAGGTTGGGTACTATTTGTTAGGGAGCAGCACAAATGTTTCCTGACGCGGGTCTTAATCATATGATGGCCCACCACTGAAGCTTTTGGATATTTGACTGAGGCCTTCCGCTGGCTCACCGGTTTACCCTTTAAAAATTAAGAATAACATCATTTGAAGTTATTGTGATAGGATATTCTAGTGACAATCACTACTGAACCTAAGATTCTTTCTGCGTTTCTTATCTATCGTCTCGCGGATTTATGCAAAGTTATCTATCACTAATTACGTTTAATATTAAAAAATTTCATAATTCTTCGTCTCTCACATAGCCTTAGACACAAACCCTCTATTAATAAGAGTAATATTTTTCATTAATGTAATTAGAAGTGTGCAAAAAGAACTGGAGCCATACTACGTATTAGGATAATTACTCTGGTATAAGTGTCAAACGCTAGGCCAAGATAATAGAAACATCTTGAAATTATACCTATGTTTAATTTCTTTATTTTTGAGAATACTGGTAATACTGCGGTTGGGAGCAACACTCGCTATAAACCCACAAGGCTGTCAGGTGTCGTTGATGGGAATGATTCTGGCTACACATGGTGCCAGACAGCTGTTGGCAGGTGTCGTTGAGGGCGAGGATATTGGCTACATATGGAGCCAGATGGCATCTGACGAATATCTTGAAGGCAGGACATCTATCGCACCATGTGAAGGTCGCACTTGATTGTTGCCATGTGTTGGAGCTCCAGGTAGTAGCAGTCTGAGGAGCTTGCTGGGTTGGAACGTCGTTGGGGCTCCAGGTAGTAGCAGTCTGAGGAGCTTGCTGGGTTGGAACGTCGTTGGAGCTCCAGGTAGTAGCAGTCTGAGAAGCTTGCTGGGTTGGAACGTCGTTGGAGCTCCAGGTAGTAGCAGTCTGAGGAGCTTGCTGGGTTGGAACGTCGTTGGGGCTCCAGGTAGTAGCAGTCTCAGGAGCTTGCTGGGTTGGAACGTCGTTGGGGCTCCAGGTAGTAGCAGTCTGAGGAGCTTGCTGGGTTGGAACGTCGTTGGGGCTCCAGGTAGTAGCAGTCTCAGGAGCTTGCTGGGTTCGAACGTCGCCAATGAATGAATTGTTACCCTGTCACGCTGGTGATGAAGATATAAGAAATATTATTTAATGTACAATGAGAGCTAATGATGCAAAATGACTTTATAGGAAATCTTTCCTTCACAGGGATTAAGGTAGCATAAAAAGACAAATTTCTAAAATGCCTGAAGGTTCAGAAGAGTCGGAATTAGATACGACACTTTCAAAATCGTTTCATTTTGTAACAAGAGCGTCCTCTGTTGTCATGCCAGAGAAATTCTCTTGATGATTAGCAATGCACCCCTGTAGGGCATTATTTTAATTAGACACACGTTGTGCTACGATGCTCTCGCTTCATATATAAGGATAAAGAATTTTCGAGACTGTCTATTTTTTATATTTTCCGCCTGCAACGTACAATGTTCTTTTTCAACATAACTTTGTTCCTCCAACGAACCAAAGTCTTAGATCTCATTAATATCACGGAAATTGGATCAGATCAATTGTAGATATTATGTATTGGAAGTATGCTAAGGAGACCCTCACATGAATGTTAAAAAATGCTGTAATTTCTCTTCGCTTTTATTTTCGCATTTTTATGTGGGCTCTCTGATAACATTAACCAGTGGTAACGGAAAAATAAACACATAAACAGTATAATGTGATCCTTTATTGACAACGTTTCGCCCACGCAGTGGGCTTTATCGAGTCACAGACAGATCTACCTGGAAAAAGAGTAACATGAGTATTTATAAGATTTAGTCCGGTGGAGAATGCTGCATGTGACAAACTTAAAAGTAGTGTGATGGTTTAAAACATTGTGTGACTTAAAGGACCTGCAGTGTTCCATTCTTGAGTTCTATGTGGGATAGCGTTGAAGAAGTTTCTTGACAATAGTTTCAGCTATGTTGTAGAAGCCGTTGTTCTGGTTGAAGTTGTTGGATATACAGATAAGTGATGATTCCAGGATTCTTCGGTATTGAGTGTTGTCTTCTCTGGCGATGAGTCTTGCGTTTCTGTAGTTGATTAAATGGTTGTGTAAATTTCGGTGTTGAACACAGGCATTTCTTGAGTCGTCAGATCTGCCTGCGTACTGGTGTTCTGAAATATGGAACATCTGGAAGCCGAGCGTTTTTCCACTATTATTCCCTCTACTGTCACCTGGCTCCGTTATGTTGACGACATTCTCATCATAACTCCCAGACGCTTCAACGTTCAAGCTCTCCAACACAAGCTCAACCAGGTTGAGCCATCAATCCAGTTCACACTAGAAGAAGAAGTCGACAACTCCCTTCCATTCCTTGATGTTCTTCTCTGCAAAGCTGACCATGAACTTCGTTTTAAAGTTTATCGAAAACCTACCAAACAACACGATCTTCTCCACTTCTACTCTCACCACGACACCAAGATTAAACTTGGTGTAATTATAGGCTTTTTCCTGCGCGCACTCAGAATCTGCAGCAGTGAGTTCCTTGAGGAAGAATGCTCCCTTATTGAGACGGGCATTAAACATCTTCAACACACCCAGAGAAGATACTGCCGAGAAAAGATACATAGTCCTCCCCACCAACTCCATTACCAAACACGTTTCAACATTTTTCAAACCTCATTCCGAGTATCACCTCCACATCCACCACCATCAAGGACATTACAGTAACAGACAGGACAAGCTTCAATCCACTGCAGGGTATATACAATCCTTGTAATGACTGCAGCAAATTATACGTCGGCGAAACATCCAGAGACCTTTAAACACGCATTTCAGAACACCAGTACGCAGACAGATCTGACGACTCAAGAAATGCCTGTGTTCAACACCGAAATTTACACAACCATTTAATCAACTACAGAAACGCAAGACTCATCGACAGAGAAGACAACACTCAATACCGAAGAATCCTGGAATCATCATTATCTGTATATCCAACAACTTCAACCAGAACAACGGCTTCTACAACATAGCTGAACCTATTGCCAAGAAACTTCTTCAACGATATCCCACATAGAACTCAAGAATGGAACACTACAGGTCCTTTAAGTCACACAAGGTTTTAAACTATCACACTACTTTGAAGACTGTCACATGCAGCATTTTCCACCTGACCCAGCATTCTCCACCTGACTAAATCTTATATATACTCATGTTACTCTTTTTCAGGTAGATCTGTCAGTGACTCGATATAGCCCACTGCGTGGGCGAAACGTTGTCAATAAAGGATCACATTTTACTGCTTATGTGTTTATTTTTTCCATTGTGTCGGTATTTTATACCATTTATTTCCAACCAGTGGTAACATTGGTCCCATTGCTGGTAATATTGATCTCGCAGAAAAGTCTGTCCCCAGACTTGCCTGTGTGGCTGGAATTGGTACACATGACTTCTTAGCTGTGCTAGCACACTTGGCTGTGTGGCTATTGTTAACACACGTGAAGGTATAGCTGACTTTGCCACTCCTGATTGTGTGACAGCAGTTGGAACACTTTGCTATGTGGCTGTTGTTATCACACATGGTTGTTCGGCTGGTGTTGGAACACTTGACGTGGGGCTAGTGTTGGCATGACTGGCTGTGTGCTTGGAGTTAAAACACATGACTGTGTTGCTGGTTGTAACACACATCACTGTGTAGCTGATGTTGAAACACACATGACTGTGTTGCTGGTGCTAACACGTATGACTATGTTGCTGGTGGTAACACACATCACTGTGTAGCTGATGTTGAAACACACATGACTGTGTTGCTGGTGCTAACACGTATGACTGTGTTGCTCGTGGTAACACGTATGACTATGTTGCTGGTGTTCTCACACATAGCTGTTTGGCTGGTGTTGGAACACACAGCTGTGTGGCTGGTGTTGGAACACACAGCTGTGTGGCTGGTGTTGGAACACACAGCTGTGTGGCTGGTGTTGGAACACACAGCTGTGTGGCTGGTGTTGGAACACACAGCTGTGTGGCTGGTTTTGCAACACACAGCTGTGTGGCTGGTGTTGGAACACACAGCTGTGTGGCTGGTGTTGGAACACACAGCTGTGTGGCTGGTGTTGCAACACACAGCTGTGTGGCTGGTGTTGCAACACACAGCTGTGTGGCTGGTGTTGCAATACACAGTTGTGTGGCTGGTGTTGGAACACACAGCTGTGTGGCTGGTGTTGCAACACACAGCTGTGTGGCTGGTGTTGCAACACACTGTTGCCTTGACAACCAGTAATATATTTTGCTGCAGTAATAGGAGCACAACAGCGCCACCAGCCTTCAGCGGCGACTCATTACGACTCGGGGAAAATGTGCGAAATAGTCATTTACATAATTTTAAGACGTCCTTGTCTGGCTCCACTGTGAGATCCTTCTTGGGGTGTCAGTACTTTCCTTGTGTCCCCAGCAGCGACCTTTGTAGGTGAGAGGTATTTCCTCTGAGTCCCGGGGACTCCTCCATATTAATAATAAAATTATATTGTTATTTCTACAAGTACATGTACAAGGTATACAGGCCTAGCTGACATCAATGACATACTACTATATAGAAAGTCGCTTGTTATGCTGAGCATTTCCCGCAAATTAGGTCAGTTTTGTCCCAGGATGCGACCCACACCAGTCCACTAACACCCAGGTACCCATTTTATACTGATGAGTGAACATAGATAACAGATGTCTTATGGAAACACATCCTAATGTTTTCCAGCCGTACAGGGGATTCGAACTCCCGACCTTAGTGTGTGAGGTGAGTGCGCTAGCGATCGAGCTATCGCGCTCCAAGGTCCCATTACTTCCTGTGGGGATAATTCATGGGTCCTGGTGCTTCTTGCGGAACCCGAGGGTTATATCTTGGGTTCCAGTTCGTCAAGCCTAGGTGATCCCAGACACAAAGTACAGAAAAATATAATATATATATATATATATATATATATATATATATATATATATATATATATATATATATATATATATATATATATATATATATATATATATATATAGTCGTTCGAATAGGTAAAACTGGTCAATTAGGAAGAGCATTTAAAATTAAGTCATTTCTAAAAAAATATTTTATAATTTTAAAGATATATTTTCTTCCTTAATGTTAATATAAAATTATTAATTTTGTACCAAAAGATCCTTAGAAAACTTACCTAACCTTATTATAACAAACGCAATTCAAATTTTCAACCCTTGTGTAATGTATCTTGAGCAATTTTCCTGGGTCATTTTTGCAAGCTTGGATGCCCTATGCAAAATGCTATGCAAGTCAGTTCCAAATTTTATTTCCGTGTGTAATGTGGCGACAGACTATTTGTTCACCTTCAGAATTTCAACAATCGTGAGTCCTACTTAGTGGAAGATTCATGTACTTAATGGAGCGTGATGATGCCATTATGCCTATTTAAATTAGGTATCAATGAAGGGGTACCTGGGCACCTTTAACCATGTTTTCGTTTCCCTTCAACTTTTCGATTTTTCGTCCATAACTCGAGAATGCCTCATCCAATAGGCTTTAAATTTTTGACAACCCTTGCGTATGACGACAAGGAACAAATTTATGTTAATTTATCATGTTAATGTGCCCTATGGCCAAAGTTGTAGAACCCATTCCCAGTTTTTTGGAATCACTGGGATAACTTTCAAAACCCTCAGTGGGTGAGCTTCAAACACTCAAAAACATGAATAAAATAAAGCAACGACGTCGGAAAGTAAAATTCAAATATGTAATTGCAAATTTGACCATTTTATTTCAAAACTAGTCTGAAATTCTAATTCCCGTTAAAGCACCTTCAATATTTTCCAGTTAACTTCTACAGAACGGCATCAATATTTAATTTGTGAGGTATATAAGGGCCGGGATAATAC
Source organism: Cherax destructor (assembly GCA_009830355.1). Lineage (NCBI taxonomy): Eukaryota > Metazoa > Arthropoda > Malacostraca > Decapoda > Parastacidae > Cherax > Cherax destructor. The sequence continues at coordinate 312,831 of WNWK01000689.1, forward strand.
GTATTAAGAAAGAACAAAAATGTGACTGGAACAATGCAGTAATAACCCACACATAGGAGAGAAAGAAAGTTCATGACGACGCTTCGGTCCGTCTTGGACTATTCACAGGTCACACAGGAATACCTATTAAGTTTCTTTAGCGGGCATGCAAATTTCTTGATGAAGAATAATAATAAAAAAAAACTTGAAATCCGTGCCATTACTGGTGAAGATTTGATAGGCATCAAATTTTCACCACTGGTGAGGTTTCCTGGACACAAAGATCACAATGCTATTAGGTGGCATGAGTCTCGATTTTCCAGTTTTATTGAACATATAGTGATATTCAATTTTTTTATTCAGTAACTAAAAAAAAATATGCTTCTTCTGAGTGACTTCCAAAATATCATTAAAGACGAGTTCTTCGAAAGGCTGATGCCTCATTGGTGGAAATTGGAATTTTTACTGAAATAGTTTTAAAAACTTGGAATCGTTGGAACTTGATCAATTCCTGGAGAATGACGTTTGTGATCGGCTTCAAACTTTTACTGTTGATGAGCATTATTAAAACACAACTTGTCACTCATTGAGCTGTGTAAGTTTCAACTTGCCAGTTTTATTAAGCAAATTGTTTCCTGTATAATAACTAATGAATGCCTCTTCCGATCAGCTTCAAACCCAAAATGTTTGTGGATTTTAATAGGAACCTATTTTTTCTTAACGTTGGGATTGTTGGGGCCAATTTGCCAATATTACCAAATTGAAATTTTAAACGAAATCAAAATAAGATATTTTTCATACAGGATTGTTGGTAAATTTAAATAGGATAAAAAATATAAAAAAAATGATTGGAAAAAATGAAAATTCGTTGTTTTATGTATTTTGATGTTGAACGAGATATATATTTACTTTTTAATAATATTAATAACATTCAATATTGCTTTCTTAGAAATTATCGTTTATTTTTGAGAACTCCTCAGTCGATCGTCATCCCATTTTGAGTGCTTGTGTACTGTATCTCGGGCAAGACCCATGGGACTACTGGCATACGTGGGTATCCTATACACAGTGGTACACCATCAAGTGTTGGACACAATACATACAACCGAGGAAGAAGTGAAGAGGCTGCTAAGCGAGCTAGATACCTCAAAGGCAATGGGGCCGGATAACATCTCTCCATGGGTCCTGAAAGAGGGAGCAGAGGCGCTGTGTACTACATAGGATATTCCCACATTTTTTGTTTCTGATCGTCTTTAAACTTTTCAACACTCGTGTATCTTATTTAGGTGGATATATTTGTGGATTTCTCCAAGGTGACACCGCCTACGACTGCTTCACCTCACCTGTCTGCAGTACATAAGCGCCTTGTTTGCGCATATTCTGTATTCTTATCAAGACTGATGAACTAATTACATTGACTCTAGGCTGAGGGACTGATTACCTCAATCTCTTTCTGGTCTTCACTTTTAATCACTGAGTCTATAACATCTGTGTCTATAACATTTATGTGTCTATAACATCTATGTGTCTATACCATCTATGTGTCTATACCATCCAGTGGAAATAAGTCACTGTCTGACTTTTTTGGGTTATCCTGGGTTCTCTACACATATGCTGCTATGTATGATAATCTATGTAACTGTATTTGTGTATACCTGAATAAACTTACTTAACATCTATGCGTCTGTAACATCTATGTGTCTAACATTTATGTATCTATAACATCTATGTGCCCTCACGATCATCGTTAAAAAACTGTGTTATGTACACTAAGCTTACATAAAACTTACTTGCTTTTATAAAGGTGGTTAATCTTATTTTGAGGAAAAATCTGATTGATTTTGCTCTGTGTAGGCTTCAATTTGCTTTTTTTTAAGCTGGAAAAAAATGAAATTCTGCTTTGTATGCGATGATTTTTGAGGGTAACAAGTGATTAACATCATGGACCTGACATTTCGGTCCATGGTCAACTAGTTCTCCAAATTGAATCTCATTCTTGCATTGTCATCCTGTGAAAATGAAGCTCGTATTACCGATGAGAAACAACAAAAATGACCAAAATAAAATTCAAATGAGAAACAAACCTGTTCATTGCGAGCTCCAGCTCCATAACCAATTTTACTAACATTTTCCGCATGCTGATTTTTTTTTGACCTCGACAAACCACTTTATTTGGAAAGGTAAATTATAATTCTTTCTGAAAAAAAAAATTGCCCCATTTACTTTTTTTGTTAATTTCTTTACAACTAACAACAAACATACAAACATTCATCTGATTTCTTATTTTGCTCTCTGATTTCAATAGCCACGAATTGAAAAAAATAAAATCACGGTAATGCATTTAAAAAAAAAAGAAATCACTTTTAGAAAGCACTGAGTGTTTTCACTCGCTGGCAACGGGTTTGCAGTACATCACAGCAGCGCTGAGCCTCGATTTCCCACCAAATTGCAGACAATTTATTACCTTTTCGACGTAGGATGAAAAGATTTATCAGTGGAAAAAAAGAATGCAACGAAACACACACACACAGAGGCAAATGGCCGTCGCTCTATGCTGGGTTTGTCCATTACAACCACGCTGACAGCTGTTTACAACCACACAATCAATGACTGTTTATTTTCCTGAATGTCTTTGTGAATTATTGTGACAACAACAACAAAAACAACAATAATTGTTGTTGTTGCTGCTGTTTTATTTACATAAAAATAAAAGATAATTTAGATCAAAAATATTACAGTACTGCGCAAGATAATATGTGTTAAAAATATTTGAAAAGTTAATGGTTTGACCTCTGTTTCATGGATATCACAGCTACTTAAAACTAAAAACAATCTACATATATTTAGGCCTCTGCACGACCCAAGAAAGGTATCCCCATATTACCTATCCCCAGCCCCCTGTATATCAATGCTTGTGATTAGAATAGTAGAGAGTGCTTAGAAGAACTGGGGGAAATCAGAAGAGGCATTCCCAATCCATCATATGGATATTGTTACTAAAGAACGAAAAGGCACAATACCGTGACTGGAACAATACACGAATAACCCGCATATATGGGAGCTTACGACGACGTTTCGGTCTGACTTGGACCATATGCAAAGTCACACTAAGATAAAAGAGTGAGGGAGCCAGTATAAATAAGCAAAGGGGACAAGGATGGGACAAAAGAGGAAGAAAAAGAAGTAGTGGTAGTGATAATGCTGGAATGTGGAAGTAGAAGTAGTAGTGGTAGTAGAAATAGTAGTAGTAATGAAGTGGTAGTAGTAGCAGTAGAAGTGGTGTAAGTCTTAGGACAATCAGAAAGAGCACTGCAGGAGATCTAAGGCCCGCAAGGGGTAAGAACAAAAACGGAAGGGGGGGAGGAACGAAAGGACAGAACACACTTAGGCAGAAGGAAAAGAAAGAAAGAAAATGAAAATAGGAAAGTAGAAGAGGTTCGGAGAGGAGAAGAAAGGATCAGGTCCAGTTACTAGTGTTCTGAAGTTTGGTACATTTGACAGTGTAATGAGAAAGGAAGACATCTAAAGAAATCAAGCCAAGACCAAGATTTATACAAAGAAACTTGTGTATAAGGATGCTTCAACAAGACGGCGTCTGTGAAGGCTAGAAAATGCGTAGACAATTTTAGCAGAGGACCAGTCAATAGGATGACTGTGATCTCTAACATAACAGAAAATAGTATTGTTGGTGTCGCCAAGCCTAACACTTCTTTTGTGTTCATTGTCTGACGGAAATATAGCGGCCAAATTTTCCAAACTTCAGAACACTCTGACTAGACCTGGTGCTTTCTTCTCCTCCTCCTCTACTTATCTCTTCTCCTTTCCTATTTTTTCCCTTTTTCTTTCTTTGTTTTCCTTTCTACTGCATAAGTGTGGTTTGTCCTTCAGCCCCCCACCCCGGGCCTGTGTTTTTGGTCCTGCCCCTTGTAGGCCCTTAGCTCTCTTAATGTGCTCCTTTTTCTTGTCCTTGGAATTACTCCACTTCTAATATCACTTCGTCTACCACTATTGCTACTTCCACTAATATTTTCTCCTTTCATCTTTCTCTCTCCTTTCTATCTCTTGTACCATTAAATCTAACCATCTTCTTTCTACTACCACCATTACCACCATTGCCACTACCACCATTACCCCCATTGCCACTACCACTATTTCTTTTTCTTTCTATCTTTGTCCCGTCCCTGTCCCCCTCGCTGATATATACTGGCTCCCACACTCTTGTGTTAGCTTGACTACTTTGCAAATAGTTCAAATCATCGAAAGGTTGAAGTTTCTCTCTCTCCTATTTTCAGGTTATTTGTCTACATTTCCTTCAACAAAAAATGGCAAATTAGGACATACACAAGCCAAATCTAATTAAATTCTTCCATAAAGAAATACCTTTCATGCTGGTTAAGAAAAACACGTAAGCAAACACTAGGACATATTTATTAGAAAACGTTTCGGTCCTGGAACCTTGATCAAGGTCTCAGAACCGATAGTGTTCTAGTGTTTGCTTACGTGTTTTTATAAACCAACTTGTTGGTATTTATTACCAAGGTTTATACCACCTTTCATGCTAAACTGAAGCAGTATTCTTATGTTATCTCTGAGTGACCCTGAAAATTGGAAGGTCCATGCCATTAAATTTAAAATCACCCTAAAAAACATCTTTTATATTTTTCTACAATTTTTTTTCTTCCTGCTCTCCTCTCGTGGATATATACAGCCTCCCTTACCTTCTTGTGTTATTGTGACTAGTTAATGGTTCAAGTCGGACCGAAACGTCGCGGGTTATTTGTGTATTAATTTTTTTTTAAAGATAATCCACTTTAAAAATGGTAAATTAACACCCACACATCCCAAATCCAATTCAAAAATACTTTCAATTAAGAAACATCAGCGTTTATGGTTTGAAGTCGATCGGAAGAGGCATCCTATACTTCTTACATGGAAAACAATGGATTTAATAAAACTGTACTTTGTTCAAAGTAAACACCAAGATTTATTTTAATAAAGGTCACCAACGGCATAAGTTTGACCCCAACAGTGAAAGCATTCTCCAGTAATTAACAGATTCCAAAGATTTCAATTATTTTAATTCCGTACTTTCCGGCATATAAGGCGCACGACAGCACTATTATCACGTAAATCAGTAATCATATTTAAGGGTTAATTACCCTCTTACTTTCCGCTAAAGTGTAACCCAAAGCCTACCCTTGACCCTGACCTTGAGCATATAAGACGCAGGCTGATTTCCTAAGACTTTATGTGAAAAAGTGCGTCTTATATGCCGGAAAATATGGTAATTTCAATAAAATTTCAAATTTTCACTTACTCAGATTAAGCTTCAGTGTATGATCTTTATTACAGACATCATTAACATTTTCAACTCGATTATGTATAATAATGCCTCATTCACAAGGCCGTCTTATTCAGATTTTGCCTGGGTGATGATGAATACTACGAATGTAACCTTTTTTGTTACTAATGGATCGGGCTTCTTTGACTCACGAAATAGCAATAACACGATTGCAAACGAACCACGGAACGTGTGGGGTTTAAACCTATGGAGATCGAGTCGTAAAACTCCAGGCATGTGTATAAGCTACTGGGCCAGCAGGATAAAATAACATTAATCCAACTAGGTATATTTATACACCATAGGGAGGTTAGCATGCATGAGGGACTGATTACCTCAAACTCATTCTGATCCTCACCATTCTTCTTTGTACTGGACTGATGAAGCCACTGTGTGGCGAAACGTTTCCTCGGTAAGGAGACCCAAGTGTTGCACATGTGTCTAATTTATCCTTCTCGTTATTATGAGTAGAACTAAATGGTTATAAATGTGACCATTCTTTTTTAAAGGGGTGGACCGGTGAGCCAGCTGAAGGCCTCGGTCAGATGACCAAAAGCTCCAGCGGGGTCATCATATGACTAAGATCCGCGTCAGGAAACACTTGTGCTGTTTCCTGACGAACCTTATTAACTAACCTAAGTTATTATGAGTGCCTGTTGCTTGTATAACTTAAAAATGTATCGTTTACATCTTTCTTTTTCGTTTGATTGGGTCCATCATTGCAGTCTTTCTATCTTTCATATATATCAAAGACAATTTTTATTTTAACACATATTGCTCTCTTACATTTTGTTGATTTTTGACTCATAAAGGTTTTCGTAGTTTGAAATATTATTCTATGATGCTTACATGTTCTGGAGTCTTTTAGAATTTCATGGTTATATATTTTTTCTCTTGGCTACGTAACAACACACACACACACCTCTCATTTTCCCATATCTCACCATGCTTTTCACAGGCCCTTGATCATTTGTGCATTCCAGTGGCTGAGGCTGGCGAGTGGTTGACACTGGCGAGTGGTTGACACTGGCGAGAGGTTGGCGTCACTGTCTATGTTGCTATATTGCCTCCTTCCTTCATCTCTCCTTCTTCCTCCAAGACGATACTCACACCCCTGCATGGTGCTGTGACCACATACAGCCACACTACCAACAGCCACACCACCCACCTACAACCACACCATTAACAAGCACATTGCACATCCATTTTATTAGTTTGGGCATTCGTATCTGCTAGTCAACATGGATACTAATAAATTGTCAGAGCGTGGGATGTCAGTGAAGTTGCGTCCTCAGTCTTGTTGAACTGACTACAATTCAACATTATTTTTTTATCGATAGGGGAAAAAATGCTGCCTAACGCAAGTCACCTATTTATTTTGTTAATCTAAGATATTAAATGCTATCCAAATGAAAACTAACCTAACAGAAAAGTATTTTCGTACAATGCTAAATGTCACGAAACTGAACGAATGGCAATTCAACGATAAACTCTCACTAAATTTGGAGAACGTGTTGATTAGTTGATGAGACAGACGCTTGATGCACCACATTCAATGGTGTTCACACCCCACATACCCATCATGTCATCACTAACTTACCCTAGATGGTGTTACACCACATACACCACCCATTAACAACACTACACATCCTGATGTTGGGCATGTATTCTACACATGGATACTAATAAATTGTCAGACTGATCATAATTTACCCTTTAAGATGATCAACATTTTAGCGATAAAATCCCAGCATGTCACATACTAACTAACCTCAGATATTTTTACATCAAATGTCACAAAATAACAGTATCACTAAACCCTAATTTGGTGTTGTACCATTACGACATGCGCTTTATAACACCCCATTCAATGGTGTTCACACCCCACATACCCATCATGTCATCACTAACTTACCCTAGATGGTGTTTACACCCCACATACCCATCATGTCATCACTAACTTACCCTAGATGATGGTGTTTACACCCCACATACCCAGCCTGTTATCTCTATTTGCCTTAAGTGACTCAATTTACAAAGATATCTTAGGCCCAAAAAAACTTAAACGAGTCAAAAACGAGAAGAGGAAATTGCTAAGTCAAACAACATTGAAATATTTTAATTAACCTTTACATTATAATAATACATCTACAAATGTTGAGTATGTAAACACATTCACGTTTATTACATTAAAACAATATTAAAACAATATGGAACTAAATGACGTGCTCCAGATAAAATGGAAGAAAATACAAACGTTGTAAAACAATCTTTAGCTACAAATATTTATCAAGTTTAAAGGAACGCGAAGAACAGCCACTTCCTGGTGGTGAATTCTGGGTAGTTCAGATGACTAGTTTATCCTCAGAAGGGGATCGAAATATACAGACCAATTCTTCTTCTGAGTTTCTGTGTCTATGGTTATTATTGAACCGATAAATCTGATATTTCGAGGCTAACCTGGATCTACCATTACCTAGAGTCTACCATTATGAAATCCCATGACCCACCATCATTTTCTAATAATGATAGGCCCGGTGTGCAGACGCGTCTATACAGTTACTTCGCTTTCAGGAATTAATGAAAAACGTGGAAAACGAGGCTAGTGTCCCACCAGTTTCCAACATTCCATTAAAGACTTTGAAACTTCTGTGAACTCCAATATTCAAGGAAAATCTCTTTTGTACTGTATGAAAACTTTTCTTCTGTAAAGAAAATGGTAAATAAAGTAAGGTTTAATTATGTATATTATGATGTATAGTATACGTTCGTATGATGTATTTGTATTATATGTAGTATCAGAAAATCAAGATTTTTTCCAGGGAAATCTTGGTTTACCCCCTCCCCCCCCCAAAAAAAAAAAAACGAAATATAAAAATAGTCTTTACTGTATATAATACTTTAATTAAGGCTCGCACTCATAAAAAATAGGTAGCGGAGCGACTCAATTTCAACGATGAAATGCATACAACAAATTCATATTCATGATGTGTAGGCTATGACTATGTATGTAGAAATCCTTGCTAAGAAAAACATGAAAATTAAATTCATATTAGCATGTCGTCTCTCAAACAATGCCAGAAGGATGACTCACGTGTGAATGGTGAAATTAAGACACTTTGTAGGATTAGAGAGGAAATAGTAGTCGATGAATTGAATGGTCAAGCAGAAACTGAAGCACTTTATCGGGGGGATTAAAACGCCTCCACACTCGTCAACATGACTGTGGACAGAGTTTAAACTTTAACTGTGACTTCGGCCACTCGAGGCAACACCAAGTAAGATATGAGAGATATTAGGAAACAGTAATCACAACTTCATTCTATTCATGATAAATTCAGATTTCGAGATCGAAAATAACACTCTTATGGTTCTCAATAATAAAACAACTGACTTCAAGAAGATGCGTCGAGATGTCAGTAACGTTATTGGGTTGAATAACTAAAACAAAAATTCTTAATAACATCCCATGAAAAGAAAGAATTTAAAAAAAAAAAACATGAAATGAAGCGAGGCTTGATGATGGGACAAGTAGTTAAGATCATTAGCAAAAAAAATATAATGCGTATCAGAATTTTTAAATGACGAGTATTCTAAGTGACTAATACTACATTTAGTTACTTAGAGAAAGAAGAAAATCAGAAATTCTAAATAAAATAAAATGAAAAATTAATTGTACATAACTTCAAATACGTAAGGGATTAAAAACAATAGGATGTGGGGGGGGGGGGGGTTGTAAAAGCATCGCTGGGATCCTTAACCAAAATTGCAGAATAAACAATCGACAGATACACAGCGTCTATACTGAACACAGCTTACGAGTCCCTATTTACAGCTTAACTCAACACAAATGTTCCGAGTTATGACACTGACGAATTAGTTATTAACGTAAAAAGTCTCAGCATGTCATAATAAATATTAAAAACGTCAGTGAAACTAGATAAACAATTGCTCAAGTTATGAAGAAAAGCAATTCCAAATCGCCTACCCAGTGTTACAAAACACGTCCTCTATAACATCCGTCTCAAGAGCATGCTAAGGGTCAACTAACTGACTCGCGAAATCGTAATGACACGATTGCAAACAAACCATACCACGGGTGGGGTTCGAACCCGCGGTCAGAGAGTCTCAAAACTCCAGACCGTCGCGTAAGCCACTGGGCCAGCTAGCTTCAATATGATTCATCCAGCTAGGTATATTTCTACACCATAGGAAGGTTAGCATAGGCACCACTGTGTCCACAAATGCAAGTTTTTACAGACGAATCTCCCGCTAGCATGGCCGTGACGAACCCCACCCGTGGTATGGTTTGTCAACTAACTGATCCCCTTCTAGCCGCTAGCCTGTTACTGGTTTCGTAAGATGTTGGATTATATCCTATTCCAGTTATCCAGTAGAAATGAAGAGACTAGTCTATAGCACTTTTCGATATGAATTTGGGATCACAACTAGACGAACCTAAGCCAATAAAATAAAATTTAAAATCTTTAATAGTAAAATTGTCTAGATAGATGTACACAAAGTTAAAATATTTGACTTAAATAAGGACTTAAGCTCCTACAATTATCTTGGTATATATCTTGTTATATCTTCAATGACTATAAGATTCCTAAATACCGACTGGTACATAGCTATGAAGAAATTCAAGAACATGAATAATACAGTAATACAAGTACACAGTTAAGTGATAATATGGGTATAAGCCCAAAGCTAGTAATGTCTCCAAAAGACTCGACTTAGACTTATACAGACAACAAGTCACTAATAAAAACTGGTGTATCACAGTGACGAGAAGTACTTTCCGTCTCACTCATGGAGATGTACTCTCCACATACTAGAGCCTCATACACCAGAGATGACACGGAAGACTAAGCTTGCGGCCACCACGAATCAAAAGCCCGAGAGTGGAACGGACACCTGAAGTAGTAGCAGCAGCAACACACACAGAGGCATTCTTGAGCTTCCCCAGCGCTCGGGCTTAATGCCCAAAGCTGGGGTGTGGCTCTAAAAGGATCCAGTATTGCTTGCTGCCTTTGCACCTCCTGACATCGTCTGCTGCTATGCAGACGAGTTAATGGGATGGTGGTTGTGAGGGTTAACGAGTGGATGGGAGTCCTGGGTAGCCCCACAAGATGTTCAGGAAAAGTGTCTTTCTCTGTCTTTGAGCCAGAATGGGGAAAGTGCTTACTGTTTTTTTCTCAGTCACTGACTTCGTCACTGTGTCTTCAATTCACGTCCTGAGCTGAACCCTCAGAGCATGTAGGGTTTGTACTCAGTCAATATTGGATTTATAGCTTGGTCCGAATTTGTCTGATTTTGTAGTTGGGAGAGGGTCCGATCTATGGTAATCTTGCCGAGTGTGTACCCGGTCTCTAGTTCTGTGTCCGGATCTGTGTCCGGTCTATGGTTTTGTGGCTGTCTCTGAATTCAGTCTATGGATATGTGAATAATTGTGTGTCCGGTCTGCAGTTTGTACCTGGCATGTGTCTGGTCTATTGTACTGTGGTGAATGTGTGTCCGGTATATGGTTCTGTGACTGCCTCTGTATCCAGTCTGTGGATTGGACTAAGTCCCTTTTTTTTCTTGATGACTAACAGTGATATACACCATGTATATCCACTCAAAACTTCAAACCCTATTTTAAGGGATAAAATGGAATTAAGAAGAGAAAGTTAAGTAATAATGAAATGTTAAACGGAAAGGAAAAGAGATCGATGTCAATGAGAAGGGGAAAAAGGAAAGCAAAAGAGTGAAAGGGAGAGGGAGTTGAGGATGCAGCAGGTAGTAAGGTAATGGGAAAAACTGAGAGAAGGGACCGTAAATGGAACACAGAGAGGAAGAACAGGAGGAGAGGTAGGAGAGATGGAAAGATATGACTAGAGAGGAAACAGTGATGGAAGGCTGACCAGAGGTGGAGACGGAGTATACAAAGTAATTCTCCGGTAGCAGATGTAAGTATATTGCTAATGGCAAGAATATGTGTTATGTTGCAAACAGGTATATAGGCAACGCTGAGATTGGTGTATGAAGTTTGTTAGTGGCAAATATGTTGAGCTTTCCAAGTAAAAGCCCCTCACATTGAGGTGCGAGTCGTGGTAGTCCACCGAGTGTGGACTCCATGATAGACATAATTTATCATAACTATTTTTTTTCCATATACTCTACCCGCGTATTCTGGGAGTAAATAAATATACAAGATCTATACTGCCACTCTTTTGTTAAATAAGAGAAAAAACTTACTGAAGCAAACGCGGATTTTTCGTTCTAAGATTAAACTAATTTTCTCTTGTGCTGGAGAAAGGAAGAGGATGGTTGCTGGGAACACTTACTCGGGGTCCCGACACACGGCTCTTGAGTGCCCTAACGGGAAGGGCGGTGGTGATGGGTCCTAGCTGTTTTAGCTCAATGGTGGCCTCTAGACTTTTCTAGGATATATAGAAATTTACGAGTGTACACTGCTGGCCTGGTAACCCTCTGCTGGACCCCTCTCTGTGTACACCTCTAACTTTAGATATGTAGCACAGTCTATGCTTTGTGATGTATGCAAATACCTCAAAGGGTTTGCAGGAATATAGATTTTGTTTCACAAGTCTGTGTGTAATGCTTCTATAAGCCTAATGGCTGTGTGTATATGATGACAGACTGACAGATCTAGTAGCAGCAACATTTCTCTCATTTCCAGCTGAATAATTTTCTTTTGTGTCGACACAAAGTGGACAATGCATATTTTAGTTTAACTCATCTGTGGAATGTTTAAAAAATCGATGGGAAATTCCTTTTTTTTTCCAAACACTGCAATTTCACAGAAGAATAAAATTTCCAGAATCCTTAAAGGGGCGAGTAGTTATGAAGTAGCTCAACAACTTTCACGATACTTCTAACATTTGCTGGTAACTTCACGACACTTTCATTGATGTTAAACACATTTTAACGTGATACAGGTATTAGTTATTTTTCTAGTGGAAGAGTTTATAAATATATTTAGGGTTATGTGGTGTTGCTAGCATTCACAACACAAAGGCAACGTTAATATTTGCAGAATACTTCTAATATTCCCTACTATGGCGATGATCTAATACATTAACATGCAGCCCCCCCCCCCCAGTCACACGTGCTGGTTATCTTGTAGTACACACACTGTTACGACTGTCACCATCCCCTGACACCAACACGTAAGTTATTACCAGAACATTTTTTCTTTCTTTCTTTTTTATTGCTCTAAGTTTTCGTTTTTCTGTAGCTCATAACAAGAGAAGGGCTTATCTGATCGGCTTCAAATTTCACCACTGGTATACGGTATCCCTCGTAAGGTTCTAGGAGCAACTGACGTGTGCAGGTTCCTATGGCCAAAGTTGCTGAAACACATTCCCAGCATCCTTGAGTGGTTCAGATAACTTGCAAAACCCTCTGCGACGCAGTTTAAAGAGCCTCTTCTCAACGGCATCAACATTTCAACACTTTTTTCGTACTTAAAAGACGAATGGTATTATTTTTTAGTCTCGAAATAGTAATTAATGCTTCCTGAGAGGAATGTGCCGTGATGCTGTTGAGGGGTTCGTGATCCAAGGAACTGGGCTTATAATTCCCTTTCATAGACTGAATCTGAATGCCGCCCATACCACAGGCGCTATATTGTAATGGCTTATGCATCGTATGAAGTGCTTGAAATATTTTTTGATCATTATAGACTACTTTAATACACAGAATAGCTGGAGAATCTACCTTTTGGTCCCTTTAAACTCTTGGTGCTGATGTGTTTTCCTAAATAAAAGCTTCGACTTGATTTTAGGCTTTGTAAATTTTAATATGCCAATTTTGTTAATCAAATTGATTTCTGAGAGATAACTGAAAATGTTTCTACTGGTAAGAAATAAATCACACTGATAAATCTACATAACGTACTTTTCTGTGCCTACAACATATTTGTTCTTTATTTACTATTGTAAAATAATATATTTTTTACGTATGAGAAACTTAAATTCTACTTAATTACTGTTTTTACTTTGTCCATGTGTTGGTCCCAATTTTCTTTTTATTATGAAATAAATTTGGTAAATTAAAATACTGTTTTTTATGCTATAATTTCAGGGAAACATATCAATTTAGCTTCAACCCTTTAACTCACACCTTGATAATGCTGCTTCTGAGCGGCTTCAAACCGTTTATCATAACATATTGGTCTCTAGGGCAGGTCTGAAGTAAACATGTGGGTGTGTACCCTAATTTACCATTTTTATTAAAGAAATTTGGATATTAGTTTACATCTGATGACTTGTGAGCGTCTCCTTTGATTCACCTCAAATGTTTAATGCTAATATTTAACTGCATTACAAACTTCTGCCGCACTCTGCACTATTCCAATAGCGTGCACTGAAGTACAAAGGACTGGGGTTATGCAATACGGGGATACATTCCTTGGAACACGCACCGGCCAAAAAGTCTGATTATATATCGTACGGACAGAATAGGCATTGTCGGGCTCCTTTATACATTATACAGCTACTTTCAAGGGAAGATACAGACTCAGCACATTACAAGTATGATACATTCCATGAATGATACATTGCAAGGATGATACATTCAAAGGAAAATGCGTTCCGAGGATGATATATTCTCAGGGGGTTTGATCCACAGGATGATACATTCTCAGGATGACGCTTCTCAAAGATTAATCATTCTCATGTGTTTCAATCCCAGGATGATTCATTCCCAAAATCAAACATACCCATGATGATACATTTCCAGGATGATTCAGTCTTACAATTATGCATTCCTAGGATCATATATTTTTATGATAGTTCATTCCCGAAATGTTGGATTTCCAGGATTATACGTCCTTAAAATGACACTTTACCAGAATTATTCACATCCTGCAACAACACAAAAGCACATTAACCACAGATGCAGCAACCAAAAAACTGTAACCAGTGGTGGAGTAGCAAAACCATAACACATTAACCAGTGGTGAAACAAGGAAAGAATAACATACTAACCAGTGGTGAAGCAAGGCACAAAAAAACATTAACCAGTGGTGAAGCAAGGGGATAACACATTAACCAGTAATGCAGCAATGAAAAAAATACATTAACCAGTAGTGAAGCAAGTAGATAACACATTAACCAGTGGTGTAGCAAGGGATAACACATTAACCAGTGGTGAAGCAAGGGGATAACAGATTAACCAGTGGTGAAGCAAGGGGATAACACATTAACCAGTGGTGAAGCAAGGGGATAACACATTAACCAGTGGTGAAGCAAGGGGATAACACATTAACCAGTAGTGAAGCAAGAAGATAACAGATTAATCAGTGGTGAAGCAAGGGATAACACATTAACCAGTGGTGAAGCAATGGGATAACACATTAACTAGTGGTGAAGCAGGGGGAAAACACATTAACCAGTGGTGAAGCAAGAGGATAACACATTAACCAGTGGTGAAGCAGGGGGATAACACATTAACCAGTGGTGAAGCAAGGGGATAACACATTAACCAGTGGTGTAGCAAGGGATAACACATTAACCAGTGGTGAAGCAAGGGATAACACATTAACCAGTGATGAAGCAAGGGGATAACACATTAACCAGTGGTGAAGCAAGGGGATAACACATTAACCAGTGGTGTAGCAAGGGATAACACATTAACCAGTGGTGAAGCAGGGGATAACACATTAACCAGTGGTGAAGCAAGGGGTAACACATTAACCAGTGGTGAAGCAAGGGGTAACACATTAAACAGTGGTGTAGCAAGGATAACCATTAACCAGTGGTGAACAAGGATAACACATTAACCAGTGGTGAAGCAAGGGGATAACACATTAACCAGTGGTGTAGCAAGGGGTAACACATTAACCAGTGGTGAAGCAAGGGATAACACATTAACCAGTGGTGTAGCATTAAAACAATAACCTAATTCTACTTAGTGCAGCCACAAAACAATAGGACATTAAGCAAATGCATTATAAAAATTACATTCACCCGTGGCATGAAACCTTCGTAGTCGGTAATGATTACTTTCAAATTATCTATCTTTTCAATGAATGAATCTCTTGAAACTTGTCCCTTTTGAAGTAAAAATACAGATCAAGTCTTTAATGGCTCCAATAAAATTCTGCAACCTGTGATTTACTCTTCTCGGGAGTACGCTGTTTACACCCGACCTGTTATTTCTCCTCCCTTCCTTCCTTCCTTCCTCCCTTCCTTCCTTCCTTCCTTCAGGAGAGAAGTTTTGAATTAAGGAACATCGCGTGAACTACAGACTGTTAACTTCGTTTTGAAGAATGAACGTTCAAGTTTTTTATAGGGTATTTAATCTACACTCCTGCACCCACTTCCTTCCTGTCGTAGTCTGTCGCAAG
Organism: Cherax destructor; assembly: GCA_009830355.1. Classification (NCBI taxonomy): domain Eukaryota; kingdom Metazoa; phylum Arthropoda; class Malacostraca; order Decapoda; family Parastacidae; genus Cherax; species Cherax destructor. Next base: position 328,505 of record WNWK01000689.1, read on the forward strand.
ATGAAAACCATGACGTCCAATGGAACATTGATAAAGATACAAGCATGCATAACAAGCATGAAGTAGGATAACGTTTCGCAACGTTTCGCAAACGTCTTGACCTTATTAAAGCAAAAACTTCTGTGGAAATTTGCTATGCTGCTACGCAAAACATGGAAAGGGAATCCCACCTCCTCTTTCTCCCGTCCCATGAATTCATTACCGTTCTTCTTCCGATTATTCATCTTTCTCTAACCTTTCTCAGTCCCTTGCCGGTGCTTCACTCTTTCCTAGCCCTTCTCATTCTCTTCACCAAAATTTCCTGGCGTGCTGTTTAAGAAAGAAGCAAGACGAGCAGTGAATGAAAAGAAAATTCCTGGTTGTAGGTAGAGGTTATGGAGGCAGCGTAAGAACTAGAATGGAAAGCCAGAAAAACATCCTAAGAGTGTTTTATAGCAGACGACATAGACGTGGATCTGTCGAAACATGAGGTTAAGGTGAGAGAATAAATAAACGTAGAGTGGGCGAGGTGGTCTGGTAGGTAAAGCAAAAATATTTTGAAGGTTGGAAAGGGAAGAATAATCAGATTGGAGAGAGTAATCATATTTTTTTTTATCGTTGAAGAGGAAATTTTAGACAATGTATCGATCTGTTCTATTATAAGACCATAAATGAGAAGGAAAATTGAGGAGGAAATGTGATTGCAGGTTGTCTGGAGTTTTGTCAGAAAAGCACTCAAACCGCTCTAAAACGTCGAAATATGCAATAAAATACTATTTTAGCACATTTTTCTTAGATTTTAATGTTTGATGAGAGTCATTTGTGACTTGTTGTGACTTTTATTCTACACTACATGATATAATCATAAATATAATGAATAACCCAATATATTCAGAAAAGCCTATGCTAAATTTGCAAGAAGAAAATTTTTAATATTTTCCATAGCGTGAAACTGCTGCGGTCATTTCACAAGAAAACTTTAGACCTTCCAACAAGTTGCCTCAACTTACAAGCTTAAAGTTATATTAGTCTGCTCTCTGACCTGTCTTGAAGATAATTTAACTTATTTTCACCAAGAATTTATATTAAAGTTTTTCAACGCAATCTGTTTCAATCATTTTCTTCTCACTTTCACGTCACATATTGATTCATTTTTAATTGGTAATCCAGCATATCCTAGTGCAAACTTTTTTTTTTAATAAGCTCAAGCAAATTTCTCTATATATCTTAAGTTTTCCTAATTTGTCTTCACTAACTTACATTAACACTAATAAATGTTATTACATTTTATATTTTGCTGCTGAAGCACAAAAAAACATATGGATATGCAAAGGGCGTAGGAACTAGGCTTCAAGAGGGTTAACGGGAGTACATCTATATTTATATGGGTTATTGTTCCTATGAGAAAAACTTAAAAACATTCGTCGGCTATATTATGATTGTTGACAGGTCGTTAGGGGTATATAATCTTCCGTTCCATTGCCACTTCACCTCTGCCAGTACTTCTCCACTTCCTTCTTTCTTCCTTCCTTTGTCCCGTCCCTGTCCTCTCCTATATATATATATATATACTGGTTCCCTCGCCATCGCGTGTTTGTGTGACTTGTCAATGGTCAAAGTCGGTCCGAAATGTCGTCATAAGTTTAGTTCTATGTGCGGGTTATTAGTATATTATTCCAGTCACGGTACTGTGACTTTTCGTGTTATTTATGTTTCAAGGCTTATGGGCTTATCTACTAAAAATACTTCGTTAAGCCTCTGGCCACTAAGGGTCGGCAGATAGTCGATCCTGGGGCTGGTTGACTTCTTCCTTTCCTACCTGGGAAGTGTCAGCAGACATAGTTCATTGGGCTATCTTGCACTTCAGTTTCTTCATTGCATTGCTCCTGAAGATATGTTGCTTTGCAACACGAAAGTTGCCTCAGATAAATTCCAAGCGCTTTCGTGACTTATCATATTATCAAGGAGTGGTCACGAAAGCGATTGGAATTTCTTTATTTTTTCATAGTGGTTATTTTGATATTGTGATATCACCTGTTTACTGTGATCTTATTGTACACACACACACACACACACACACACATATATATATATATATATATATATATATATATATATATATATATATATATATATATATATATATATATATATATATATATATATATATATATATATATATATATATATATATATATATATATATATATATATATATATATATATATATATATATAGACACACTTATATGTCGTACCAATAAGCCGAACTTGCCGAATAGGCAAGATGGGGAGTGTATAATTATACGATGAGGAATGTATAATTCAAGTGTATAGATGTAAATCTGACCATTTTATGTGTAGCATAATGTGAAATATTTATTCCTGCTAAATCTCATCCAATAATCGGCTTCTATATTTAATGTCTCATGTGTCTTACGGCCAGGATAGTACCAGTTAACTTTTGTTTCAGTGCTGGCAATTTCGCCTATGTAGAAAAAATAGTTAATAAAAACTTGGAATTCCAGGAATCACTGTCATAAATGGAGAATGATTTATCTTAACGGTTTCAAATTTTTACCACTGGTGCTGCTATTGTGTGCCATATTGCCCAGTTTGCAATTTTATTGAATGCATCATGATTCCTTTATACTTTTATACAGATATCTTTGATAAGCTGCTAGAGTTTTGCTACATCCAGAGCCCGGCTCTGAGCCAGACTCGTCTGGTGCTTGATTTATCAGGCTTTATAGACAAAAAGATAAAAACATTCATAAATGACCAGTTCGGACACACAAGATATCACACACGAAAGGCCCCCAGGCGCTAGTGACCACTTGGTCTCGAGCTTCGAATACATAGTAGAGTTAACAATGGAGAGTGAAGCAACACGAGAAGGGAGAAGCCAAACTTTCAAAAGGGAACTACACAAGTATGAGGCAATTCCTGCATGAGGTGCAGTGGGTAAGCGAGGTAGAGGGAACAACAGTAAACGAAATGATGGAACACGTGACCAGAAAGTGCAGGGAGGAAGTGGAGAAGTTCGTACCAAAAGGGAAGAGGAACAAAGGAAAGACCAGAGTGATCCCATGGGTCACCAGGTGTGGAGAGGCTGAAGCCAAGTATGATAGAGTATGGATAACAGTACAGAACAGAAAGGTCCCAGGAAAACAGGGAGTTGAGCCAAAAATGAATATGCATGAATAAGTAGAAAAGCCCAGCGTCAATACGAGAATGATATAGCTAGAAAAGCCAAATCCAATCCAAAGTTGTTAAACAGCCACATCAGGAGGAAAACAACAGTCAAGGACCAGGTAGTCACGTTGAGGAACAGCTCAGCTCAAGATTCAAGGAGGTATTCACAGTTGTATGGCTGGCTCTTTATTGCTCAGAAAACTCTCGATCACAGCACAAGTAGATTCCCGTGCTCTGGTTCACCACGTCCCTCGCCCTCGACCCCTCCGTGTATAACCCCATACACTGACTCTCATCCCCCCCACCAGGAATCACCCCCTTGCTGACCCACCTTTAATTAACCTGAATATTAAAAAGGTTTATCATACGAGAGTTTAGTAAATAATCATAAATCTCTTAAAATGGAATATTCGAGAAGTTTTCTAAAACAGTGGAAAGAATTATTATTGTATATAATCTTACATGTTAAATGGCGGCTGAACTAAACAACAAAATATTATAATTATAAAATTATTTAAATTAAGATTAGGATTCTCGGTTAGTCGCAGTGTTGATATATATATATATATCAACACTGCGACTAGCCGAAAATTCGAACCCAATTCGTTTTGGCCCGCCCCATGGTGAGCGAAAATCACACATGACGCTCTAACCCACAGGACCATGCAATCCTACAAGAATCACGCACCCAGCAGAGCTAGGCGTTTTACCGTGATCCGCGGACATACGGTGGTATGGGTATATTACACTACTAACGGTTTTGATAATGGTACTGAAAACTAGCAGAAAGAAACAATACTATAGAATTAATTTTTTTCTTCCTTCCATCAGTATTGTTTTTTCCATCCAGTTCGATATCTCAGTAAACTGCACGTCATTGTTCAATATTGATCAGTATATTTCTCTCCTGCTTTTCACGATAGCAGTGGCTGGAGGAATTATAGAATAAGAGCCTTCCTCTTTTCTATCCTTGTCTCGTAAACGTCAATAATACATATTTCTTAACAAAAACCTTAATGGAGATAAAAGCAAACAGTTTACAGTAGACAGTCTCGGTGTGAACTTCCAACTCCTCCGCTCTTTGCCCTTGCCATGATATACAAGCCACACACACACACACACACACACACAGATTGAGGAAGGGCAAAGAAGACCGCAGACAGAGTATAGTCTAGGTGGCCAAAGACTGCGAACCTCACTCAAGGAGAAAGATCTTGGGGTGTGTATAATACCGAGCACGTCTCCTGAAGCACACATCAACCTGATAACTGCTGCAGCATATGGGCGCCTGGCAATCCTGAGAATAGCGTTCCAACACCTCAGTAAGGAATCGTTCAAGACTCTGTACACCGTGTACGTCAGGCCCATACTGTATGCAGCACCAGTTTGGAACCCACACCTGGTCAAGCACGTCAAGTAATTAGAGAAAGTGCAAAGATTTGCAACAAGGTTAGCCCCCAGAGCAAAAACGAAGAAGGTTAAGGGAAATCGGCCTGACGACACTGGAGGACAGGAGGGTTAAGGGAGACATGATAACAACATACAAAATACTGCGAGGAATAGATTAGGAGGACAGAACAGGATGTTCCAGAGATGTGACACAGAATCAAGGGGTCACAATTGGAAGTTGAAGACCCAGATGAGTCAAACAGATGTTAGGAAGTATTTCTTAAGTCATAAAGTTGTTAGGAAGTGGAATAGTCTGGTAAGTGATGTAGTGGAGGCAGAAACCATAAATACGTTTAAGACGAGGTATGATAAAGCTCATGGAGCAGGGAGAGAGAGGACCTACTAGCGATCAGTGAAGAGGAGGGGCCAGGAGCTATGTATCGACCCCTGCAACCACAAGTAGGTAAGTACACACACACACACGTGAAAACTGTGACTATCTCTCTTAGTATCACTCTGCTATTCTCCTCTCCCAATATTGAGAAGAAATTGCTACTATAAATTTGAGGAAGTACGAACAGAGTGTTGTGTGGCGTCGCAATTTACGTATGAACGAGGCGGTAATGGCCCTCGATGCACAGACAGACACGAATATTGTGTTAGTTTTTACCAGATAAACGGCAGGTGAGTCCCAGCGAGGGTAACAATCATGTTACCCTTCATTGTGCACTAACAAACTTGTTACTTTAAGTGCATTTTTGTTGATATTGTCGAGGATCAAATGCTAAGACACCAGAATAACTGAGATGTGTAAATATTTGCAACAAAGAAAATCAACAGGCAAAGAAAATATTCAGAGAGAATGTAGGTGGATTTTTTCTTTCCATAATTTAACGCATGCAAGTACGAACTCATTATCAGTCTCTGTCTATCTGTCTGTCTGTCTGTCTGTCTGTCTGTCTGTCTGTCTGTCTGTCTGTCTCTCTCTTAGTTCATATATATTGAGAGGTTATGTACCACTCATAATTTTAATATGCAGGAGAATTGCAGCATTCATGAATTTGGAGCGGTCGACAGGCTTTAAACTTACCAAACTGTAAATAAAAGTTTCATCCGAGTAAATGGAGCACTAAGCATATAAACTAAACTGAATATATAATTTGGACAACACGTAACTATATCAACATGTGCATTAGTATTTCTCTAACGTAGGTTCATAATCTTATAATCTGTAATTATTCTAAATTCTTGTAGTCACGAGTAAGCACTAAATCCACAGGAGTAATAAAGGGGCTGGAGAGCAAGAGACAACCATGTTCAATGACTCTTGATTCAAATTCCTTGAATCAAGAGCCCTTGCATGGAATCAGGACAATTCCTTTTCTCTCCAAGATTGAAAAAAAAAATCCTAAGAATCACTTTCTTCAACATTCATCTGAGGAGTTTACCGACAAGTGTATTGCTAACACTCTTATGTAAAACAAGTGTATTGCTAACACTCTTATGTAAAACAAGTGTATTGCTAACACTCTTATGTAAAACAAGTGTATTGCTAACACTCTTATGTAAAACAAGTGTATTGCTAACACTCTTATGTAAAACAAGTGTATTGCTAACACTCTTATGTAAACAAGTGTATTGTAACACTCTTATGTAAAACAAGTGTATTGCTAACACTCGTATGTAAAACAAGTGTATTGCTAACACTCTTATGTAAAACAAGTGTATTGCTAAGACTCGTATGTAAAACACGTGTATTGCTAACACTCTTATGTAAAACAAGTGTATTGCTAATACTCTTATAAGAACATAAGAAAGGAGGAACACTGCAGCAGGTCTGTTGGCCCATACTAGGCAGGTCCTTCACATTCCATCCCACTAACAGAATATTTGTTTCTCTTTCGGTTGGAACACACGACAGTTTGGTATGTTTGTATGAGATCTATTGATTAGTCGAGTCGCTCACTCACTTGTTTTTGTTTGAAAACATTAACAGTCATGTCAGTCTTTTCAGAGAGTTCAGAGTTTTTAAGGGTAAAACATTTATTCCCTTCATGCCTCTAAATACAGGGACCTTATTGTATTGTGTGGTCAAAACATAACTGAACAGCCATGTCACCCATTACAGAGCCATCACAGTGTCGTGTGGTCAAACAGATTTATACAATGTATAACAACTGGGTTAATGTCGTGGGCTGAATGAATGACTGACTTTGTGAGAAAAATCACAATCACTTTCCCCCTCTTGCAAGATGCACTTAGACGCGGACACGATATTTTGCAGCTTCTGTTTTGCCATTGCGGCGACAACGAACTTCAGAAGAAACCAAGTCTGTTATTCCAACAGATTAAATCTCCGCTTCCATTTGGATTCTTGATGAATTCTGCACAAATCTTCTGTCGCCAGTTATCATAATTCTCTGTGCATGTTGGAGCTTCTCTGCAGCTCTGACTTATTTCTGATACAGACGTGTATGTTTGTGCTCACCTAATTGCGGTTGCAGGGATCGATTCGAGCTTCTGGCCCCGCCTCTCTGCTGGCCGTTCCTGGTTTCACTCTCCTGGATGCGTGAGGCCTATCATACCTATTATTAAGACTATGGATGGATTCTGTCTCTACCACATAGCTGTCTGGGGCGTTCCACTTCCTGACCACTCTAAGGCTATAAATGTATTTCCTAACATCCCTGTATTCATCAGTGCTTTTAACTTCTAGCTATGACTTCCTGTACCTGAGATCCACCACTCGAATAGATTCTCCCTATCTACCCTGCCAATTCCTCTGAGTATATTGCACGTTATAATCATATCACCTCTGGTCCTTCTGTTCTCTAGTGTCGTCAGGTTTACCTCTAGTCTCTTCTTATAGATCATATCCGTCAACTCTGGGACTAATTCAGGTGAAAATCTTTGCATTTTTCCACCTTTATATGCTTAAGCAGATGTTGGTACATACTGGCTCAGCATACTCCAAAATGGATCTGAAATATGCTATGTATAAGGTCGTGAATGTCTCCTTGATGTTCTTGAAGGCTACATTAAAATTAGCCAGTTTTAAGTTATTCGCTTTATGTGTATCTCAGCCTGAGATCCTTCTCCTTCAGGAAGGTTGGTAGCGTTGGTACCCCGAGGAAGTACACCGTTTCCGGACGACTTTGCCCTCCTCCGATTTTTCATGACTTTCCATTTGCTGGGGTAAAATTCCAATAGCCATTTTTCAGAAACTCCTGCAGCTTGTCTACATCTATTTTTAGTCTTTCATGGTGTACTCCTGTCTGTATTCTTATCATTAGGGTCACATTACCTGTGAAGAGTGACACCTCTGACTCGATTTCCTGTGTCATGTCGTCTAATTTTCTGTGTTGTGTCCAATACTGTTTGGTGCATGCTATCAGAATACCTCCCTAAATCTTGTATTCAGCTTCTCAGACCTCCTGGTCATTCCTAGTGAGCTCCCCTCTTTCCTTCTTCAGCCTTACTATCTGGTCCTTCACAGTTGTCTTCCGTCTTTTTGTGGCTGTAAGTCAACTTAGGCTCAGCTTACGATATTGATGCTAGTTTATTCTCAAATTACCGTTCATACGCACACATTCAGTTCTGTCTCTGGTGCTTGCTTTTCTATTCTCTGGTATTCTTTGATTCCTGTAAGTCTTCCATGCCTTTCATTTTTAGCTTTTGCCTTCCTACACCTTTGAGTGAAACATCGGCTCATTCCTTTTTTGGCTTTGCTTCTTCCGCTTCTGGTTATACTTCATCATTTCATAACCTGTTTTTTCCGTCTAGCTCTTTTTTAAATGGCACTCTGCTTAGGAATTACCTACTACCATCATACTCTCCTTTCTCGAAGTCAGCTTTGGCCCCTCTATCATACCCTGTATTCCTCACCACATTCACTGCCTCGAGGTAATTGATCCTCATCAGTGTATGGTCGCTGGCACCAAGGAGCCTCTCATATTCGATGTCCCCTACAGGAGAGTCACTTAGGATGAACACAAGGTCCAGCCTCACTGGTTCGTCACCTCTTCTCTCCCGAGTTTTCCATCACCATCTCTCAATGTTTGTAATTTTTTATATGGCTCTTGGTTTTCCCAGTCTATTTCCCTATGGTTGAAGTTTCACGTGATCAGTTTTGCGTTGTCCATGTGGTTTCTTCTACCTACCTCTGCTACTGTGGCCACCATTGCTCTGTTGTTGTCCTCATATTCTTGTCGTGAGGTGTAAATCACTGATATTATCACCTTGGATCACCAGTTCTGAGTGTCTATTATGTAGTCAATCAACCCCTGTCTATTTATTCGTTCATCTTCCGAAAAATCCACTGGTTCCTGATCACCAGTGCAACTGCTCACTATGCTCTGTTTCCCCATTCCTTTCTTATTATTTGATATCCTTCAGGAAACCGCATCAATAATCACCTCGGGAAGCTTAGTCTCTGTTGATAAAATATCTGAGGATGCATCGATTATTTATACTTTCCGCTCAGCTCTCATAGTTGTAATCAGGATGGCTCGTTTCAGTGCCGCAGTTTCAGCACCAGGCTGTTTCAGCGCCTCCACAGTTTCGGTATTCAAATCAATAAAACATGGAAAGGAAATATTTATTTTGAACGATTTGTTTAATTACATATTTAAGAGATTAGTTTATTTTATTCAAAATTATTAAAAAACATTGTTTAAAATCGTCTTAAACAAAGTGTTAGGTTAGGTTAGGTTTGGTTAGTTTGATAAAATTACAAGCAGGTACTCTACTTCCTTTCTGAATAGAACGGCGCTGAAACAGCCTGGCGCTTAACAAGGCTGTTTCAGGCACTCAAATGGCGGCGCTGAATTGTACGCTACCCATTTGTTATACGATCTGCATTAGAATACCACACTTTCAGTTTCCTTTCTATTCCTGAGTTCATGTTTTCAGGATTCACTTCTCGTGGTTCTTGTCCACGTGTCAGGGGAAGCGTAGGTGCAGGGGAAAGGTGAAGTTAGGTGGGAGGGTAAGGGCTGGTAGTAGGCGTGCATCATGCACTGCATGAGAGGTGGCACTGTGGACGTGGGAGAAGGTGGGGAATCAGGGGAAGATGAGATGGGGTACGAGACAAGAGGATTGTGAGAGAGTATCTGTTGCGAGTAATAGTAGTAGGGGAGATGGTGGGGGAGGTGGTGGAAGGGTATTGTGTTTGAGTGTTGGTGGGGGGGACTTTCAGGGACTGTTTGTTTGTGTTTGTCCAGGTGAGGTTATGCATGTACTCACCTAATTGTGGCTGCAGGGGTCGAGTCATAGCTTCTGGCTGTGTGTGCGCTTTTGTTGGTGTGTGTTTGTTTGTGTGTGTGTGTGTGTGTGTATGAGTTCGCATGTGTGTGTTTCAGCATGTGCATGTTTGTGTGTGTGTGTGATTGAGTGAATGTTCCTGAGTCCTCCGAGTATACAGATGGTTCAGTTCTTCCTCCAGTAACTTTACCTTTGCCTCTGCAGCTGCAGCCCATCTCTCCCAGTCCTTTCTCTCTCAAGAGACCTTCTCTACCTTCTCTATCTTTGCAAAAACTCACTAAACCTTTTGTTTTCTTTGTATCATCATGCACCTGAACTTTGCTACCCACACTTTTGCTTTTACTATTTCGAAAGAGAAACATAAATATTTTTATGAATATGTTCAATTTTTAAATAATATTTTATAATTTTAGGAAAATCTTTCATAAATTTATAACTGCCTTCACATTATTTCGTAGGTAAAACTGAAAAAATGGAATATTTACTTTTTTTAAATATAAACATATAATATCTGTTTAATTTTTGTACATTCCGCCCCTAAGTTAATAGTTTATCCTTATTAAATTAAAATCATATTTTTACTACATTTGAAGCATTTCTCTCTATTTATTAATATTTTTCATAATTTTTATACCTTTACAACTGTCTATACACATAACTATAAATCACGTTACGAAGGATTATCTTTTCCATTTGATTTTAGTATAATCCTCTCTAACACTCATATTTCGTATTTATCCTCAGTTTTATTCTAATCCTCTTCCAAAAATATTACTTATTTCAAGAATTTTCTGAATATTTTCAGTATTTAGTTTCATATCTATCTAAAAAAATGAGATTATCTATACTCATCTTCCTTTCCATATTTATAGATTTTTGTATATGATAAACCTGTTTAATATTCAGGGAAAATGTGAGTCATCGTGGATGAGTAAGAGGGGTGAGCCAGGATGGGGTGAGTCAGTGTGGGTGTGAATCAAGGTGGATGTGAATCAAGGTGGATGTGAATCAGGGTGGGGAGAGTCAGTGCACGGGGTCGTACACGTAGGGGAGTCGGGCGCAAGGTCTCGTGTGGGAGGTGAAGTCAGCGCGTGCGCCAGTGATTTACCTGTGTACAGTTATATGAGTTGCTCTGGGGTTGTATCAGTGAGGTGACGGGCACAGGAATTTACATGTTCAGGATCGAGAGTTTCTCAACCCTTGAAGTGTGAGCCAAGCAAAGTTTAATAACAATTTATTTGTTCACAAGAGAAGAAACAGTTCTAATTTAGTACCGAGTCTTTCTCCCATTCAGTTCCTTCTCTCCTGTAAATAGCATGTTTTTTTTTATATATGGATTGGAATGTTTTATCCCCTGCTTTTCACGCCAGCATTGGCTGTAAATAGTGGAGGGTGGGGAGAACCTTTTGGTATTCTATCCTTGTATCATACACGTAAATAACACACGATATTTGTTGATAGTCCTTATTCTAAATAGAAGTAGATAGTTTTTATCAACAGATAATCTCGGTGTGGACTTCCAAGTCTTCCTCTCTCTATTATTTTCTTCTATGAATTTTTATGTACCCACCTTACACGTTGTCACAATATACAAGAAACACACAGGTGAAAACAGTGACCACCTATTTTATTAATCACCTTAGGAACATTTATAAACAATATATAAGCCGAAATTAAGACACATGTGCAACATCTAGGTGTCTTTATAGTAGACGTTTCGCCACCCAGTGGCTTTATCAATACAAATTCTAGGACATCATTTGAAGACAGTAGAACTGTATACAAAAGATGGGGTAATCAGACCCTCGGTCTTGGAGTTGGTGTGAAGATCACCGTAGATGTGGGTGGAGATTCTGAAGACCAGGTAAGGAGGCTTGACCTTAAATAGGCGTCAGCTGATAGGGACGGGTAGCAGACGAGGTCATAGTCACTGGTAGGCGGGATTCCCCAGTGGAAGTAGGTCATACCCAAAGAGATGGGTTAGTTGTAGTAGTAGTCGTAGCCGTGAAGAAAGTTATGTACAGGTCCTATTTAAGGTCAAGCCTCCTTACCTGGTCTTCAGAATCTCCACATCTACGGTGCTGTTCACACCACTCCAAGGCCGAGGGACTGATTACCTCCTCTTTTGTATATAGTTCTACTGTCTTCAAATTATGTCCTAGAAATCTGTATTGATAAAGCCACTGGAGGGCGAAACATCTACAATAAAAATACCCAGATGTTGCACATGTGTCTTAATTTCATCTTGACGGTATTGTATACCATTCTTGTGCAATATACAAGCCACACACAGATGAAAATTGTGACTGACTGTAAATTTCAGGAAGTGCGAACAGAGTGTTGTGTGGCGTCGCAATTTACGTATGAACGAGGCGGTTATGGCCCTCGATGCACAGACAGACACGAATATTGTGTAAGTTTTTTACCAGATCAATGGTAGGTGAGTCTCACTGCTGAAACAACCATATAAACCTTCACTGTGTACTAACATATTTGTTACTACATTTGCTAATATTGTCTAGTTCCAATACTATCTAGTTGCAAATATTTGCAACAGAAATAAGATCAACAGGCAGAGAATATATATTAACAAGGAAGGAAACTAGCAGGATAATACTTTTTTCTTATTATTTAACGCACACACGCGTGTACTCCCTCGGACTCATTCTCTCAATCTCTCTCTCTCTCTCTCTCTCTCTCTCTCTCTCTCTCTCTCTCTCTCTCTCTCTCTCTCTCTCTCTCTCTCTCTCCTCTCTCTCTCTCCTCTCTCTCTCTCTAATAATAACATGTAGGAGTTGCACATGTGTTTAGCTGACTTCTTCTTAACCTTTGTTGTGATGTCACGAAGCTCCTCGGTTAATCCTCAAATTACTCAGTGTGAGTTTTCAGGATTTACTTTTTTTTTACGTGGATTTCGGAGGTGCTCTGTCTCTTTCTCCTTTTCCGTTTAAATTTAAATTTATCTTTCCTGCTTGTGACATTCTTACCCTCTTTCCTTTAACTCCTCCAATTCTAAAATCTCTTTAGACTTGTCATTCAGTTCTTCACACATGTCTCTCTCTCTCATTCTTTATTGTATTATTTCTCTCCTTGTGTTTTATCCTGATCCCTGGTCACCTGGTAGTCGAAAGATGGACTGTTTATTTAATGGCTCACTGAGATTCCACACATTCAATTGTCTTTGACTCTCCCTCACCTTGGGAAAAAGCCAGATTCAGTCACTCTGGTTTATTCTTGCTGACAAATTAAATTTCCTTTACTGTCTTAGATTTCTCATGATTAGGTGATACATATACTTGTTGACGTTCTAACTGGAGGGAAACGATGTCCCAATGAACGGTTGTTGCGCATCATGGGACTTTTTACACAAAATAACAGATGGAACACTGGCATTTTTTGTTCTGGCTGCTCCGTCATCCTTTCTGAAAGGGTAGGATTCCTGTTAATGGAATTCCAAGAGAAAGATAAGCATAATTGCTAATGTTAATGGAGGATCAAGAGGAGAACGATGTTAATGTTATCCTCGTTAATGTTATCTCAAGAACATGACGATTATGTTTATATTGTAAGAACACTAGGATGTTATTTTATCGTGAGAACAACACAAGAGAGATGTTAGTGTGATCAGAAGAACAAGACGAGCAATAACAAGGTAAAGATGCTTGTATGTTCACTACAACAGGATCTCTGGATTGCTTCTTTGCATTTGCCCTGAAGGAAGGGCGAGGCATCTGGTTTACCCATGGATTAAAAACAAAAGAAGCCAGCATAGGATGAAGTAGCTTTCTCAAAGTTTTCCTAAACGTATTTTTTTGGCAAAAAAAAAAAAAAACCCTGCCCCTAGTATTTTGGCTTCGCAATATGCAAACTAAGATGGGCTGGAGCTTATCATGGAATCAATATGGAGACGAGTTTGGCAAGATTCTTCCTGGAATCTGTCATGTCTTCAAAACGACCCTCGTGATTTATTTTATAATATTGTTAAACATATAGATATATATATAAAAGACGGGTGATTCCATCATTTCCTAATGCAATGGGGAACTTGTATCGAACTTTTGCTGATGTTGAACTAAAAAAAATGGATTAGCTATACAGATAAGTATTTCGTTGCCACAGTTATCGAACGTTTAATAAAGAGAAGGAATTTCAATAACCATGAACAGTTCAATAGGACTGAAAAAGTTATTTCTTGATTAGAAAATCCCATATCTTTGTTTTTTATCTTTTATGTAACTATATGGATCAAGAACAATTAGCAATAATTTGTTAAGTGTGGTTGATTTATGAGGTTAGGTTAGGTTAGGTTAGGTTAGGCTAGGATAGAAGTTAGAAAAACAATGCCACAAACACGTGAGAGAGTAGTGTTTGTTCCTGAATAACAAACGTATGGAAGTTTGTGGGCTCGTTCTTTTTTCTTGCCATGTTATTAGATATATATTCTCCTGTTATTAACACACTAAAAGATTATTGGCTGGGCTCTCTTTTTCTGCTGGTTTTAAATTATTTCCATGAACATTTCGCGTCTGCCAGCTGTTCGCTCTTGTTCCTAAATCCCTTCTCTGAAACATTCTGTCCTTTTCCACCCAGTCATTTCCTCTCAGTATTTTGTACGTCGTTATCATATACCCTCCTACTCCTCTTCTTTAGTGTCACGAGGTTGATTTCACTTAACCTCTTCTCACAGGACATGCCTCTTAGCACTGGGAATAGTCTTGTTGAAAACCTCTGCATTTTCTACAATATGTTTGACCAGGTGTGGGTTCCATATTGGTGTTTACATACTCCAATATGGACCTGACAATACACGGTGTTCAGTGTTGCGAATGACTACTTACCTGGATGTCGGAAAGCTATTCTTAGATTTGACACATACGCACTTGCTGCAGCAGTCATTTTGTTGATGCTCTCCTCAGGAGATATGATCCGTATGATACTCACCCCCAAGGTTCTACTTGAATGAAGTTTTCAGGCTTTGTTCCCCGAGCCTGTATTCCGCCTGCGGTGTTCTTTGTCCTTCCCCAAGCACTTGTTGGGATTAAACCCTATGAGCCATTTGTCAGACTAAGCCTACAGACTGTCCAGATCCATTTATAGCCTTTCCTGGTCCTCGTCCGCTTGTATTCTCCTCATTAGTTTCACTCTATCCCATCTGTCATTTTATTCACGGATATAAGAAACAGCACTGGCCCATGATATATCCTTGCGGAACCCCACTCGTAATATGCACCCATTCCGTCACTCGTTTCCTTCCTGTCAGGTATGCCTGGATCCATTGCAATGCTCCTTATGTTATTCCTGCCTACTCCTCTGACTTGTGTATGAGTCTCTTTTATGGTAGTGAGTGAAAAGCCTCCTTACAGTTCAGTAAAATGCAACTTACCTATCCCTGGGTCTCTTGTCTTACTTCTGTTACATTGTCGTTGAAGTCCACAGGATTTTCTGTCCCTAAAGCCATGCTAGTTGTCATGTATGAACTCACTCCTTGGTGCTCACCATTCTTCTCCTAATAATTTTCTCTATAACTTTACATGCTATACATGTCAGTAATACTGGTCTATAGTTTAACGCTGCTTATATTTCTCTTTTCTTAAAAAGAGGGACTACATTTGCTGTCTTCCACACCTCCGGCAGTTACCCTTATATCGATAGATTTGATGAAGACTGTTGCTAGAGGCGCACGCAGTGCTTATTCTCCCTCTATCAAGACCTACGGATATTATTTAGTCCCACCATCTTCGAGGTATCTAGTTCACGTAGCAGTTTCTTCACATCCTCCTCTGTTTTGTGTATTGTATCCAACTCTTTCTGGTGTACTCTAGTACTTCTGTTTGCTGGTAGCCTTTCTGTCTCCTCTAAGAATATCTCTTTACATTTCTATCTGGGTTTTTCACAGACTTCCAGTTCTTCCCTTGCGAGCACGGCACCTTCTTTCTTCAGCCTGACTACTTGGTCCCTGACTGCTGTTTTCCTCCTGATGTGGCTATATAACAACTTTGGTTTGGATTTGGCTTTCAGTGCTATGTCATTTTCAAATTTCCGTTAAGCCTCCCTTCTTATCCATGCTTTCTCATTTCTAGCTCATAGATTTGCTTTCCTGAGTTTTTGCACTCTATACTTTTTCCATGCTTTAGCATATTTGCCTTTGGCTTCTCTAAACATCTGGGTAAATCATGTGCTCACTCCGGTCTTCCATTTTTTCTGGGCAACAACACCTTCCTTCACTTTCTGGCCACAAACTCTATCTCTTTCACTGTCTTTCCTTCTAGTTCTCTTTCCCACTGCACCTCATATAGGAATTACCTCATACCTGTGAATTCTAATCTTGGCCTCATTTTTGTGCTGCTTCACTCTCCACTGTTAATTCCATAAGATATTCGAAACGCAGGACCGTGTGATCGCTAGTGGCAAGAGGTCTTTCATATGTAATATCCCCCTATCTCGAAGCCATTCAGAATGAATACAAGGTCCAGCCTTGCCAGTTCATCCTCTCCTCCCTCCATCTCTCTCTCTCTCTCTCTCTCTCTCTCTCTCTCTCTCTCTCTCTCTCTCTCTCTCTCTCTCTCTCTCTCTCTCTCTCTCTCTCTCTCTCTCTCTCTCTCTCTCTCTCTCTGGATGTATTCCTAGCATTTTAATGTATGAAGTTCTCAATTACCACCTCCAGCATCTTACCCCTTCACTTGCCTTGTCACCATGTGATTGTGAGGTCTCTCAGTCTCCTTGTGATTAAAGCCACCCATAACTAGTAGCTTTGCTCATGTGGGTTCTTCTGGCCACATTAGCTAGTGTATCCACTATTTCTCTATTGATTTCATAAAATTCTTGTTACCTTGTCTTTTTCCTGTTTAGTGGAAGTCTGTATATCACTGCTATCACCACCTTGGAACCCCCTGACCTTTAGTGGGTCTACTCTGAAGTACTCT
This sequence comes from Cherax destructor, assembly GCA_009830355.1. Taxonomy (NCBI): domain Eukaryota; kingdom Metazoa; phylum Arthropoda; class Malacostraca; order Decapoda; family Parastacidae; genus Cherax; species Cherax destructor. The sequence continues at coordinate 345,252 of WNWK01000689.1, forward strand.
GCTTCCCCTTGTGTGTGTGTGTGTGTGTGTGTGTGTGTGTGTGTGTACTCACCTAGTTGTGGTTGCAGGGGTCGATTCATAGCTCCTGGCCCCGCCTCTTCACTGGCCGCTACTGGGTCACTCTCCCTGCGCCATGAGCTTTAGCATACCTCTTCTTAAAGCTATGTATGGAGCCTGCCTCCACTACATCACTTCCCAAACTATTCCACTTCCCGACCACTCTGTGACTGAAGAAATACTTCCTAACATCCCTGTGATTCATCTGAGTCTTCAACTTCCAACTGTGTCCCCTTGTTGCTGTGTCCCATCTCTGGAACATTCTTTGTCCACCTTGTCAATTCCTCTCAGTATCTTATATGTCGTTATCATGTCTTCCCTATCTCTCCTGTCCTCCAGTGTCGTCAGGTCGATTTTCCTTAACCTCTCCTCGTAGGACATACCCCTTAGCTCCGGGACTAGTCTTGTTGCAAACCTTTGCACTTTATCTAGCTTCTTTACGTGCTTGGCTAGGTGTGGGTTCCAAACTGGTGCTGCATACTCCAGTATGGGCCTAACGTACACAGTGTACAGGGTCCTGAACGATTCTTTGTTAAGATGGCGGAATGCCGTTCTTAGGTTTGCTAGGCGCCCATATGCTGCAGCAGTTATTTGGTTGATGTGCGCCTCAGTAGATGTGCCTGGTGTTATACTCACCCCAAGATCTTTTTCCTTGAGTGAGGTTTGTAGTCTCTGGCCCCCTAGACTGTACTCCGTCTGCGGTCTTCTTTGCCCTTCCCCAATCTTCATGACTTTGCACTTGGTGGGGTTGAACTCCAGTAGCCAATTGGTGGACCAGGCTTGCAGCCTGTCCAGATCCCTTTGTAGTTCTGCCTGGTCCTCGTCCGATTAGATTCTTTTCATCAACTTCACATCATCTGCAAACAGGGACACTTCGGAATCTATTCCTTCCGTCATGTCGTTCACAAATACCAGAAACAGCACTGGTCCCAGAACTGACCCCTGTGGAACCCCACTCGTCACCGGCGCCCACTCTGACACCTCGCCACGGACCATGACTCGCTGCAGTCTTCCTGACAGGTATTCCCTGATCCATTGTAGTGCCTTCCCTGGTACCCCTGCCTGGTCCTCCAGCTTCTGCACTAATCTCTTGTGTGGAACTGTGTCAAACGCCTTCTGTGTGTGTGAGTGTGTGTGAGTGTGTGTGAGTGTGTGTGTGTGTGTGTATGTATGTGTGTGTGTGTGAGTGTGTGTGCGTGCGTGCGTGGAAAGGTGAAAAAGATAACCATTATTGAGTGTGAGTAATGAGTCTTCAAGGACAAATTCGTAAGTAGCTCTTAACTGCGTAAGAGGAAATCACGGGAAACAATGTATGGAGTCTTCTTTCAAATATAGCAACTGATTATTACAAGTAAACAGAAAGCAAATATAATGTTAATAAGTCAGATTTAACAATCATGAATATATATCAGAAAGTCTTAAGCTGAGACAAGAGCTCAAAGTTAATTTAAATCTTTTTAGTTCACTGGTGGAGTAAAACGATCACTGATAAAGGTCTGAGCTTGTCTATGCTGTTGGTTTATTGTAATTTATAAGTGGCAAATGGATCATTAAAATTATATACTGTAGATTAAAAAACCAGTGCGTATGTCCACTAAGTCTGTATACAATTGATTGAGATATTGAACGATGGGAACAAGCAGATACAGACAAAAGGGTAAAAAAATAATAATTAAAGTGTGGAAGCCTCAGATAAGACTAGAAAACAAGTGTCAGAGACTGGCTGGCAGGGTGACCCTGGTCAGGGCTCTTGGATTTCAAGAATTTAAGGAACTTCGTTAGTGAGGTGTGTTGAGCGACGAAGATATACCAAGACGACTTGCTAGTGTTGGTATATATCCATTATTTTATATAAACTTTTAATAGATTACTGTTTTTTTTTAATTAAATCAATGCCTTTTTTATTTAATAAATAGTTATGCAGAGTTGAGGCCCGAATAATTAACGCGAATAATTACAATTATTCGGGTTAATGGGAATATTTCTACATAACTTTCATAAGACAAATTGTTGATGCGTTAATAGAAATAAATGTGTACATTGAGTTTTGAACTCAAATATGAATACATAGATAAATTGCATTAATCCGTATTATAAAAATCCCTGCATACATTTTAAGCATCAATGCGCATTTCCATAAAATTAAATTATTCGATAAAATACAATTATGTTTTTTTGTATGTGGGGAAATGTGTTAAGAAACTATCCGGGAAACTTGAGCCGTGGAAACCTTTTGGGAAATTTTCGGACCAGGATTTTTATAGTCTCCTTCCTTCGGGGTTATTGGAAAATGTTCTTCGCGTAAGCCTTTTGTGTTTGTTTGTCGTTGTTTTCTATTAAAAAAGTTACAAACAAAACTTTGCATTAACAAAACAATTTTACTTCGAGAAAACTTTATTTTTGGGGCTAGAATATTAGAGGTTAATTTGTATTGAATGTGTTTCTAGTAGTAATATGCGGACATAAACATCTTCTAAAATAGATTATGTGTGGATTTGAGGATGTGTTGACTGAGGAGTGACTATGACTCGACCCCTGCACCCACAAATAGGTGAGTACAAATAGGTGAGTATACACACGCTCTGAAGAAAGAAGATATTTGTGTTTTTTTTGTGGAGGGACGAGGTGGTGCCCCGATAAAAATACAAGGAAATGATTAACATGAAATATTTTCTGTGATATAAATGAAGTATTTATTATTTTAAGCTTAAGTAGAATAACACTAGAGTCGCTGTAGAATATTGTTTGTGTGTAGGTGAAGGTACCTGCCCAAACACCTGCTTATTGTATACACCTGCCTATAAGACAACCAGTAAATGGATGGATAATGTGACTTAAATCGAGCAAATCCAGGTTAGGCAGGAAAGATTTATAAAGAAATATAATTAGCAAAACACAACTTAAAGAAAGCATTAGAAGTTTAAGAGGCTTCGTTACTATAAATAAAGATGATATTAAGTGAGCAACCTGCGATAATAAAGGTAACAAAGAATTTATTACAAATAAAGAGGTTACTAAGAAAAAAGAAATTAGAAGTGTATTAGAATGCAAAAGTAATATGTGGACAGTTATTCAGGAATTACTAACATAAGACAGAATTAGAAGAGCGGGTGTAGTTAGCACCGGATATTCCTGAAAATGTTAATAAGAGCTTAGAGAAGAAGAGAGACCTGGAATAATATAAATCTAAAAATTGAAGATATTTTGCGAAAATTATTGGAGAAAAGACGAAGACTGAACAACAGGAAGTGTTAGTAAAATAAATTATTACTTGAGTCGATATTATTCAAGAAATTAAGAAAAAGGAGATTGAATATTAATTAGTTACTGAAGGATACTGTTGATGTAGATAAAATATTGTTTTCTGGCTGTATTGGAAAGGAAATAAAATCGGGAAAATAAATAATAAGAGGGGAAGAACAACACATAAATAATGTTGCAAAATGCATTACGCATTTAACCTTTCAAGAACATATTGAGACAGAGTAGTACTGAATAATATGTGACAAGCACGTATAGGCCACCCAAAATGACATTTACACTTATTAAGCAGAATAAAGAAATTATGAAAAGCTAAGGACATAAAAACAAGTAGGAAAGCTATAAAGATTTAGAATCTAAGGAAGATCTTCCAGGAAGGATAGTGTAAAAACGTAAGATTTGATAAATACTGTTAAGAGGTTGAATGAGTTAGAAATGAAGAAATAATAGGGTTATACCTGGAGTACAACTGGGGGATGCTCCGGGGGTCAACGCCCCCGCGGCTCTATCCATGACCAGGCCTGGCGGTGCAACCAGGCTGTTACTGCCCAGCCGACCCAATCAAATAGTTTTTCAAAGAAACTAGCACAGGCTAGATGATAGCGAAACTTAAAATTCACTCATTTCAGAAGATTTTTTACATTAATATAGATGGAGTAAAGATATTAGAACTAAGAGACATAAGAAGAGAACCCGAAATTGTTTATTATCTGGATTTTAAACTAGAAAAATCAAATTATAAATGAGGCTGAATGTGAAGAAAATTACTCAATGTGCAGAAAAGACAGAATAGGGAAGAAAGGAGGACTGGCATTGCTTTTAAAAAAAATTATATATTCCAGTTATGGAAATCGGAGACCGAAATTCTGAAAATGATGATTTTTTTTTTCAATGCGAAGCAAAGATGAGTAACTCATAGCAGTAAATGTATTCAGTCGAAGAGTTTGATAGAATAAACGAGGAATTACAAAATACCCTTTGGGAATTTTTGGTGAAAGTGATAGTGGTAACGAGAAATTTTAAGACTAGGAGAATTTTTAACTATGAAGAAATAAATTGGGCAGCCTAATAGGCAAAAAGTGTCAATAAATGGTCAGCAGATTTCCTTAATGCATACTTATCAACATATTAATGAAGTGTTATGAATGAGAAAAGGGGACATTCCTTCAGCATTAAATTTAACGTTCACTCTTAAAGCAGAAGAATTTTTTGAGATACACTATATCCATTTGGAGAGAACGATCATGTTGTAATGGAAATAAAATCTGCTGTTAAATATGAATTAGAAGATGAAAAAGAAATTCGTAAATAGGAACGAACTGATTGTAAGAGAAGAATTACAATACCTTAAGACAGTATTTAGAAAAAAAAATAAGTGGAATAACGAGAATGGAATTAAACGTATTAAAAAAACTAAGATGGAATATTTAAAGGAAGGTATAATGGAAAGTGTTAGAGAGCTATCTATAAAAATAACGTTTGGAATCAGTTTAGTAAGCTGGTGAATCAAGAAGATTATCAGACTGAGGGAGACCAGAAGTGTATATATAAATGAAAGAGGAAGAAACTATGAAAAAGGAAATAGTAGACAAGAAGAAGGTAGAACTAAATCTTTTACATAAGTTTAAAGAAAAATTCAATGTTAGTGAAGCAGAGGAGGAAATGAATAGAGTATCAAATGGAAAGTTTCAAAGTATCGTCAAAAATATATTATTATTTCAGTGTATTTTGATCCCTGGTAGACAGCTGAATTAGAGGTTATTGAAATAAATGAAAAGAAAGAAATTGTTATTATATGGTGATAAATAAAAACATCAATAGCAAAACATGGTATATCATCTATGATTTTAAAGGAATCTTCGGAAGAATTATTCCATCCACATTTTATTTTTTCTTAAGATTTCATCACATAAAGCTAAAAGAAAGACTGCGCATACGAGTATTGTACCAATATATAAAAAAGGATAGAAAAAGAAGATTCTTTAAACTACAGGTCAGGTTTAACAACAAGTATTGTCTGAAAAATATTGGGGGAAAAAATATGAAAGAAAAGTGAATTCAACTTCTAGAGAATACAAATAAAATAACTGGTAAACATTTTGGTTTTCTGTCTGGAAATTCACATATATCAAGTCATTTAAGCAATTATAGATTAGCAGATTTTATTTTCCTAGATATTAAGAACCCTTTTAGAAATATAAGTTATGAGAGGGAAAAATTCTGTAAGGGAGATGTCACAAGTGGGGTGCCTCAAGGATCTGTACTTTCTCTAATAATGTTTTAAATTTATAAAAATGATTTACCATATGAAATGAAAAACTATATATGTTTCCAAAGGATGCAGAAGTTTTATGTAAACTAAATGATAATAAAGACTCCAAAAATTATAATGATCTGTATAAATTGAGTACATGGAGTGATAGATGGATGATGGAATTTAATATAGATCAGTGTCATGTAATGGAAAGGGTAGAGAGTGATATCAGGCAACATGAGGAATATGGACAAAATCTTCAAATAATCAGAGAGAAGGACCTTAGAGTTGTTATTAACAAAATATCTGTCAGTCGAAGAGCAGATTAAACTGTGAGAAACACCTGGGCTTCTCTGTTGATTTATAAAATTGTTTTCAAATATATGGATGGTGAAATGCAATATACGGTGATTGTAGTTCCCACACCTGTAACAACAAATAAATAGGCTAGAAAAGATAAAAAAAATAGTTACCACAGGTAAAAAAAATACGAGTTACTATGTATGACTAAAAACAAAAGATACAGCGATGGCTGATGGGAGGAACAGTAGAGATAAATTATCTACATATACGGTCATAAAAGGACAAGAAACGGTATATAAAGTTTACTGAATGCAATAGGGATAGTAAGTGGCAGTGGCCACAGTTGTAAACTGGAGATACAAAGTAGAGTTGAAAGGATAGGAAGTTTTTCTTCTCAAACAGAGGGGATTTGACGAATATTATGCATTAAAAGACGAAGTAATAGGCTCTGCAATCATTGGTAATTAAATCAATAGATTATTAACAGAACAATACACAACTCGCACATAGGTCCAAGTCGGACCGAAACATCGTCGAAGGCTCCTCTCTCCTACGTGCGAGTTATTTGTGGATTATTAACAGTATTGAAGACAGTACCACGAACATCGCCCTGCTCCTGTAGCTACAGTCTGGTAATTACAAATAGGTATTTACACACACACACACACACAGGATCAGGCACGCATAACAGGAAAGGCACTGCAAAACATCAGAGAATATATGACAGACAGGCAACAACGAGTAGGTGGAGGTGTTAGAGTGGGCGCCTGTGTCGAGCGGGGTTCCACAGGGGTCAGTCCTGGGACCGGTGCTGATTGACATGCCGGAAGGGATAGACTCAGAAGTGTCCCTGTTTGCAGATAATATGAAGTTAATGAGGAGAATTAAATCGGACGAGGATCAGACAGGACTACAAAGAGACCTGGACAGGTTGCAAGCTTGGTCCAGCAACTGGCTCCTGGAATTTATCCCCACCAAATGCAAGGTCATGAAGATCGTGGAAGGGCAAAGAAGACCACGGACAGAGTACAGGCTAGGGGGGGCAAAGACTGCAAACCTCGCTCAAGGAAAAGGATCTTGGGGTGAGTATAATACCAAGCACATCTCCTGAGGCGCACATCAACTAGATAACTGTTGCAGCATATGGGCGCCTGGCAAACCTAAGAATAACGTTCCGATACGTCAGTAAGGAATCGTTCAAGACTCTGTACACTGTGTACATCAGGCCCATGTTGGAGTATGCAGCACAAATTTGGAACCCACACCTAGTCAAGCACGTCAAGAAATTAGAGAAAGTGCAAAAGTTTGCAACAAGACTAGTCCGGAGTTAAGGGGAATGCCCTACGAAGAAAGGTTAAGAGAAATCGACCTGACGACGCTGGAGGACAGGAGAGTTAGGGAAGACATGATAACGACATATAAAATACTGCGAGGAATTGACAAGGTGAACAAAGACAGGCCGTTCCAGAGAGGGACACAGCAACAAGGGGTCACAATTGGAAGTTGAAGACCCAGATAAGTCAGAGGGATGTAATGAAGTATTTCTTCAGCCATAGAGTTGTCAGGAAGTGGAATAGTCTGGAAAGTGATGTAGTGGATGCAGGGTCCGTACATAGTTTTAAGAAGAGGTATGATAAAGCTTATGGAGCAGGGAGAGAGAGGACCAAGTAGCAACCAGTGAAGAGGCGGAACTAGGAACTGACACGACCCCTGCAACCACAATTAGATGAATACACACACACACCACACAGAAACATACACACACACTCATGCATGCACACACATGTCTATGCACACGTACATGCTCACTCTCACGCATTCGCACGCGAGAAAGCTTAGGCAAATGAGGAGAGTTGCACGCGTCATTTGCCTAAGTGTCTAGGAAAGTATTACGGGTATCTGAGCAGTGATTAGTGAACGACTGTGCCTAGGAATAGTCACTTAAGCATAAAATATGGAATCCAAAGGCACCAAAGCAAGGCGAAGATAAAAATTCAATAGTTTTTAGCGTGAGTGGTTATTAGACAGCGAGGAACAAGTCAGTGAAGAAGTCCTGGACAAAGAGATGCGTTGCAATGTTATTTGTTTAGAAAAATAATTGCTGATTGTGAGAGATGAGGAAACTTTGTGACTCGGTGGAAATACAGGAAAATATTAAATTTCTCCTGGGGACAGCATTTGAGGCTCAGATAGCAACGGATTTTCAAGTGCCAAGATTAATTTATTAGCGTAACTAACACTAGGACTAAGTCAAAGAAACGTGAGAAAGGGAAAAAAACAGTTGGGAAGGGGAGGGAGGAGTAGCTACATGATATGCATCTAGGACATAATTATTGAAGAGTTCAACATTTTTATTGTCGAAGCATAGTTCCCTGCATGACGCTGAGTGGTCTAAGGCGTCACGTAGGGAACTATGTCACTTTCCAAACATGAGATCGAATCCTGCTGACCGCGATCTTTTAAGTTAGGGTGTGTAGGAGAGAGGAAGATTACTTTCCAGTAAAAGTAGGCCTTAGACAGGGATGTGTAATGTCACCATAATATGTTTAATATATTTATAGATAGAGTAAAAGAAGAAGTAAATGCTAGGCTGTTGGGGAGACGGGTGGCATTAAATTATGCGGAATCAAATACAAAATGGGAGTTGACACAATTACTTTTTGATGACGATACTGTGCTTTTAGAGATTCTGAAGAGAAGTTGCAAAGAAGAGAATGTATAAGAGTATAGTGGTATCAACACTGGTGAAAAGCATAGGCGGTGAATGTTGTAACGAGAAGGAGGCTGAAGGCAGTGGAGATGTCGTGTCTAAGGGCAATGTGTGTGGCGTAAATATTATGCAAAGAATTCGCAGTAAGGGAATTAGGTGTGGAGTCACTAAAAGTATTCAGAGGGCTGAGGAGGGATTGGTGTTTTGTTTGATCATTTATAGAGGATGGACCACAATAGGATGATCTGGAGGGTGTATAAATCAGTAGTAGAGGAAAGGAGGGATAGGGGTCGTCATAGGAAAGGATGGAGGAAGGGGGTAAAGAGGTTTTGTGTGCAAGAGCCTTGGACTTTAAAGAGGAAGGTTGGGATATTTGTTGTTTAGTGTGTCATTTAAACAGCAACATCTTGGGATCTTGATGCAGGGAATTCTTTAAAGTTTGCCTAACCTATAGGCCTGACTTACTCCTACTTTCACTTGTGGAACTTTCCACTGGTGATTCCGCCTACTACTGCTTCACCTTATCTGTCTGCAGTATATAAACCCCTTTTCCGCGCAGGTGCCTATACTTTTATCAAGATTGATGGACTGAACACATCGACTCTAGGCTGAGGGACTGATAACCTCAAACTCCTCCTAATCTTCTCCAGTCCTCTATATTAGATTGAAGAAGCCGTTAGCTGGTGAAAATTTTCCAGAATAAAGATACCCAAATGTTGCAAAAGTGTCTCATTTATCAACATTCCAATCACACACCTCTTTTTTTCGATGACATGTTCTTAAATCTTGCAACACACTTCCATCACACACTCCTCATCCATATCCTTCAACAATTATATAATACAAACCATCCTACTGCAGCGCACACACACACGCAATCTGCAACATTTTCTAATATACATCTGCACTCCTCCCACACACCTTTTCATTCGCCAAAAATGTTTTGAAGAAAAATATGTAGTTTGATAGAAAGCTGTATACATAATTGCTTTCTAAAACAGTTTCTCCTGTGAGTTATGCTGAGATGATAGACATGGATACCATTCTTGGTTTATTTTCCTGATGCATTGTTGCATCATCAGTATTGTTGAATACTGTTGATGTTCGGGATGATTTTTTACTGTTGATGATAGTATTTGTGCTTCATCTGCTTCCGCTTCTGATATTAGTTTTTTTTATTTATTTAGCTCCTGCCACTTCCTGCTTCTGTGTGAGAAGGTCTGGGTTTGATTAGTATCTGAGGTAATTAAGCTAATTCTTGGGAAGCTTTGGGAAAGGCTGAGTGCGAATTGTTGGTTTAGAGAAGGAACCTGCCTTGTTTGGGCCAGTACGCTTACTGAAGTGTTCCTACATTCTTAGGTTCTTATGATCAATTACAGCTTCCTTTTCCTACTATGCTACTTAGATCTGAGGTTGTTGTGTCTTCTGAAAAAGGTACAATTGAAATTGCTATTCTTACTTCTATTGCTACTTCTACTTTTGCTGTGACAGTTTCCACTACGTAGATGGGTCACTGGGACCACGGGAATTAACCATCTTCAGTCGTGGGGTGATGGGCGCTACCCATTCCAAGTGGGTTGTGGCTGAGAGCTTCTGAGGGGCTACTCTGGTGTTTCACGAGGATGGAGGAAAGTCCCTCTATACATGAAGATGTAAAAGTATACAAACACTCGTGTGATGGATATCTTCAAGAGACGCTGTGGAAAAGCACAATTGTATACAGTTCAGGACATTTATTAAAGAAAAAGTTTCGCCACGAGTGACTTCGTCAGTCCTAAGCCAATCGTGGCTTAATACTGAAGCCACAAAAGTGTCCTTTTCCACAGTTTATCTGTGTCACCATACATACCATTTGCAACCATTCAAAATAAGCGTTAATCCCGTATGGATTATTTAGCCTACGAAGTGAAGGAGGCTCGATTCTCCGCGAGAAAGACGCCCTACTTAATGCACTAACTTATATGGTCCAATTAGTCTGTGTTTTGGTTGTCTTGGTAAAAGATGTTCTTCTGATGTGACAAAACGAGGTGAAACAGGACTGGTCTAGTGCCGATTTTCTGAATTAATCACTACGTGAATTCTAAATAATGTAAAGCATACCATGGAGGGTTAGCATTTCTCTTGGTCCAAAGGATGAAATCACACCCTTTTATGGTGGGATACTGAAGTGTACTTCTTCGTTACCCTCTACGGTCACTAACGTACGGTCACCTGTGTGACCGTACGTCGGATAGACACGTCTCGTGTAGGGATGGGTGATGAGTGAATGGAATAGAATGGGCATTTTATGGTAACTGATATAGATAAATAGAGCTCCATACTTCTTACCCCCCACAAGATCCTCTCTGCTTGTTCCTACCCATTAATTTAGGTTTATAAATAAGTACGTATTTATACATACAAACAAACCTTTTTTTTGTAATGAATGATGAAACGGAAGTTTTGTTTATATTTCTCCGATTTTTATTAGTTGTTGATAATTGCTCAACTTGGGCAAATTTATGCCATTTCCAGCATCTAAACGATGCCTAAGTTCAGTCTTATGGAACTTTTCCTTAGACTGACATGTGCTTTCTTGGAAGATCTTGACAGTTACTTAGATAACAAAAAGACACAATACCGTGAGCTGGAACAATACACAAATAATCCTCACATAGAAGAGAGGAGCTTAAGACGACGTTTCGGTCTAAATTAAACCTTTACAAAGTCACACTAACAGAAAGGAGAGAAGGGGCAGTATACTGACCCTTTGTGTTATTGACAGTTACTTGCTTCGGAGTCATGACTCACGAAATTGTAGCGACACGATTACAAACCATACCACGGTGGGGCTTGAACCCGCGGTCAGAGAGTCATTAACCTCCAGACCACATAGGCGGTCAGGAGTTTTGCGAAGGTTAGCATAGGCACCACAGTGGGGCCTATGCTAACCTTCCTATGGTGTATAAATATACCTAGTTGGATGAATCTTATTGTAGCCATCTGGCCCAGTGGCTAACGCATCAGTCAGGAGTTTTACGACTCTCTGACCGTGAATTCAAGCCCCACCCGTGGTATGGTTTGCCTGGGAGTTCTTGAAGACTAGCACTTGTCTCTTCAGAGACTAGCATTAGAGACCTTCGTAATTACTTTAACGTGCATCGTGTTCCTAGGAGGGTTCGTTCCGTTACATTACGAAACAGTTGACTGAGAAAAGTGAGGAAGATCTGTATTCTTGATCTGTTCAGATGTAAGAGGATCTTCGTCTCGCTGAGCGATGCTGCACTTTGTATTCATAACGGTATTACTGGGCGAACGTTGCAATATTTCATCTCCGCTGTATGTTTAAATTGCTGCTGTTTGTATTGCAGTGGTGAGCATCCTAGTGAGTTAACGGGATTCTTCGTATGATTTACATTACAGTATGTATATTCAAGACATGATACGGATTTATGTATATGCATAATGAAAAATATAACTCTCTAGGACAGGCATTGAAAGCCTAGATCCTTCTGAGCTTACTTTCCTGAAGACAGATTTTCCCCAAATAGGATTGCTCAAAAGACCTATTTTCCTCATCGCTGGCTACCAATATATCACACAGGATTTCCTCCTCAATTTCTTTGTATATATAGCAGCCCACTTTTTTTCGGGTTATCCCGGGTAATTTACGCTATGTATGATAATTGTAATTATGTATACCTGTGTCTAAATAAACTTACTAACATTTCGCTTGAGTATCCTCTAAAGATTCTCAAAGTAGTTCCTAGAACAACTATATAATATAGCTTCTCAACAGCTGAAATAATCAAAAGCATTCCCTGAAAACAAACCCCAGAAGAGCCGGTGGTCTACACAAAGCAGGAGAAGGGAGAGAGAATTTACCCTCATTCAGTAATGGTATTGGCACTTACCTGGGAGGGCAGACACTCAGTGTCACAATAAAGGCGTCTTGATGGGTATTATAGTTGATGCTATTGGTGGATATGCCCCGGGAATACAGTCTATTTCACTGATAGGTTCGATATATTCCTACTGGCTACCAGTGTAGATGGTATACGAGGATGTAACATACTGGAGCGATATGCGTTAATAAAAAGGAAATGAATATATTTTTGGCACGGCCTTCAGCGGCAGGTCATATATACCACAGTGCTTGGAAGATAGTCTTCAATTACATTAAAGAGATGCTTTAAGTCAGGTATACCAAGGTACTTGGATTGAATTATTATAGTCACTTAACAATGAAAAGTCAGTATCTACTCGGACAGAAAAATGATCTGCTGTTGAGGGTCTCTGACTGAGGCCGAATTATACAGCGATCTTTTCTATCTTCGTCTCATACTTCTCTCCAAGTGGCTTCTCAGTTAGAAAAATAGCCCTGGTAGTAGCAGGACAAGTATTTGGTTTCTGAGATATAAGGCTTTCAATAGTAAGAACCCGGAAACAGACCTCCTGTCCATGTTTCCTTCAGTGGCACCGTCTGTAACCCTACTGTCGCTTCCTACAGCCCATCTGTTAACTCTGTTTACTCAGAATACCATACCACACACAACACACTACATCAGCACTATTCCATAACATACTATATCAGCACTATACCATACCTCATTACAATACATCCAACACTGCTGTACCATAATACAACATATCCTGTACCATTCCACAACACACATACAGCACTATACAGTACAATACTATACTTTCAATTTCTCAGCATATCGCTACTCACCACAGTTAGCAGATCAAATGGCAGTTTAAGAAAAAAAAACTCGCTGTCACTGCGTACAGTTTCTTTTTCAGAATGTTCTGCATAAGCCTCTATCAACTATATCTACAGACACTCAGGGCGCGAGTCTCATTCATTCCTTGACAATGTCCTTCCTCTCTGATGTCTCTGGAGACAGGTATCTCAGTCGATTTGGAAAATGAGCTCAGGTTCAGTTACCCAGTCTAGTTCCTCAGATGAGAGTTGTGCCTGGGTCTTACATGCTGAAGACTGGGGCAGCACAGCCTTACTCTATGCTGCTTTACACGATGTAGCCGGTAGGACCGTAGCGTCATTCTTGCGTCCCATGATGCTACTAGATGAAAAGAGGATTTCACTTCGGCAGCCTGACGCACTCTACACATGCACGCCGCAGCCTGACGCACTCTACACATGCACGCCGCAGCCTGGCGCACTCTACACATGCACGCCGCAGCCTGGCACAGCTAGGCCTCTCGAGAGACCGCCTCCATTGACACCCCCTGCTGTGGAACAGGTCCAAATGCCGTGGACTTGCGAGTCAAGGCTTCAAACATCATTGCCTTTCCATCCTAAGCCACATGGGCTGCAGTTGCACCTGTTTCAGCAAGGTCTTTTTCGGTTTACCGTGCCTGAGCCTCAAGCTTCGCAGCGTGGGGCAGCTTTAGTTCATGGTCTTCAGCCTCTTCTGCTAAATACCAGTGCAGTGCAACCTCACGTTCTGCAGCCTTGCCGGCTGCTTTCAGCAACTCTTTCCTGCTTGTTACAAACACAGCTGTAGACTATTTGGCTGCACGCCTTGTTGTAACGCGATAACCACTTAGGAACGAGCAAAAAGGCATTAGAGAGAGTAATTAACTATTTCCTTTACCAAACAAAGTGGTATTTACAATACACGTATAACATATGTACATTATTTACAACTATGTACAATGAGGCAAATGCAAGCACAGTACATTGTGAGAACCGTAGCGACCAGATGTGAAGGTAAGTCTTTCAAGGCTGTTTCACGAGTGTACCCTCGTCAGCCAGCTGCTTTCACCAACCCTACAGCTTTGCCTGCTGCTTTCAGCAACCCTACAGCTTTGCCTGCTGCTTTCAGCAACCCCTCAGCCTTCTCTAAGGCTTTCAATACCCCTTGCTTATATGCAGACTCTACAGCCTCTGTATTTTTTGTTCTTTATGCAACCCCGATGAAAATTTTCTTTAGGCATTAGAATACACTCTTCAAAAGCCTCTCGGGGAAGATTTGGGTCCATCTTCAAGAGTACCGTATGTTCTTCTTAACATCTCTTAAATTAGCCATAAAAGTTAGATTTTACTGCAGTTACCTGAAGGAAGACACTACTTTCACCCATTCTTATAATTTTCCCCTGCTTTCCTTGTAAAGCTCCTAGCTGACTGTAGAATCACCTTAAAGTTATACCAGTAGCATTTATGATCCATGGTTCCCTGCTCGCCACCATTGTAAAAAAACTTCACTCCATTTGAAATGGAATGGAATTAATATCACTTGTTCATATTTTATATGTTCTCTAAGGTTTTAGTAATTGTCATTAACTGAATTATTATCTTGGTGGGCCAGTGGACATAATATGCTAGTTTTATGTTAGGTTCTTATTTGGTGTTTGCATTTGTTGGTATTGAAAAATGTTGTAATGTTCGCTTACACTACACACAGTCTCTATCTTACCTGAGAATTTTGAGATACTGATATTAGTTCTAATGCTCAGCGCAAGCAAAAGGCTACACAAAAATGCTCTGAAATGAGTCAGTAATGATCATTGTTTGCGCAGTAGTTACTAAAAACACTTTAATCATACATCACGAATTGATTCCTGCAACTGACCTTATGCACAGTGCAAGAGATGCACTGTGCATAAGGTACATTGTTTTGAGTGATAGAATATGTAAGAAATAAGGTATATTTTTATTTATTCTGGTGTGAGATGAGGATTAGAGTGAGTTTGGTAAGTTGTGTGAGTCTACTTGGTAGTGTGAGTTGTATTAGTTGTCTTGTCGAGGTGACACATTTGGTAATATTAGCTGCCCTTGTTGAGGTGATATCTGTGGTATTGCTGATTGTCCTTGTTGTGATGATACCATTGCTATTGACAGTTGTAATTGTTAAGGTGATACCAGTTGTATTGTTAGTAGTTGTTGAGATGATACGCTTTCTAGTGAGGTGATACCCTTGGTAACGTTAACTGTCGTTGTTGAGGTCATACTTTTGGTATTGTTAGCTATCTTTGTTTATTGTTACCAGTAGTAATGCCAGTTTTCTTGTTGAGGTGATGCCCTTGCTATTGCTAGTTGTGCTTATTGAAGTGATACCCTCGGTAATGTTAGTTGTATTTGTATAAGGGATACCCTTGGTAATGGTAGCTGTCCTTGGTGGAGCTGATAGCCGAGGTAGTGTTAGCTGTCCTTGGTGGCAGTGAGAGTTGTGTTTGATGAGATAAAAACGTCCTTTCAAGCAGCATGGTGATCGATCTTCGAGGAATTGAGAAGATAGAAAAAGACAGCAGCATCAATAGTAATTAATACTAATCAATTTACAAAACACTAAAAATTACTTATTAACAGCGCATAAAGATCATTTGGATCTTGAATTATTAAAAAAAAATTCCGAGTTACATTATTTTCCTCTTCAGAAGATTTAAATAAGCCTTAACGTAAAGCAAAAATATACAGTACTCACTTTGAATAATATTATACTGAAGACATTGTGAAATTAGCACAGAAATAACACTGTAACGAAGGCAGTAAATGAGGGGACGAACGCTGCCTTCCTGCCGGATTGTGCCCACAGGAACGAGGGGAAATGAGGACAGCAGAGGGTGGTCTCGACCTCCTCAGCATGCATGGACTCCCACATCCTGTAGGACCCCCTCACCCTACCAGGCAATGCCTCACACTTTCTGGACCTCCCGCCACCCTGCCTGGAAACACCTCACCCTATCTGGACCTCCCCTCACTCTGCCTGGATCTCCCCTCACTCTGCCTGGATCTCCCCTCACCCTGCCTGGACCCGCCTAACCCTGCCTGGACCTGTTTCACCCTTCCTGGACCTCCCCTCACCCTGCCTGAACCCACCCCACCCTGCCTGGACCTCCGTTCACCCTGCCTGGACCAACATAACCCTATCTAGACCCCCTCACCCTGCCTGGACTTCCCCTCACTCTGCCTGGACATTCTCTCACTTCCTGGACTTGTTTCACACTGCCTGGACCCTTTACCATGCCTGGAGGTCTCCTCACGCTGCGTGGACCTCCCCTCACTCTGCTTAGACCTACCTCACCCTGCCTGGACCCTCCTTACCCTGCCTGGACCCTCTCATCTTGCCTGTACCCCCTCACCCTGTCTGGAACCCCTCTCACTCTGACTGGACATTCCCTCACCCTGCCTGCACCCCTCACTCTGCCTGCACCTCCTCACCCTGCTTGGACTCCCCCTCATCTTGCCTGGACATCCCTTCACCCTGCCTGGACCCCCGTCATCTTGTCTGGACCTCCCCTCACCCTGCCTCGACATCCCCTCACCCTGTTTGCACCCTCCTCACCCTGCCTGGACCTCTCAACGTGACCTGCTGTCATCAGTACATCTCACAGTGCTTGCAGACATTTAAACTTTCTTTTAGTCTTTCGAAACTCTCACGTTGCCTGCAGACATCACGACCTCTGATCTTACCAGCAATCATCAAGAAGCTTTCACCTTGCCTGCAGTTAAATAAATCTCTCACCCTGACTCTAATCCATCAGCCCTCTCATGTTGTCTGCAGTCATCTACTACTTTCCCATTGTCCAGGGTCATCTGGACCTCTCATGTTGTCTGCCATCTGTGACGTAAACCCAGTATGTTGCAATTCATTAGTGTTATTCACACATCCATTCATGCATACCCTCTAGACTAGTCAAACTGGTAGTTAGGTTAGAGTGGTATAGTGAATAGGCGTTAACCTGGGCAATATTGTGTAAATTTTATAATGCTCTAGACAGACTCTTATAAAATGATATAAAGCAATTGGAGTCTCAAATTTCAGCGATTTTGTCCAATTAATTTTGTTAGACAACTTCGTGGAGTCGGTTGGTCAGGAAGTGAGGGTCTCCCAGGATTAACATAGGTTGACTACAGCTCTGGACGCAGCAAAGTTGGCAGACACTTTTGAAACTAACATATATCTAAGTGTGACGGCCTTTAAAGTTTCTCCACAGTAACACTGTGGTGATAAAGTTCACTGCGGGAAGAGTTGTACAGGTGATACGAAGACGGAAGCTTTGAGTGAGCCTTGTTATACACCTCTCAAGACCAAGCAGGTACTAGTAAAGAAAAGATCTCCGAGCCTTTGTTCTGCCGCTATTGCCATAAACTCTGGCATCTTATCTAGGGCTGTCTCAAACTTCAAAGACAGTCTACCACAGGTGTTAAGCCGTGTAAGTACAGTACTCGGCAACCGATGGGCTATACTGCACAGTTTCTAACTCTTCAACATTACCATTTTAGAGCACAATAAGAGAGACTGATTCTCGTATACAAGTGAAGATCTTCAGAGAAATAGAGGTTTACTGCTGCATTTTACGAGATGGGTTATTTCTACATCTAGACATTCCTTAAAAATCATCTGCATTGCTAGAGGCTTAGGAGGGGAGGAAACAGTTTATTCAATAACATTCCATAATTTTTTGGTTAATGTTGCAGTTTTATTTATAACTGTAGCGTGAGTATGCCTCTGGCAAGACAGTGATGGAGTGAATGATGATGAAAGTTTTTCTTTTTCGGGCCACCCTGCCTTGGTGGGAAACGGCCGATGTGTTAATAATAATAAAAAAAGAATTATTTTTTCGCCAACAAGTACCAGAGAACATTGACAAATATGAACTTACTCTCTTCAGTTTCGCTTTCTGCTGTTGTTGAATTAAAATGCATCTTTCATTAATATTAGAAGCAAAGCAGAAAATTCTTTTGAAAGTTGCGAAACCCATTCTAAGAAATGGGATGGCTTTGAAAATTTGATCAATGAGCACCTTTATGTGCCAACAGTTGCATGACCTGTCACTCTCCCAGCCTCTTATGCGAAGCCTCACGAAGACTTTTGTACATCCTTAAACTTGGTTTTGATTGATATGACAAATCAAATTTTGCGTTGATTTGATTTTGCATTTTGAGTTCGATTTGTTTTAGATCACATAAATCCAGAGTGCCATACCGCCTACCATTAGACACAGTGCCACCCATGCACGGCATCCTGTGCCACCCAACAATAGCCACAGAGCCACCCACGCACGGCATCTTGTGCCGCCCACTTAAACTGTCAAGTCTCGCTCCCCCACACAAGATATATGACGAGATTCTGCAATAAGTTTGCAGGTATTCTTTTTTGCCCCTCACGAGGCTAACATAAATTCTGACGGAGACAAGTTAGTGAATGTTGGTGGCGAGGCAGCGTGTGTTTGACCAATAGTAAGTATCTTTCCAGGGAGGCGCCTTGATGCTGTGATAGGCTCGTGACCAAAGAAATTGCAGTTATATATTTTTGCCTCAGATCCTATTTAATTATTCCTCATATTCCAGGAGCTGCATGATCCTTGCAGCTTTCTTTACTCGACTGTGCTCTGGCTCTAGGCTTTCTGTTTTTTTTAGCATCTTTCAGATGGGGTAGGTAGGCCTAGGGCTGGTGTCCCTCAGCCTGGAGTCGATGTGTTCAGTCCATCAATCATGATAAAAGTGCAGAATATTCGCGGAGATGGACCTCATATACTGATGACAAATGGGGTGGAGCAGTAGTAGGCGGAGTCCAAGTAGTATATTGGATGTAGGATTCTATTCTTTGTTAAATTTTCCAAAAGGTTAAGTTGATTGGACGATGTTTGTCATGGGAGTGTCTCCTGGTCGAGAAAGAACAAAAAAGGGCACAATACCGTGACTGGAACAACATGCAAATAACCCACACATAGGAAACAGAAACTTATGACTTGTTTCAGTCCGACTTGGACCATGTACATTTCACACTGAGGTCGGACCGAAACGTCACCATAAGCATTTCTCTACTATGTGCGTGTTATCTGTGTGTTGTACCTCCTGATCCTCTGAAAATTTGTCATCTGGCCAGCCTCTTCTTCTTCTGCTATGAACTCAGTGATAAATTCAATCTTACATTCGTCCTCTTCCCATCATCTGCTTGCTGACCCCTCATCACCGATCCTGGATCATCAGCAGTCCTGGATCATCACCGATCCTGGATCATCAGCGGTCCTGGACCACCTCGGAATTTTGTATGTATCATAATAACCCTTGCTCTTGTTTCTCTAGTTTCATCGGTGTCATCAGGCTGAGTTACCATATAATCTCCTTATAAGACATATCCTTAAGCTCCGGGATTACTTTCGTTAGAAGCCTCTGCACTTTCTCCAAATTTTTAAAATGCTTGTTCAGGTGTGGGTTTGATACTGGTGCTGCATACTCCAATATGAGCCTGAAGCACACCGTATAAGTGTCGTGAATAACTCTTTACTTAGATTTCTGAACGCTTGTCTTAGATTGGTCAGACGTGCATTTGTTGCTGCAGTTATTCGGTTGATGAGTACCCCAGGAGCATATCAACTGCACAATTGTCACCCCAAGAACCTTCTCCTTTAGTAATGCTTGCAGTCTTTGCCACCAAAGGTTGTTCTCTGACTGTGATTTTTCGTTACCTTTTCCAAACTTCAAAACGTTGCCCTAGCTGGGGTTAAATTTCGGTAACCTTTGTCACTCCAGACCTACATTCTCTCCAGATCCACTTGCAGGCTTTCCTGGTCCTCATCTACTTGTATTTCCACATTAGTAATTGTAATTCCACATTAACTCCTTAAGCTATTGTCAGTCTCTTGTGTGACACTGTGTCAAAGACTTTCTTAAAGTCCATGAAAACGAAAACTACCCATCCTTTCCCCGCCTTACTTCTGTTACCTTATCGCAGAATTTCTGTAGGTTTGCGAGTCAGCGATGCTGGCTGTCAAAAGTAAACACCCACACCTTTCAAAGTGCTCCACCTCTCGTGTCCTGATGATTGTCTCCTTAACCTTGCGTACTATGCACGTCAGTGAAAATATTATGTAGATTAACGCCGCCTCTCTGCCTCCTTTCTTTAAAATTATGATTACATTTGGTATCTTCCATACATCCGCCAGAGTGTGTGTGTGTGTGTGTGTGTGTGTGTCTGTATCCTCGGTAGTAGGTTGGTAGTCAGCAACCACCCAGGGAGGTGCTACCGTCCTGCCAAGTGAGTATAAAACGGAAGCCTGTAATTGTTTTACATGATGGAAAGATTCCTGGTCTCTTTGTTTTGTCTCATAAACACGCAGGGTTTCAGGTACGTCTTGCAACTTCTACTTACACTTAGGTCACCCTACACATGCATGTACACGAATATATATACACACCCCTCTGGGTTTTCTTCTATTTTCTTAGTAGTTCTTGTTTATTTCCTCTTATCTCCATGGGGAAGTGGAACAGAATTCTTCCTCCGTAAGCCATGCGTGTCGTAAGAGGCGACTAAAATGCCGGGCCACCCTGTTTCGGAGGGATACGGCCGGTTTGTTGAAAGAAGTAGTATGTGAATGTGTTAATGTTTTTCGGATTAGATTTTTTGACAAAATTCGTTTTCACATGAATTTCAAGACGCTTACGAAGCTTGCGGCAGATTGCAAATTCAAAATCTACATACTATGAATTGGAGAGTCTTGCGGGCTGCCGCAGCTTTGAGCGTCGAGGGAGATAGGAGTGGAAGGCTGAGTAAATGATGTTGAGTGCCAGCGAGTACCCGATCAGGAGAGTGAGTTGCAGGGTCAAGAGGATGAGTGCTTGGCCAGCAGCCTGAGCACATTGTCTGGAAGGTGAATTCAGAAGCAGGAAAGTGAGCAGAGAGTCAGGAGATTAGGTACAGACTCAGCAGAGGAAGCAGAGAGTCAGGTGGGTAGAGGGTCGGGAGAGTGAGCACAGAGTCGGGAAAATGAACACAGGATCAACATTGTGAGTACATGGACAGGAGTGTGAGCACAGGTTCAAAATATTGAGAACAAACTCAAGATTGTGTGACGAGAGATTTGAAAATAAAATGACCTTTTTCATTTAGAAGATTCCTGCGCACTTGTTTTCAAGCCACAGGTGATATCAAGCCACAGGTGATATCAAGCCACAGGTGATATCAAGCCACAGGTGATATCAAGCCACAGGTGATATCAAGCCACAGGTGATATCTGTGTTATAAATTCTCCTGTCGTAGTACAATCAGCAATGTGAATGTATTCTTGGGAACGATTATATTAGATATCTCAAAATCTCTTCGTGGAGGATTTTCAAAAATAAAAGTACTGCTTAATCTCCACACTAATGTAATCGCATACTAAAGTGAATGATACTTTTTTTTTGAGAAGTAATCCAGAAAGCTGCAACGTAGTTTCTACGGACAGTGGACAAATATGTGTAGACATCAGAGGTTTTCCATCGACTCTTGAACCTTCTACCAGCAAAATTATAAAGTATTGCCAGAATGAAAGATGAAAGTTGTTAGGAAGAAACTAGATAAATTGTAAAAACTGCTTAATGTTTGAAATTGTAATAATTCGTGAACCTACGCTGGTAGTAATAGCATGGCTGTCCAGGCAGTTACCAGAGAAGACAGGCCAACGGCCTCTGACCGGGCTTTAAGAACGACCTCTGACCGGGCTTCAAGAACGACCTCTGACCGGGCTTCAAGAACGACCCCTAACCGGGATTCAAGAACGACCTCTGACCGGGCAGTTTACAATGTGAGGTTTGCATATAACAAAATATAAAATACAAAGAAAGCCACTAGCATAATTCATTACTACATTAAAAGAGCATTTAGAAAGCCCTTCACCGACAGTGGAAGACCTCGCTACATTCTTCTTCACGGTGATCAGGTTGTTCCGGCCTATCCAATGCCTTAATCATATCTCCCATGCGTAGAGCTGAACATTCTATCATCCGCTCAATGTGAATGATGCACTGTCTTACCTATATTTCAAATGAATGTTTTCTGTTGCAACTGGGTGCATAGGGAGGTAATCAGAGTGTACTGCAACCTTCTTATTTTTACCACCAACAAAATGAAGTGTTTCCTGGAACACCCTCTCTAGTTTTCGACGTCGATACCTTCTTGGTTTGTTGTTTCACTTGGTCTTATGTATGAGTTTTCCCGTTCATTCAGTCGTTTTTATAATCGTGAAATCCACGAAGAGTTTGGTATCTTTATTATCAAACGTTTCGCCCAGATAGTAAGTTTCTTCAGTCCAAATACAGAGGAGGCAGCAGAAGCGGTAGAGATGTAAAGGGTTGTAATTTGTCGACCCTTGAAGACGCAGTTTTGAGGTGGTCAGTCCCCCAGCCTGGAGAAGAGTTCTGCTCCACAGTCAGGAACAATGTGAAGGTGTTTTTTCTAATATTTTCAAACATCAATGAATGATGGGTAAAAGAACACAAGCTCCTGGAGAGCGAAACGTTGCCACAATAAAATGTCACATTAGTTGCACTTGTGTCCTTTTACCTAACATATTGTTGTTAATTCTACCAATATTATTAGATCAGAAAATGAGCAAGGTGTTTACCTTTCTGGCATGTTATGTCAGCATTATCATTAATTCTTCTCGTTGCAGAAAATGCATTAATTTGGTGTCGACCTGGGAAACCAGATAACCGTTCTCGTATCTGCGCCGATGGATGGCACCTGATCTCCTCCTGATATTATATGAAGAGTTTTCTCAAATGCAAATGTTAAACGAATGTTTCTGTCATTACAGAGCATGTATTTATAATCGCCTTCTTGGAGGTCCAAACTCATAAATCTTATGAAGTTCTAAGAGTTATGAATGCAATGAATGTTTGGCCTTTTCCACAGTGTTTGCAATAAATGTTCATCTAACGGTTTGGTCAAGTGTGAGACGGAAAAAGGCTGACCATATATGATGCACGATCCTCCTTGTTAGACAGCTTTCTAGGTAGCTCTGTAAGTAAGTTTATTCAGGTATACACAAATACAGTTACATAGATTATCATACATAGCAGCATATGTGTAGGGAACCCAGGATAACCCAAAAAATTCACACAAAGTGACTTATTTCCATTGGGGTCCTTGACTTATTCTGTTGTCTCAGAAACCATCATCAGAGCTTCTCACTCAACCTGCAGTAGAAACACATTTTATAACATTCACTATTTTGGTTGAAATTCAAATAAATTATCAACATTATTTTTAAAAATATAACAAAGACAAAATTTGGAAAAATCACAACTTATAACTG
The DNA here is from genome assembly GCA_009830355.1 of Cherax destructor. Lineage (NCBI taxonomy): Eukaryota > Metazoa > Arthropoda > Malacostraca > Decapoda > Parastacidae > Cherax > Cherax destructor. Next base: position 368,864 of record WNWK01000689.1, read on the forward strand.
TTTTTCATTATTATTATTATAATCAAAAAGAAGCGCTAAACTGTGTTTCAAACTATGTTATTGTAAAAGCAATCGATTATAGCTTTTCAAATATTTGCCAGGAACACAGAATTTAGCTCTGTATGCATATACAATATTAGTCTGACATAAAACGTATCAGGATAAATGTGTTTCTCTTCATTACAGTATTTTGCATAACTAATTATAAATTCTGAAGGCTTGAAACAAACACAGTGTCGCGAATAATAATTATCATGACAGCCACCATTATTTGAACTGTTCCTGGATATAGCTGCGTAATAGAAAAGTCCACTAATGAATTTTGCACTACCACAATGTGCATTATTAAATTGGAATAAGTTGCACTTGGAGCCTTCGATTTGTACTGACATCTTACCCAAGTGTTTACAGTGATAAGGCTACAGTGATTTTTTTGTTGTATTTAAGGATTTGGAAAAGGCATATGATAGGGTGGTTAGGGGAGCAATTTAGCAGATGTTTCAAGCGTACGGAATAGGTTGTAGAATACTGAAAGCAGTTATGAGTTTTTATGAGGATAGTTAGGCTCAGGTTAGATTATGTAGGAGAGAGGGATATTATTTCCCAGTGAAAGTAGGCCTTAGGGATGCATGATATCACCATAGTTCCATATATTTATAGATGGGGTTGTAAGAGTGAGTCGTAAAACTACAGGTCAATGCGTAAGCCACTGGGCCAGCTGACTACAGTACGATTCATCCAACTAGGTATATTTCTATATACCATAGGGAGGTTAGCATGGGCCACTACTCTGACCACAAATGGTGTATAGAAATATACCTAATTGGAGGAATCTTAATGTAGCCAGCTGGCCCAGTGGCTTACCCACTGGCCTGAAGTTTCACGGCTCACCATAATAATAATAATAATAATAATAATAATAATAATAATAATAATAATAATAATAATAATAATAATAATAATAATAATAATAATAATAATAATAATAATAATAATAATAATAATAATAATAATAATAATAATAATATTAATTAATATTTTTATTTCTACAAGTACATGTATAAGGTATACAGGCCTAGCTGACATACTACTATATAGAAAGCCCCTTGTTATGCAGAGCATTTCGGGCAAATTAGATCAATTTTGTCCCAGGATGCGACCCACACCAGTCCACAAACACCCAGGTACCCATTTCATACTGAGGGGTGAACATGGACAGCAGGTGTCTTATGGAAACACGTCCTAATGTTATCCAGCCGTACCGGGGATTCGAACTCCGGACCTCAGTGTGTGAGCTGAATGCGCTAGCGATCGAGCTACGGGACACCATGGGTTTTAACCTCACCCGTTCCGTGGTTTATTTGCATTCGTATTATTACGATTTCGTGAGTCGTAATATCACAATTCTCACTTGTTGGTATGCATTATTTTTATATATTTGCAAGATATGTGCTATTGTTTTCCCCTATGCGTATAGTTTTGTGCTATTTGATTGCTTTTTTTGGCTATGTTTTCTATTATTAGATTCCTTTTGCACATAGTATTGTACTACTAGATTCAAGTTGTCCCTATTTTGTGTTGGTACCTCACTCAGGGATCGGTTTGCCTACCTTCACACTGCTCTCTGTCCCTCACACTGCTCTATGTCCCTCACACTGCTCTATGTCCCTCACACTGCTCTCCGTCCCTCACACAGCTCTCCGTCCCTCACACTGCTCTCTGTCCCTCACACTGCTCTCTGTCCCTCACACTGCTCTCTGTCCCTCACACTGCTCTCTGTCCCTCACTACATCCTCAATAAAATTCCATTTTTCTCTCTGTCAAATAAAGATTTCCTGCAGGATATCCATTTTCACTCTCCTGCAACACACGTCCTCTTCAGACGTCAGATCCACTTGACCCTCAAATTCTCTCCCCCATTCCCCCTGCCCCCCCCTGTTCACCTTACTTTCCTCCCGTCCACTTCACTTTTCTCCTGTCCACTTTACTTTCTTCCCGTCCAATTCACTTTCTTCCCGCCCACTGCACATTATTTTCAAGGAAGGTCAGTTCACTTGCCTCAGACATTCATTCGTTGCCTTATTTTATGTTCAAGATTTTCGATGATTTCTTTCAAACTGCGACCACTCACTCTCTTCCCTCACTCCTCACGCCTCCCTCTCTCTCTCTCTCTCTACTCCATTACTCCTCCCTCTCACCTCTATCACCGTCTCTCCAGCATCACTCTCTCTCATCCATCACTCCTTCCTCTCTCCTCCATTACTCCACCTTCTCAACAAATCTTCCTCCATCGACCTGATGTTGATACCAAACTTTCTGTTGTTTGTGCTGAAGTTATAAGTGATTCGGGGAACTACCTAGTATAATACCATAAGCAGAGTCAAGCAATAATTTATTATGTAATAATCCCAGTATTGCAATTTAGGTGGTTCTTGGCTCACATGGTAGTGCCCCTCTGCTTGCAATCTGGTATCCATCGTGAGTGCGATCCAGAAGCGGGTTCGAACGTGAAGCAGGTGCCATCCTGAAGCAGGTTCCATCCTGAAGCAGGTGCCATCCTGAAGCGGTATGAGACGGAATATCTATTTCACAACACTTGCTGGTCCTGTTCACTTAGCAGCAAATATGTTCCTGGGTGTTAGTTGACTGTCGTAGGTGGCATACTGGGAAAGGGTATAGAAATATATTAAAAGACAGTAAATGTCTGACTGTTATGGGACAGTAACAAGCCAGGGGAGTGTCAAGGGCAGTGGCACTCACCGAGTACATTTCGGCAATTTCGGCCTGACCACTTTTGGAATAAACAAGGAACTGTCATAATAATTGATAATGAGGATATCTGAAGTTAGCATTTAGGAATGTACAAAGAGATTCTTCATAGAACCTTCCTGGAAGTACGGTAATATAAGTTAACAATGAGAGCTTTCGTCTCTTTTATTAATTAGATGATTAACATATAAATTTCAGTGTTTTGTATGTCTATTATCCACTAGGGAAGCGTAATCTCTTGTTGACTTGTTGACGGTGATTAAATGTAGTTTAGGGCTGGCTATTACATTTCTTATTTTCTTGCTTCCCGTTTTCTATAAGCATCGGAGGTCCTCTCCACCTACCCTACCCCACATAAGAACATAAGAAAGAAGGAACACTGCAGCAGGCCTACTGGCCCATGCGAGGCAGGTCCAATTCTCCCACCGACTTAAGCCAATGACTTGACCAGGTTAGGTCAGTCACATTAAGGGAGGAGCACGGCATCTGACCTAGTAGCACAAGCACGGGGGATCAGGGGACAGGATACGTGGGTTACGGATGGTCCCTGAGTCCTGACCATTTCTGAGAGGAACTGGCTGGTGACGCCAGCCAGTTCCTCTCAGAATGCAAATTAACCAGTTCCTCACCACGATCGAGGAAACTTTCTCTCAATCCATCTGTTGATTTCTTGCAACACTGCATAGCTCCTGATGACACACGGAGACGTGTGAAAGATCTTGAGCTGAAGATTTCCATCCTCGCCTATCAGCAATTGTAGATATATATATATATATATATATATATATATATATATATATATATATATATATATATATATATATATATATATATATATATATATATATATATATATATATATATATATATGTCGTGCCAAATAGGTAAAACTTGCGATTTTGGATTAAATAGCAACGCTCTTCTTGCCGAATAAGGCAAGTGAAAATTTGTGTATGCAATAATTTCGCAAAAATCATACCAAACATAACGAAAAAAAACATTCATTGTGTTTGTTTATTATTAAATTATTGTAAACTTATCTAAAATATATTTAGTTGGATTAGGTAAAATTAAATTGCGCTTATTATAATAAGGTTAGGTAAGTTTTCTAAGATTCTTTTGGTACAAAATTATTAATTTTTTACATTAATATCAATGAAAAAATATATTTTTAAACGTATAAGAGAAAATTTTAGAAAGGACTAGATTTCAAATTAGTTCTTGCTAATTGACCAATTTTACCTATTCGGCACGACATGCGAAACTTCATCATACGCTCTTCTCTCCTATTTATGGGCTATTTATATATATGAATATGCTGTGAAAAAAATAGTGAAGTGAATTTCCAAGTGCTTTCGTGATTTCTCACATTATCAAGGAACTGTAAGAATAATAGGACAGCAGAAGGCTTATAAGGCTGAGATGTCGCGTCACATATGACATTACACCCGACTCGGCACACTGAGCATGCAAGTGAAATTAAAATTTTTGTCAGGTTATATGTCGCGTGAAATATGTGAGTGTCATGTCATGCATAGTTTACATTCATCACAAATTCTATTAATTATAGATGAATCTAATTTATATAACCCTGAACTAATATTCATATTACGATCAATACTATTTTTCATGAATCTGCTTGATACAACTTTCTCGGCCTTTTGAATCAACCAAGTACATGGTTGAGAGAAATAAAATAAAATTATGTTTATCCAAATATATATATATATATATATATATATATATATATATATATATATATATATATATATATATATATATATATATATATATATATATATATATATATATATATATATATATATATATATATATATATATATATATATGTATATATATATATATATATTGATTTCTTAGGACTTTTTAAAAATATATATTTCTAACAACAAAATATTAACAACAACAATGACAACGGCATCCACAATAATAACAATTATAATAATAAAATAATAATAATTGTAATAAATATGAATACAGAAGTAAGAATAACAATAGCAATAATAACAATATTATTGTTGCAACAGCAATAATGGTAAAGGACTTGGAATATTTTTCTAAGGCAAACTCCCACAAATAATATTTTGACAAAGGCTTCCTGACACGTAATAGGATTTCTCCAGGGAAAGCAGGAGGTAGGAAAGGACGGGATGGAGGGAGGGACAGACGTGAGGGAGGGAAGGACTGGAGGAAAGAAGGGAGTCGAAGGACGGTAGGGAGGGGACGGCGGAGGGAAGAAGAAATGGAAACGATGGAATAATGAGAAGGATGGGGGAAGGGAAGAAAGAAAAGGAAGAACAGGAGAGAAAGAAGGAATGGAGAAAGATTGGAGAGACGTGAGAACGGAAGGGAGGGAGGGAGGGAAAAATGAGATCACAGAGGGTAATAACAAGAATGACGATAGAGGGAATGAGAAGGGGTAGGGAGGGTTCGAGGATAAGCTTGGTGGGAGAAGAGACGAGTGGTAGGAAAGGAAGGATGGGAATAGGAGGGAGGTAAGTTCAACTCCTCCAGGGAGAGTTTCGGGAATAATTTGAAAGTCAAAGGAGTAGGTTTTGAGAGGTGTTTTACACAACACAAATAGTTACATGCTGCCCAAGACCAAAGGGAAACAGACATTGCTGTTTTCATATCTTGTAAGCTCTAGGCTTCATTTCCCGACAGAAATAACAAATTCGTGCCTTTGTAGGCTTCATTTCCCGACAGAAATAACTAATCTGTGCCTTTGTAGGCTCATTCCCAGACACATATAACTAATTAGTGGCAATATTAATGATCACCATTAATATCATAATTATTTTAGTATTTTCAAAACTGAAACCTGCATTTAATGCATAGTCTTTTGCTAATGTTGTAACCATGTGCCTTAAAACCATTGAAAATTTTACTTGTCTCAGAATTAAATTTCCATTGAATATATGTTATAATATAATAATAATTTGTAACTAGGGTATACATAAATAATTTAAGGAGATATGAATTTGATTTTATCGTTTGCCATTTCAAATTCTTCAATAAATTTGATTTCAATTCACAAAATTTTGTGCAGGCTTTAGGCCTTACAAGTTTTGTAGGCCCTAAGTACTGTGCCTATTGTGACAGAGAATACGCCCTGGAAATATTGACACAAGGATGGATAAACACTGGGATGAATAGATTGACGCAAGGATGGACAGAAAGACATAGGGATGGAGTGATAAACATGAACAATGTAATGGCTAGATTAGACACAAAACAGGAGGAAAGAGACAGAAATAAACTAAGAAATGAGGTCTGAAAATGCAAGAGATACAAGAATGACAAGAAAAAACTAACGAAGGAAATGCGAACGACAAGGAAACTGATTAATAAAAGAGATAAGACAGACACAAGAATAGACAGTAAAGATAGCCTAAGAGATGGGTAGAGACAATTATTAATATATAAAAATGCCAAAAAATCCATAGGTAGATAGTGGGATAAAAAAAAATAGATACTTGACAAGGAAATACAAATGGCCATGTGGAAGTCGAGACGAATTAGGAGCCGGTGAAAATATGTAGCAACTACTGCAGCTAGTAAACAGTATTTTTGTACGAGTGAATACCGTGTGTCCACACAGTTAGTGTTCTAACAGTGGTTGATGAATGATGGATGAGTTATCGAGTTTTATTGGAACATAAGAAAGAAGGAACACTGCACAGGCCTATTGACCCATGCGAGGCAGGTTCATATTAATAATATATATATATATATATATATATATATATATATATATATATATATATATATATATATATATTTTGGCCTCCTGTGGATTAGTCAAGAAGATTGTCCCTGAACGTTTGAGAGGTGTGGTGGGAGCTCAAGACCCCAGGTTCATTGAAGCAGCCGTGCGGTGGGACATCCTTGCAGACTCCTCCAGTAGACCAGCTCCTCCCAAAGAGCACAAACAGTCCCACTGGGACAAACCGATCATGGAAAAAATTGCCAACACAATGCTCACCAACGCTTCAGGAAAGGACAAAGCTCGACTCCAAGAGGTGAAGGCACCACACTCGGGAGATTTTCTTCTAGCTGTTCCCAATTCCTCCCTGGGCACTCGACTCGACCCACAAACCATTCGGATTGGTGTTGCTCTTCGCATAGCCGCCCCCATACTCACCGAACATAGGTGTATTTGCGGCAGGGCGACGGCTGATCAATTCGGACTTCATGGTCTCATGTGTCACACATCAGAAGGGAAATATGCTAGACATGAGGAGGTCAACGACATCATAAAGAGAAGCCTCGCCACAGCCCGTTGCCCAGCTCAACGGGAACCCCAAGTGCAGAGGTCTGATGGAAGTCAAAAGCGTCCTGATGGAGCCACTATGCTACCCTGGAAGGATGGTAAGCAGATTGCTTGGGACTACACCTGTGCTGCCACAATGGCAGACACCTACTTGCCATACTCCATAGCTGAAGGGGGTGGAGCTGTCAGCCACAGGGAGACCCAGAAGACCCGCAAATATGAAGGCCTTTCCCCTTGCTATAACTTCATCCCAATAGGGTCGGAGACCCTTGGAGCATGGGGCAAGTGTGCTCTAAAATTTTCAAAGAGCTGGGTGTAAAACTCATCATAGAAACCAAGGACCACAGTGCGCCCAGCTTCCTCTTTCAGAGACTCAGAGTTGCGATCCAGAGGTGAAATGCCTGCAGCATTCTGGGTACACGGCCCACTGCCGGGGAGCTGGACGAAGTATTTGAGATGTAGCTCTGAGTTGTTATCTATGTTGTTTTACTCCCTATTGTATTCTTGTCAATGTATTTTGTCTTTAAATAAAGTTTATAGAAAATATAGGGGGTGGTAGGAGAGAACTTACATGTGACATTCATAACATGCCACTTATAGGGAGAGTAATTGTTACAGTGGTGAGGAGGGAGAATCTATAACTTTATCTGATAAATATTTATATTAATAGCAGTCAAGTGCCTCCTGCCCTCTCAGATCACCTCCATCCTACCTCACATCTCCATGAAACTACGATATGCAGAACTCCTAGTGCTTATAATTCTACACTTCGAAGTTAGTTATGGTAGCTGTGAGCGGTCACTCTCCCTTTACACCCACCACACACACCTGAATCCACCTGTACACACTCTCTGTCATTTGTCAGTATATATGCTGAACAGTTCAGGTTTCCTTTAAACATTACTTATAAATATAAGAATGGGTGAACAATGCAGCAGGCCTGCGGACACATAATTGCAGAGCCTATTCAAATTCAACAATTTTTACTCAGATATTTGTCTAACCGATTTTCAAAGCTATCCAAGGAAATATTATCAATACCCCTAATGGCCTAGTCTAGGGTAAACATTAACGCAGGATATTTTACTATATTGGTAAATTGACCCTTTAACCACTTGTTATACAGATGATGGGCCATAACCCAAATTGACAGTGAAAGCTCGTCTATCGTGCCGACCTGTCATTGTCATGCGGGAATAAATGTTAAATATCATCGACATTATATGTTTTTCAAACTAACATTGAGTAGTTTTAAAAAAGGGTTGAACAAGTGTGAGGAGTGGATAAGGAGGAGCTGCCTGACGTGGACCAGTGAACCTTCTCTGTGCTCCTCCAGGTTTATGTTACGTCACTCTCCGTAATCAAAGCTTTTTCCCGCTAAAGTAAATGCCGCAGTCTCCCAGTTCCCGTCATCACCATTACCATACAATACATCAGACTTATTCAGTCTCATTACTCACCTGATTTATGATTCCACAAGGAAAATGAGTGAACATTTAAATTTTGATGGAGAGAGAGAGAGAGAGAGAGAGAGAGAGAGAGAGAGAGAGAGAGAGAGAGAGAGAGAGAGAGAGAGAGAGAGAGAGAGAGAGAGAGAGAGAGAGAGAGACCAATGCATAATAATACTAACATCACACTATCATACAACTAACCAAAATTATCGTTTTTATATTCCTCATAAGAGAAAATGATCAGTAATGCGATCATTTCCCCGTGCACACCTACAGTAATATCAGGTCCTCGGCTGAAAAATACTGGACTAATATTATCTAGAAAAATCGACAACTTATCTACCAGTCATCGCCTCTGTTTCTAAACTACTCGTGTGGGCACAAGAATTTATTCCTAACTGAATACCATTTATTACATTTGAGTGGTTACCACATGTCTTCATCGGCTATGATTAGTCTCAACTTCCATGTTATCATCGTGAATTATGTATGGTTATCATGAATTATGTATGGTTATCATGAATTATGTATGGTTATCATGAATTATGTATGGTTATCATGAATTATGTATGGTTATCATGAATTATGTATGGTTATCGTGAATTATGTATGGTTATCGTGAATTATGTATGGTTATCATGAATTATGTATGGTTATCGTGAATTATGTATGGTTATCTTGAATTATGTATGGTTATCATGAATTATGTATGGTTATCATGAATTATGTATGGTTATCATGAATTATGTATGGTTATCATGAATTATGTATGGTTATCATGAATTATGTATGGTTATCATGAATTATGTATGGTTATCATGAATTATGTATGGTTATCATGAATTTTGTATGGTTATCATTATGAATTATGTATGATTATAATCATTAATCATGTGGATATATAATCGCATATAATGTATGGTTACCAACATGAACCAGGTGTTATCATGAACCAGGTGTTATCATGAACCAGGTGTTATCATGAACCAGGTGTGGTTCTCAAAATTAACCAGGTGTGGTTATTAACATGAACCAGGTGTAGTTTTCATGAAAGCAAGCCTGGGCAGTGACGTCAAAATGCCTAGGTAACGACGTAAAAAGGCTTGAGTATTGACGTCAAAATGTTTGTGTTGTGACGTCAGAATGCCAGGGTAGTGGCATCAAAATGCCTGGGTAGTGACGTTTGCATGCCTGGTTAGTAATGAGGATATTCCCAGATATTGAGGATGAGTATTTACTCGCCATCTGAATCTTGATATAAAGACAGGAGAATTATTTAACAATGCCTCTCTTTTTGCGTGTTGGATTTATTTTATACGATTCAGATTATTATTGTATTTATGGGAAGCGCTAAGTGCATGTGGGCCACATAGCGCCTGGACAATGAGAAATTTTTTTTTTTTTTTTACATTTTATTGGTTTTAAACAGAATTACAAAACATATCCATAAATAACTGTGACCGCAATCACTAATGCAAATAATTACAAAATCAATACAAAACATACAGATAATCTCCAGTAAGACAATTAAAGAACAATAAAGTCCCTATCCCCGCCAATCACTATGTGCATACAATTATATGCACCTATTACATTTAACCATAATCATTATCCAACAACCTACGTATGACCCTATTACATCAGGATGGATGTACAATATATAAAACAGATAGCGTAAATCACCACTGTAGCCTGACCCGTATACCACATATCTGTCCACTCCAATATGATAAGAGCTCCAAGCCATTACCACTCCACATCCACTGGTACAGTAATGTCGTACACCAAACAATGTACATTTCTCACAAATTACTATAGTATTCCACACACAGGCACAATATATATTATACTCAATCATACAGATGACATGCACTCCACGTATACCCACTCACACCCTAAACTTGATACCACAAGTACCACCTGTCCTATTCATTATTAACACAGTTCCAATGCTCATGACAATTCAAACCTTGTCATCTCTGAGTACAACTACGATAAATATATATAAAAAATACACCAAATTCATGTGACAGTAACCAAACATTTTACCGTCCTCTAACATTACCAAGTCTTGAATCTGCCTGAAGTCCACAGACCCATCAACCAGGTTTCAGTACCTCAGATCATACACAAACTTCAATAATAACACTCCACATCAACATACTTACGCCATAACTGAACACCCAGCACTGAACAGGACAAACCCTTACTCTTCCCCAATTACAACCCCCTTAAATAACCCACACACCCAAATCCACATCCCCACTCGATCACACAACATACACACCCAAACCCATCTGTCTCCCGTCACCCAGTATAAATGTCATCCGTCCCCACCCACCAAACCGCCTTCCCCCCCAACCGTACCAACTTCAGTCAAATGAGAAACAATTAGGGTGGATTCTAGAAAGTGAAAGGTAGCTCTGATTCCTAGGAATAAAAGCTCTTGAACCCCCATCATTGAACCCTTTCTACCAACGAAGTTGAATTATTTTGCTACTCAGAAATTTTGAATCATTTGAATCCTCTAAATTTTTAGCTTATTATAATAATAAAGTGTAATTTTGATGGACTATTTCATTTTTCTTTGTTTTATTTAATTATCTGTGATTTGAAAAATGCCAAAACCTTAAAATTACTTTGCCGCGCTGTATAACCCCTGTGGTTTAGCGCTTCTTTTGATTATATTAATAATTAAAATTACTTTTAATGAAGCAATTAAAAATGGGAGTTTCCGAGACACTGAACGAAAAATGTTCCTTTTATTCTTTCATTGCGTATTTTCAAAGTTTTTATTCTTTCATTGCGTATTTTCAAAGTTTTTATTCTTTCATTGCGTATTTTCAAACTTTTTATTCTTTCATTGCGTATTTTCAAACTTTTTATTCTTTCATTGCGTATTTTCAAACTTTTATTCTTTCATTGCGTATTTTCAAACTTTTTATTCTTTCATTGCGTATTTTCAAAGTTTTTATTCTTTCATTGCGTATTTTCAAAGTGAAACGCAGAGGAGAGAGAAGAAAGTCCCGTACGTCTTGTTGTTGGCCAAGATGCAATCAGCGTGGGAAGTGCTGCCAAGGCCCACCGCGTCTTATGGAAGGATCCTGATTGTAAATCCATTTTGTGCTCGACTAAGCAGTACCAGGAGAACGATAGCGTAGCCCAGGGGAAAGACTCTTGCTACATTGGTTGCTAATATTGCATGTATTACAGAAGCGATGTATAAAAAAAATGAGCGTCATATGTAAATTCGTTAAAAAATCTTAAGATAGTTTTTTAAACTATTTTACAATATTTCTTTTACATCCATTATACGGAAGGATTTTTATTAAAATTTGGAGCACGAAGCTTGAACAATTGACGATTACCCCACAAAGAGGAGATAATCTGGTCTACAGTTCGGTAAGTGCTTGACCAATATCAAGACCCAACTTGATAATTGTTCACAACGAACCAAAATATTATCTTAAGACTTTAATTATTTTATGAATTATTTATGAACTGAACAGTTAAGGTAAAAAAAAAAATAGAGGTGAGTATTTGTTTGATAAGGTGTTGAAGTTTGAAGTCTATTGACAATTTGGGATAATTTAAATCACAATCGAATGTGTGGCTAACCATACGTTCTGTATTCTCTCAAGTGTTCCCTTGTCTGCTAAATTGTAAATTTAGCCAGTTCAAGTGCTTACATAAACCCTGGTGACCACCATTAGCCTCTGCTACTAGTGGACTATCAGGTAAACGTTTAGGAGTTTAATCAACACCATAACGAACAAGAAAATATAGTGACGAGCGGAGACTAACACTATCACCCTCAGCAACAGAGACATCACATGGAGAAGCCATAATGGATGAATCAGACCTTAGCTTGTTGCTAGCTAGCTCCCGAAGCTGTGCAGCAATTAAAGGCGATATTCAGTATAAACAGAACGAGCAATATGCCAGGTGTGCTGAAGAGAAAGTCTGGGCAAAGTACTGCAAAGTAGATGCTGTCACGAAATGCCTAAGACGCTCCAGTGCTATTACCAAATGTAATAAATACCAGTGCTCAGTGGACGACAATAGTAAAAAATATAACAGCAACATAAGAAACACAAAGTGCAGTGCAGCTTAACAAAATCACAAGAGGGCTTCAGGACAGGCACAGGTACCCTAATAATGGGCTTACAGTACCTAGCGGATCAGAGTGGCCGAGGGTGCCAGGCACCCACTCCGACTTAACTGTCAGTTCGACTAGTACAAAGGTAAAGCAGAAACTGTGCAATAAACGTCGACTAAAATTGTAACGTACTCCAGAGCACGTCACAATGATCTCCACAAGGAAGACTAGAGAAATTGGTCCCAGATCTGCACATCAAGATCACTGAAGAAGAAGAAGAAGAAGAAGAAGAAGAAGAAGAAGAAGAAGAAGAAGAAGAAGAAGAAGAAGAAGAAGAAGAAGAAGAAGAAGAAGAAGAAGAAGAAGAAGAAGAAGAAGAAGAAGAAGAAGAAGAAGAAGAAGAAGAAGAAGAAGAAGAAGAAGAAGAATGTTATGCAGTGGATTTCGGGCAGCTTAGCATAATTTTGTCACTAGGATGCTACCAACACCAGTCGGCTAACACCCAGGTACCTACTTGCTGCTATGAGAAGAGGGACAGTAGGTGTCTTACGGAAACACGCCCAAATGTTTTCCACCCGTGCCGGGGATCGAACCACGGACCACAGTGCCTGAGTTGAGTGCGCTACCAGCCGAGCTACGGGACAACTTGGAAAGTGGTGACCGATACCTCCGGTGTAAAACAAGCAAGGAATGTGTACACTGAAAGAGAACTCAATAAGTAAAATCTAATTACGAATCTTTAACAGCCTCCTTCATTCAAAGGGGAGATTACCAGCAGACCTCTAGCTGACTCCATAAGGGAACTGAACAAATCCCTAAGCAAATTCTTGATCAGTGTTGCTGTGCATAAGATGGATTCTTGGTGGGGGATCTCAACAGCCTCGTTAAATAAGCCAGCAACCAGGAGGCCTGATTTGGGACCTGACAATTGCCCCCTTCCTAATCCCTTCCCACCGTCTCTCCCTCCCTACCTCTCTCCACCCCTTCTTTCTCTCCCTCCCTCTGTATTTCCCTCCCTCCTCTCCTTCTCTTATTTCCTTACTCCCTCAATTCCTTTCTACTTCATTACCTCCTTCCCTCCCTCCTTCCCTCCCTCCCTCCCTCATCACCTTCCGTGGTTCATGCTTGCAAATTTCTTACCAGTAGATGTAACTGTCTACCACTTTATTCATTCTTGGAGACTTTCCTCCCAACTTAATCTTTATTTCTTTCCAATATTGGGTTCGTTGACCGTCTCTCACTGCATGTGTGTGTGTGTGTACTCACCTATTTGTACTCACCTATTTGTGGTTGCAGGTGTCGTTTCATAGCTCCTGGCCCCGCCTCTTCACTGATTGCTACTAGGTCCTCTCTCTCCCTGCTCCATTAGCTTTATCAAACCTAGTCTTAAAACTATGTATAGTTCCTGCCTCCACTGCGTCACTTTCTAGGCTATTCCACTTCCTGACAACTCTATGACTGAAGAAATACTTCCTAACATCCATTTGACTCATAGGAGTCTTCAACTTCCAACTGTGACCCCTTGTTTCTGTGTCCCCTCTCTGGAACATCTTGTCTCTGTCCACCTTATCCATTCCTCGCAGTATTTTATATGTCGTTATCATGTCTCCCCTAACCCTCCTGTCCTCTAGTGTCGTCAGGCCGATTTCCCTTAACCTTTCTTCGTAGGACAATCCCCTTAGCTCTGGGACTAGTCTTGTTGCAAACCTTTTCACTTTCTCTAATTTCTTGACGTGCTTGACCAGGTATGGGTTCCAAACTGGTGCTGCATACTCCAGTATGCGCCTGACTTGTGGTGTATAGAGTCTTGAACGATTCCTTAGTGAGGTATTGGAACGCTATTCTTAGGTTTACCAGCCGCCCGTATGCTGCAGCAGTTATCTGATTGATGTGTGCCTCAGGAGATGTGCTTGGTATTATACACACCCCAAGATCTTTTTCCTTGAGTGAGGTTTGCAGTCTTTGGCCACCTAGATTATACTCTGTCTGCAGTCTTCTTTGCCCTTCCCCGATCTTCTTGACTTTACATTTGGCAGGGTTAAATTCAAGGAGCCATTTACTGGACCAGGCTTGTAGCTCTAGGTCTCTTTGTAGTCATGCCTGATCCTCAACTGATTTAATTCTTCTCATTAACTTCACATCATCTGCAAACAGGGACGCTTCTGAGTCTATCCCTTCCGTTATGTCATTCACATATATAAAAAACAGTACAGGTCCTAGGACTGACCCTTGTGGAACCCCACTCGTCACAGGTGCCCACTCTGACACCTCGTCACGTACCATGACTCTTTGTTGCCTCCCTGATCCATTGCAGTGCCTTTCCTGTTACGTGTGCCTGATCCTCTAGCTTTTGCATTAACCTCTTGTGAGGAACTGTGTCGAACGCCTTCTTGCAGTCCAAGAAAATGCAGTCTATCTACCCCTCTCTCTCGTGTCTTACTTCTGTTACTTTGTCATAAAACTCCAGTAGGTTTGTGACATAGTATTTTCCTTCCCTGAAACCGTGCTGGTTGTCGTTTATAAGCTTGTGTCTTTCTATGTGCTCCACCACTCTCCTCCTGATGATCTTCTCCATGACTTTGCATACTATACACGTCAGTGACACAGGTCTGTAGTTTAATGCCTCGTGTCTGTCTCCTTTCTTAAAAATTGTGACTACATTTGCCATCTTCCACACCTCAGGTAGTTGCCCAGTTTTAATGGATGTGTTGAAGATTTTTGTTAGTGGCACACTTAACATGTGTGTGTGTGTGTGTGTGTGTCTGAGAAAACAAATAATTATAGTGTCTAGGCCCCAAGATATTACTGGAGCAGTCGTAGGAATGAATGGGAGAGTATCGGAACCTGGGATGAGGTTTGATTCCAAACTGTCAATAAAGAATTACGAGGTAAATCTCACATGCAAAGCAAAGAAGATAACAGCACTAAAGTTTATCTCATATCTACTCGACAGCAGACGCTGCGCAACTTTCTTCAAGGCACAAGTGCTCACACCTTGAGTATAGCATCTAGCTTATCATGAAGTCATCTCGATCATGCCCGCTCGCATCTGGAAAGCTCATCTGACTAGTAGCACATGTCATGATTGTCTGCTCCATTCATCTGCGCTTTGTAAAGAATAGAGCGCCAGGTAAGACGACTTCTCTCTCTCCTGCGCCTGACCTGGATAGATATGCCATCACTTCATCTGAGATCATTCATTCATAGATTGACTCGAGTCTGGAACATCTTTGTGCAGCGGAAATATCTGGGCACAGTCATGAGCACTCGAAATCCTCACCAGTGCCTGAAAGAGCTAAACAAAAAAGTGTACAAGGTCTGCATTAATTATGCAGCATTGAGAAAACCTAGATCTACTAGAGAAAAAGAGAGTAAAGGATGCACATAAAAGCAAAGGATTACTGATTTGCTTAAAAATGTGAATGTGTTACAATGGAGAAAGATAATCTTAGCAAAGAGATCACCAAGATAGAATGAAAACTTAATTAAGCAGGACAAAGGGAATAAAAAGCCGTGAAGGATATTGCAATCTCGAATATTTCAATGCATGCAAAGCCCAAGCTAAGAACTAACTGTTGAATTGGACCATTAATCACAGGAGGTTCATATATAGAGGATGAACAGGAAATGAGCGACATCCTTGAAGACCAGTGTGAGTTGACTTTCATCAACCCACTAAACGATAAAAGGGTGGGGAATGCAGATTTTTTTTTTTTTTTTCATTTCATCTGAAGGCCTCGCAGACCACATAACTGACATTACCATTAGTCCCATAGAATTCGAAAAGAAACAGAAGAGATTCACGCTCATTCAGCAAATGTACCGGATACGTGGTATTCCTTATTTATAAAAAAGGTAAAGTACCACTAGCACTCAGTATCCTTTGGAGGAAAAGTATAGATCTACATGACACACCAGAGAGACCTTAAAGCGGGATACAGCTCTTCTGCATTAGGGAAGGACTTGAACACGAGCCAAAAATTACAGACCAGTAACCCTAACTTCTAATTTTAGAAAAGTATTCGAAATCGTGATGCGACGCCAGTTTACCAATTTTATTAGACAACATTATCTGGTAGTTGTGTAACTTTATTATTGCTGTGATGAGGTTTTACTAGTGCGGTGATGAGGGTGATTTACTTGTGTGGTGAAGCTCTCTGTTGTAATTGCAGCGGAGATTTACTAGTCTGGTGGCGATGAGGCTTCATTTGTGATGTGGTGGAGAGGCTTCTCTGTTCTGGTGGTGGTTCAGCTTCACTAGTGTGATGGTGGTGGGGCTTCACAATTGTGATGGTAGATCTTCACTAGTGTAATGGTAGAGCTTCACTAGTGTGATGGTGGAGCTTCACTATTGTGATGGTAGATCTTCACTAGTGTAATGGTAGAGCTTCACTAGTGTGATGGTGGAGCTTCACTAGTGTGATGGTGGAGCTTCACTAGTGTGATGGTGATAGAGCTTCACTATTGTGGTGGTGGTAGAGCTTCACCTGTGTGATGGTGGTAGAGCTTCACCTGTGTGATGGTGGTGGAGCGTCTTCTTCACGCAGATTATACGTTCAACTCCATTTCCTTGTACAGAAGAGAGCATCAGTCGGCCAGCGTCACTCCAAATCGAGATATGATGTAATTACCTTCTCTTACTCCCTTCGCTTCTTCTCACTTTCATTCTTTCTCCATATTTTACCTTTTTACTCCATCCTCCCTTTCCTGTTTTCTCTTTCACTTTTCTCTTCGCCAATTACTCTTTTTTTTCCTCAGGTGGCACAAGGTCTGCGTTTATCCCTTTGACCTTTTCCGAAGACGTCATAGGTGCATGAAGGCCAGGAGACTTTTAGTATAGATATTGTATGTTCCATGGGGAAGGTTGAGAGTTCCAGTGTGTATGACGGAAGGGTGAATTGCTGGGCGTATGTGGGAAGGGTGAGAGTTCCAGGGTGCATAAGGGAAGGGTGACTTTCTGTTTTAAGGAGACTATGCACGGTGTCCCGTAGTCGATCGCTAGCGCACTCAGCTCACACACTGAGGTGTAGAGATCGATTCCCCGGTACGGCTGGATAACATAAGGTTGTGTTTCCATAACATACTTGCTGTCCCTCATCACCCATCAGTAAAATGGGTACCTGGGTGTTAGTCGACTGGTGTGGGTCGCATCCTGGGACAAAATTTACCTAATTTGCCCGAAATACTCTACATAACAAGGGGCTTTCTATATAGTAGTATTTCATTGATATCAGCTATGATCTGTATACCTTGTACATGTACTTGTAGAAATAAATATTTTTATTATTATATATAGTTTGATATGGTATAGTTTATACTACATAGTTTAAAGGGGATAGTTTACATACTTTAACAGGGGATAGAGTTACAGGGTGTATGAGGGAAGGGTGAGAATTCCTGGGTGTATGAGGGAAGTGTGAAAATTCCAGGGTGTATAAGGGAAGGATGAGTTCCAGGGTGTATAAGGGAAGGGTAAGAATTCCAGGGTGTATGAGGGAAGGAGTAGTTCCAGGGGTGTATGAAAGATGGGTGAGTTCCAGAGTGTATGAGGGAAGGATCAGTTCCAGGGTGTATGAGGGAAAGATCAGTTCCAGGGTGTATGAAGGAAGGATGAGTTCCAGGGAGTTTGAGGGATGGGTTAGACTTTCAAGGTGTATGAGAGCTTTAGGGTGCATGAGGGAAGGGGAAGAGCTTCAGGATGTATGCAGTGGCGGCGAGAATTTCATGGTGTATGTGGGAAGAGTGAAAGAATAAGGGTGCATGTGATGAATAGGAGATTAAAGCATCTATTAAGAGAGAAAAGAGAAATTTATAGGCTCATCAAAAGAAGAAAGGTTAACCTTATTAACCAATACGTTTATTTTAAAATATAGGTAAAAAGGGGGATTTGGAAAGCTAAACGCGCCTGTGAAATTAAGGCTGCTAATGAATCAAACACTAATCCAAAAGGGATCTTTCACTTGTATAGGACCGGTTAGAATTTGGGCTGAATGATAATGATCAGCAAATGTGTTCTCTTTTTAATAGTTATTTCTTGTCAGTATTTACGCTATAAGACATAAATTAAGTAATATACTATCACGAGGGACATGATTGTCAAACAAGTATATTAAATGAAATTAAATAAGTCCCCGGGACCCGACGAATTGTTCTCAAGAAAGTACAAGTGGGAACTTAGTCAGCTGCTAACGAGTGTTTAATGGAGATGATGCCACAGGAACCTCCTTACTTCATTGTTATACTATAAGATTTAATCTTCTTGTAACGCTTTCTCTTATGGAACTATCAGAGCTACACGAGTCAATCAGAGCATCCAATTTGTGCCCATCTGCTGTCACTTCAGTAACAGCATGTGGGTGAGACTGGGCAAATGAAGCTGTAATTGCAAGATCAGTCGAGTTATACAGTGTTGCAGTAGCACTTGCTGTCGTTGACCAGCAGCCTTCAGGAAAGTATGCTTTCTTTATGATATTATTGCAGATAGCATCACTTGGTTGCCACCTGTTTATATGAAATGGCCCAACACATATTTTTAAAGTATAGGCAAAAGCTAAAGTATGATCATGATTCACTTTTTCCTTTGTTTGATGCTGTAAGTTAGTGTGTTGCACTCCAAGCTATGTTGGCAGATGAATGTTGAGGCCATGTCATTGATGTATACATCATGGACTAATACTTCACTATAATATTCTACTGCAACTGTTTTCACTTCAGTCTTTACTGAGTTTACGTAATTCCATCGGGAACTCGGGGTCAAATTGCGGCCTTTTAACCAAGAGGTGATTAGCAATGATTTCATAGGAAGTTTTTAAGTACACACTTAGCGTAGATATTGCGTTTGCATATGTTTGCAATCCTCAATAAATTCATACATATTACGTGATACACTGTTCACTAAGGTTCTGAATTCATCAGGGACATCGTCTCCGCACTCCTCGATGAAGTCTCTGAAGGCAGGACACCAGTCCGTTTGGCTGCTGAAGGTGTGCCAAGATGTGCCGGTTATTAGCTCCCCATGACGGGGTTTTCCTGTGCCAATTAATTTGTGATGAACTGAAGCAGTGGCTGCTACTTCCCAAGCATTGTTTAACTCATTATCTGAAATAGTACAAAAGCAAACGTATCAAGATGAACTCAAATAACATTCGCAATTTTCTTTTATTCCAGCATTTGATGTTAACCCGGAAGATAACAGCTTTCGATTTATCTGTGCCGACCTTCCCTCCATGGCGCTTTAACTTGTTAGTCATTATATAGTGAAGTTTATCACAGGCTGTCTCTGTATGATTTACAGTGTATTTTAGGCCATGAAAGATTTTAATAAGTACAAGAATATCATGAGCATAGCTAATCGTGATAATTCTTGATAGTCCCGATATCCATTTCAACATATTAATATATTTATTAAACTGCGTAGGATTACAGTAATAAACTGCTGTGAGGCGTTGTAGGTTGTATTTATCAGTCTGAATTTATAATATTACTTTTGTAGTCCTGAAATAAAGTAGCAAATTTTTTTTTAGTGGGGATAACAGATAATCCATTTAAACACCAGTTCACCAATGTCTATTTTAGCTTGTTCATAAAAAAACCTTTCTATTTGCAGCGTGGAAAGAATTTTTAATATTGAGAATAGTCGTGTATTTGTGTCATTTGTCTGCCGCGTTCAGTTAATAATTGTTTCAACACATTTTGGGACACCTTTGTCATATGTGAACCAAACGATGTTGAATGACATGTTTTCTTGAATAATGGAAACTTTAGGTACCAGTCCATTTTTATCTGGAGCTAGTTGCCGAGATGACATTTCATCTTGATATGAACTGATACGTCTCAACAATGTTCTACAACAATGTTCTACAACAATGTTCTAACTACCAACAGTGTGACTCGTATATCTTGACACTGGACTACCGGATACACGACTCAGTAATCTAATGTTATCATAAGCGATACCGTCCTTGCTCATGGTAAGTGCAGCTTCTAGTTCACATTCGGTAAACTGTATAGGGAATCACACTTATCATCATGTCTGTTTAACATAAATTTGAATAGATTTCGTCTATCTGAGGACCAAATGTGAAGTGGTAACATGATGCGGCTAATGACTAATTCATAATTACCTCACTTGCTTTGTATAGAACATTAGTGTGTGTGACTTCTCTACTCATTATTCAAAGTATTTTATTCATACACTTCCATGCTTTGGTCAGGGAGTATACCGAGTTCACGAACATTTTTTTCAGTCATCTCCTTTAAGTTCAACTTTTTCTTTTCTTTTGCAGCACCAAGAATACCTTGACAACATTAAGCATTTGGGGAACCAAGGCTCTTATCAACTTTCCCTATTTATCAGGCCCTTGATTTAGTAAGGTTTCTCAGTCTGATGTCATCATAATATATATGTGCTATAAAGCAGGGAAATGTTCGTGTTTTTCGATTCATTTGACTCATTAATATAAGAAAAGGTGTATTGAAGCTTCAGTACAAGATCCTCATTAAACTCCTGGACAATCTCAGGTTCAAAATTGTTGTACCAGTTGAAGATATGTTTCATAAGCAGTCTCTTACACTTGAATAATTTCTTTCTTATATTTAGTCCTTCGCCAGGCATGATAACATTGGCTATGCATACATTAGCTGTTATTATAGTTGAATAGTTAGACATAAAATTATCAACTGTGTCAGAGTAATGCATATGTATGACAGCTTAAAGTCTATGCACCTTTCAGGAGTTCCTCCGTTTATGAGAGTTGGCTGATTTTAGTAACAGTTATCGAATCATCATAGACTTATAAAAGTGATATTACCTTTCTTTCATTGGCATGTGTGGTGGGATCCCCCAAGCATTTGTGTCTGGCACTTAAATAACCAATTAACACAGTATGTTTACCATTAATGAAATTAGGAAGATCTGAATGGTGGAGGAGGGAAGGTGCATAAGGATTCTGTGTATTCAGTTTGGAGATGCCAGAATATGCCTTAATGACATGATACTGGAAAATACCAAGCTTAACAGAGAGAATAGGAACATGTGGTAGCTATTCTTTGACATAAATAACAAAGATATTTGCCGTTTGTGGGAACTGTAGCATATCTAATCTGTTATATTACTTGTGGTGTGTCTTGAGAACAAATGTCAACGTCCTCTGTCACATCGTTTTCTCAGGGATACGATGTTTTAACAGATTTTTCATAACTTCACTATTGTTTTGTTTAATATTACTGTTGTTAGCTATTGTGTATCTTGTTTTATTTTTCGAACCTCCAATACAGTTTATCAGCCTATAAATTCCCTGTAAATACTCAGTACCTTTTTTTTTAATTCTTACATTTTTTCATTTTTTTCGGTATTTCTTCAAGAGAAATATCTTTGTTTTTTTCTATTGTGCATCCTTACCATTTCCTGTACGACTCATCATCTTCAATACGAAACTTATCATGTGTAGCCTAATTTAACTCATCCCCTTTATTACAAGTCCAATCGCTTTCTTTTCCATTCTCATCAAGGCAGTTTTTTTTTCAGAATAGTTCTGCTATCAATTTTTTATCCAACAGTCACTCGTGTCATCAATCTTTCTTTCACTGTCATCAACACAACTATCCTGAGTCTGCTTCTAGAGTATTCCACTTAGGGTAACTCTTAGAGCACTCCCTGCGTGACCTCTGCTGCTGTTGCTGAAATCTTGCGTGATCTCAGGGTGTTACACCAGATCATCACCCACTTCCAGGGGCAGATCCTCAAAATCTTACCTGTAGGACCCACAGCCACGGGTGACTGCCGCCACCCCCGGATAGGCGGCCGTCTTTGACTGTTAGAGTGCTTCGCTGACTAGATTACATATATATATATATATATATATATATATATATATATATATATATATATATATATATATATATATATATATATATATATATATATATATATATATATATATATATATATTTTTATTAACACATCGGCCGATTCCCACCAAGGCAGGGTGGCCCGAAAAGAAAAACTTTCATCATCATTCACTCCATCACTGTCTTATCAGAAGGGTGCTTTACACTACAGTTATAAAACTGCAACATTAACACCCCTCCTTCAGAGTGCCGGCACTGTACTTCCCATCTCCAGAACTCAAGTCCGGCCTGCCGGTTTCCCTGAATCCCTTCATAAATGTTACTTTGCTCACACTCCAACAGCACGTCAAGTATTAAAAACCATATGCCTCCATTCACTCGTATCAAATACGCTCACACATGCTTGCTGGAAGTCCAAGCCCCTCGCACACAAAACTTCCTTTACCCCCTCCATCCAACCTTTCGCCTCTGCTTCTGTTTTTGTTGTTACACTGTGTGCTCTCTGAGAAATGGCGTCTGTTGCAGCACCCTGGCTGCTTCTTGCCAGCAACTGGCGCGTCCTTCACGCACCCGATCACTTTTTATCAGTTTTTTCACCGATTCTAACTTGTGGATCAACAACACAGATGCTACACTTTTCCCAGAAAGTAACTGTACTGGCAATGTGTCCATGATTCTGACACTTCTAACATCTTCGTTTAGGCAGATAGAAGTTACTCAGTGCACGCTGTACTCACCTGGGGTTTTATGACTCTCTGACCGCGGGTTCTATCCCCACCCGTGGTATGGTTTGTTGGCAATCGTGTCATTACGATTTCATGATGACGCCTTTGAGGGGACTTGAGCTAGAGCTAGTCACGGCCACGCTGGTGGGAGATTCGTCTGTAAAAACTTGCATTTGTGGTCACTGTGGTGCCTATGCTAACATTCCTATGGTGTATAAATATACCTAGTTGGACGAATCTTGTTGTAGATAGCTGGCCCAGTGGCTAGCGCGTAGGTCTGGAGTTTTATGTATTTAATGCTTTAGTTGGCTTTGTTTCCCTAATCCAATAGGCTGAGACAGTTTCCTTTCCTTTGAGTTATTTATCTTCGTTCAGTTCATTTTTTCTAGTACCGTATGATCTTAGTATGCATCGAGTCCAAAGATAATTATGATAATCCTACTGTCGAAAGCAGGCAGAAGAGGATTTTCCATGCCAATTCCTGCGATTTACTTGCTAATAAGAGTATCTAGTAATGCCTCATCACTGTTAAATAGCACATAACTTTGCTGGTTTCATGCAAAACGGAAATCAGTGCCTAGGGTGCGCTCCTGCCGCTGTACTAAACCGCTCATATATTTTGACACTCTCAGTGCGACTGGGAAAATCCACTGGCACAATATGGTCTCCCTTTTTGTTGTGAGCTGTTTGCTTTTTTTCCTGGTGCGCTTGTTTGACGCTCTAGATATTCTGCTCATTCATGTTCTATTATTAGATTAATTGCATATGGTGATCCTGTGCCGTACTAAGATTGACTGCAAGTTGGCAGGCATTGTGTGGTGGTCTCAGCGTTATAGAACCAGCCTGACAGTTTTAGGAGTTATCAAGTACTACATTTTGAGATTAGATTTTACTATAAACTGTGTAGCACTCAACACACCATGTACCTGAAAAAGAATGATAAGTGCTCACTCACTGCACGAACGATAACTGTGTAGCACCCAACCCACCATCTACATGCAAAAGAATGACAAATGCTCACTCACTGCACGAACGATAAAGCACAAGATTTTCATTTTTTAATAAACATAGGAGAGCCGTAGGTGAAGGAATGCCACACTCTGTCTTCCTGGCACCTGTTACCATGTACTGCAGTACTCAATACATTCTTTTCGTTCCTAACATTAGCACTTAATGTACCGTGCATTCGTGCACTGGAAAAAAGAATGCAGACGTTCCCGTGCTGACGGATAATTAAGGCACAAGTCTTCTATAGTTGTTTAGCAGGAATTCCCAGGTATCTGGGTATTCAGTGACCCCTGGATCTGCATTTGATATGACGAGTGTTAGGTCATCTACTACAAGACTGGTTCAGTTCCGATGCATTTTTCAAGATAATGGGCAAGGATGCACTTGGGCACCTGTTTACATAGTGTTGATGAGGAATTGTCATTTATAGACTGAACATGTTGTAGGTTAGACTTAGAACATGGATAGTATCGGCATCCAGCCGTCTTCAAGACGGCAAGTATTCAGTGAGTCTAGTCTGTATTCCATGGATTGAGAAAGACGATGAGGCGAGTGTGAAGGTGAATAAAATGTGGGAAGTCAAAAATCCGCCTCCACCTCACACGTTGACAAGAGTGAAAGGCTGAACACAGACGGTGGATCAAGTCTTCAGGTACGTGAAGTATCATTTCACGTGCAAAGTCATTCTTTAATAATAATGTCACTAGAGCACAAAATTCAGTTTCATTACCAATATAACTGTGATCAATCGTTATATTCCATATGGTGCTTTAATGACTTCGCTAATACGCGGTTTGTTTCGAATCGGTAGGCCTACACACAAGCTGTTCCAAACATGACTTCTCAATCTTTTCTGGATTTGCTAGTGGCGAAAACTGAAGTCCATCTCAACATCACTATATTTTTGTTTCAGATCAGTCAGGACAAGGGTGCCTTCAGATCATAAAAATAATGTTGTCCCCTTAGGATAAACTCGTATGGCCAAACAAGCGGTTCTTGACGGGTATACACAGGAATAAAAAATTCGTAAGTATTAGTCACACTATACACAGACAAACGCACATACTTTCACACATACACACACGCACACACATACAGGGACAGAAGCTATGAATCGACCCCTGTAACCACAATTAGGTGAGTACACACACACACCACTCTTGAGGGAAGGGAAATGGAAGGAAGAAAGGAGAAGGTCGCAAATTATATCCATGTCCTTCGGGAGGTTGAAAGGATGACAGCTGATAAGATAATAGCAGAGGATGGAAGTTGAGACTCATGCCATTACTGACCTATCAAGGGGCGAGGCTGAGATTTCGGAAGTACACAGCAGGTCAAACTGACCCTTACATCAAAAATGGCAAGAGATCATATCTTAAGACGGAAAGCACTGTCGAGACAGATGGACAGATATCATCAGTAGTTGCTAGACTATGGCAGAACCCTAAAATATAGGCGAGAGGTAAGGAAGAAAATATCTGAAAACTTTTCGAAGCATTACTTTTATGATCTTTTATTGTTATATATATTCAAATAGGAACGAGATAAAGTTGTGGAAATCTTTGGCCATTGTGTGCCAGAGATTTCCTTTGTTCGACCGACTTTATTTCATCTGTTCGTTATGATGTGCAAACAGGTTCCAGACTGGAGTTTACCTGGTGAGAGTTCCAGGGGTCAACGCCCCTGCTCATGTTGGATCAGAGCCTGATCGAGCAGGCTGTTACTGCTGGCCGCACGCAGTCCAACGTACGAACCACAGACTAGAGTCAATCAAGGAGTGAATGTCCTCAGATGGGAGTGATGCTCTTGAGAAGGATACAACTAGAATGTAGCTGCCGTTTGGTGCCCGTTATTTGGTAAAAAAAAAAAAAAAAAAAAGCTGTCTCATTCTAAACAAACACCACCCATCTGTCCGGTGTTGAAATGACTGAACCACGCACTCCGGGTCCTGGCGAGAGAAAGTCGTCTTTCTCGGTTTCCTATTCTGTCGACAAGACGTAGACGAGAAGGAAGACAGGCAATCCAAGAAAGTGGAGCATACTCAAGAGGTGAGTGCATTTTTCCTCCTGCATCTCTTCCATAAAGTAATTGTCATGATGTAGTTATCTACATAGATATAGGATTCTATAATGAGATAAAGAAGGTAACTGAAGTGTATATTTTTCACAGCAACCGATCAGGCACACCTCCTCATGGATCACTGGCACCAGTGTCAAGTAGACTCTGTCCCATCGAGAACAGCTCTTAGAGATATACCTTGATGGTAATTATTAAGATGTGATGCAGAGTCAGACTCCAAGTGCTTGCGGATTTGCCAAGAGCCCCAGGGGGCCATACGTGACGTAAGCCCCAGCAAGGTCCAGTGTTATTACACAGCTGATCTTGGATTCATCCAGCGACTGGTGCCACATAGTGGAGAACTTCAACAGATCAGCCGCAGAACTACCTTTTCTGAAGCCATGTTGATGGTGATATAAAAACAAGTGGCATACCAAAAATACTTTTGTTTGACATGAGATAATTCTCTCAAGAATTTTTGCCCGTAATTGACAGGAGTGACATTGCCCATGTACACTATGCTACACAGTAATTCACGAAATCGTAATGACACGATTGCAAACAAACCAGACCGTCTGGAGATTTGAGACACTCTGACCGCGGGTTCGAACCCCACCCGTGGTATGGTTTGTACACAGTGATTATAGGTGAGAGTTAGAAGTGATGCTAGCTGATCTGCACATCTACTCAACAATGAGGATTTAAGGAATGTATTTCATCCTGCCTTATTGTCACCGCTGACAATTCTAACAGTTCTTGCGGCTAGCAAAAGAAATCCCTAAGTGGGTTAGGGACGTGCATCTTGGCAGCAAAGTGTTCAGCAAACAAGTCACCTTTTCTTGATTGCTAGTAGAAATAGTCCCATCCTTCCCATATAGAGGAGGGATATCATCATCAGGCTTTGACCAAGGACCACCAGGGTTTGGAGCCTGAGCTTTCTGATGCCAAGTTTTCTTTGTGTCAGCCTTCTGTCTCTAAATGACCGAGTATTGAACTTTCTCCATTTGCTGATAGGCTTGTCTGTGGAGGTTCCTGTTATAGGTAGTGGGATGCCTCCAACTTCTCCAATCCCTGTACTTAGCAGTAGCAGTCTCTCGGCAATGAGAGGCTTCATTACATAGTGCCGCTGAGGGATGCATTTGTCTTGGAGATTACAGATGTGTTTAGTGAAGACGTTCACTTAGTTATCAACATCACCTTGGTAATCAACATCACCTTGGTAATCAGCATCACCATTCCAAGGCAGCAAGCTCCAAGAAAGGAATTGGCCAATGTCTTCTCTCCCACAGCTAGGTTGTGTATGATGAGTCTGCATCATGATCTCTTAATACCTTCATTGTCGCAAAAACAGCCTTGTGATCATCATAATCATAATTGCCATACAGCGCTGAGCCTTGTCATCAGATGAGCAAACATAACCAAGAGGTCTGCTTGCTGTAACTAGATTATACACTGCACAGGTGATGCTGATTACCAAGGTGATGCTGATTACCAAGGTGATGCTATAACCAAGTATGCTGCACTAACACAGTGAATCTGACAATTTGATCCAGGGACTGTAAGTGATAACCTTCAGATTTATTTTGGTTTGAGCTATCAGTATGCCCAGGGATGCTGATGCAAGTAGTAAACCAGGTTCTGATTACCAGGTGATGCTGATTACCAAGGTGATGCTAATTACCAAGGTGATGCTGATTACCAAGGTGATGCTGATTACCAAGGTGATGCTGATTACCAAGGTGATGTTGATAACCAAGGTGATGCTGATTACCAAGGTGATGCTGATTACCAAGGTGATGCTGATTACCAAGGTGATGCTGATTACCAAGGTGATGCTGATTACCAAGGTGATGCTGATTACCAAGGTGATGTTGATAACCAAGGTGATGCTGATTACCAAGGTGATGCTGATTACCAAGGTGATGCTGATTACCAAGGTGATGCTGATTACCAAGGTGATGCTGATTACCAAGGTGATGCTGATTACCAAGGTGATGCTGATTACCAAGGTGATGCTGATTACCAAGGTGATGCTGATTACCAAGGTGATGCTGATTACCAAGGTGATGCTGATTACCAAGGTGATGCTGATTACCAAGGTGATGCTGATTACCAAGGTGATGTTGATAACCAAGTAAACGTCTTCACTAAACACATCTGTAATCTCCAAGACAAGTATATCCCTCAGCGGCACTATGTAATGAAGCCTTCAGATTTATCTTGGTTTGGCTATCGTTGCCGAGAGGCTGCTACTTAGCAGTAGGAGCCTCTCTGAACTAGATTATACACTGTTTGTGCAGTGTATAATCTAGTTCAGAGGTATAAGGGCTCATGCATATTCTGAAGAACACCTTTTTCATCTTAATAGGGATAACAACATCAATGAATTGGGAATGAATAATTTTAAAACACCACATGGCAACGCCTCGTCCCAGACCTTAACTATCCGGCGCACCATGATGTGTACCTGGAGACGGTTTCGGGGGTCAACGCCCCCGCGGCCCGGTCTGAGATCAGGCAATTCTAGCAAATGTCTCAACAACGGTGATAATGTTGACGATAAGAATTCACGAAATAGTGCATGAGCTTACCAACCCCGATAATGAAGCCCTTGATACTGGCAGACATGAAGCTGATAGACTGGCTCCTCATGTCAGTGTTCAGCTTGACTAGTTAGGTGAGTAAGGTAAATATTTGCCCTTGAAGCAGCCACCGGGGCGTTGCTCTGTGATCTTGTATGAGGCACGAAACCACCTTCTGAACTGAGACAGGAATAGCTGAGATTAAATTTCTAAAGGACTGGTAATCCTGATCCCCCTCTCTCCTTTCCTATGTCCTTCCCACCCACTCTCTCTCTCACTCTCTGTCTGTGTGTGTCTCTCTCTGTCTCTTTCCTCTCTCTCTCTCTATCTCTCTTTCTCTCTCTTACTATTAGGCTACGTGCTGTTACCCACTGATCATTTGAAAGTTCGTCCCAGCATTAACTCGCTCACACTCCTCTGTGAGTGTGTAGAGCTCAATTAAACTGTTACTTGATAAAGCTCTACGTAGTTATAAATGCTGTTCCAATAAAAGCTTTTTCTGCAACGTGTGTGTCTTCCTCTCTTTTTGTAATTTCATTCTGCTCTTGTTCCTTACTTGCTCTTGTTGCTTACTTGGTCTTGTTCCTTACTTGCTCTTGTTCCTTACTTGCTCTTGTTCCTTACTTGCTTTTGTTCCTTACTTGCTCTTGTTCCTTACTTGCTCTTGTTCCTTACTTGCTCTCGTTCCTTACTTGCTCTCGTTCCTTACTTGATCTCGTTCCTTACTTGATCTCGTTCCTTACTTGCTCTCGTTCCCTACTTGCTCTCGTTCCCTACTTGTTCTCGTTCCCTACTTGCTCTCGTTCCCTACTTGCTCTCGTTCCTTACTTGCTCTCGTTCCTTACTTGCTCTCGTTCCCTACTTGCTCTCGTTCCCTACTTGCTCTCGTTCCTTACTTGCTCTCGTTCCTTACTTTCACTCGTTCCTTACTTGCTCTCGTTCCTTACTTGCTCTCATTCCTTACTTGCTCTCGTTCCTTACTTGCTCTCGTTCCTTACTTGCTCTCGTTCCTTACTTGCTCTCTCTTGAACCCAGGTTAATCTAAGGATTATCTTTGTATTTCATATTCCGGTTTTCCCACTGGTATGAAGTTGTGTGTCTTGAGCCCTTCCGTAATATCTTGCAAGGGCATTAGTCACCTTCAATGTCTTGTTCAACCAGTACATAGTACTGGTTGAACTATGCTCAGGAACTTTTTGTTTATCCTTTTATTATCCACTATTCCGAAAATGTTATTTTCTACTCTCCCCCCCCAATTCTCATGTCTAATTCCATTTCTATAAATTATTCCAAACTAAGTCTTGTGTGTTTCCTAGCTCGCTGTTACATCTTGTAATCTACTTCAAAGTTTTTTCTAGTCTCGTAGAATTCTGCATAAAAGTTGCTGAGTAAAGTGCTGAGGGGATTTCCCATGACCATACCTTGCTTTTGAGCATTGTATTTGCCTTCAAAATGCAAATTTTGCAATCAGTAACGCAAAGTTTGATCTGTTCAATTTTCTATATAACTGAGAATTCATGTTATCTCAATCTTTTTCCCGCATCTAAAACATTGTTATAAAGAATTCTTCCTTGGCATTTCCAGCTCTTTTGATGTATTCTAACTGAATAGTTTTGTAGCCCATATGTATCTTCAGTTTATCCCCTAAAAGGATAACTGAAGATATCCCCTAAAGAAATAACAGAAGATATCCCCTAAAGAAATAACAGAAGATATTCCCAAAGGAAATAACAGAAGATATCCCCTAAAGAAATACCAGAAGATATCCCCTAAAGGGATAACAGAAGATATCCTCTAAAGAAATAACAGAAGATATCCCCTAAAGGGATAACAGAAGATATCCCCTAAAGGGATAACAGAAGATATCCCCTAAAGGGATAACAGAAGATATCCCCTAAAAGAATAACAGAAGATATCCCCTAAAGGAATAACAGAAGATATCCCCTAAAGGGATAACCGAGTATATCCCCTAAACATGGCCCAGTGGCTTACGCGACGGTCTGGAGTTTTGAGAGACTGTGACCGCGGGTTCGAACCCCACCCGTGTTATGCTTTATACCCCCTAAAGGGAGGTTGCTGATCCAAGATATTGGATGCGCCAACCATTTTCTTGGATGACACCTGAAGGCCTTTCATTCCCCTCCCAAGTGCTGAATAATACGTACGGGTTCAACGCTCCCCCTCCTTGAAATAATACATAAATAATATTTCCACGTGTTCCTGTCTTCTTCTTTTCACTGATAACGAGAATAAACTAAACACGAAGTAAAATAAAAATACGTGAAGAATGGAAGGAAATTATGGATCTTCCAAGGATGTACAAGGAAGCTCCATTGCCTTAGATTAGGAGCCCTTCACCGGCATCAAGACATCCTCCTTGAAGGGTTGCCACACTGTTTATCTTGAGTGTTATACTCCCCACCTCCCAGGCAGCTGCTGCAGCAGGCAGGTGCTGTTGAAACGCTGCAGCCTGAGGGCATGTGTTGTGGAACAGCAGTAAGATGAGGGAGGTGCTGTAGAGCTGCAGCAGGATGAGGGAGGTGCTGTAGAGCTGCAGCAGGATGAGGGAGGTGCTGTAGAGCTGCAGCAGG
Organism: Cherax destructor; assembly: GCA_009830355.1. NCBI lineage: Eukaryota > Metazoa > Arthropoda > Malacostraca > Decapoda > Parastacidae > Cherax > Cherax destructor. The sequence continues at coordinate 400,290 of WNWK01000689.1, forward strand.
ATGAGGGAGGTGCTGTAGAGCTGCAGCAGGATGAGGGAGGTGCTGTAGAGCTGCAGCAGGATGAGGGAGGTGCTGTAGAGCTGCAGCAGTATGAGGGTGGTGCTCTAGAGCTACAGCAGGATGAGGGAGGTGCTTTAGAACTGCAGCAGAATGAGGGAGGTGCTCTAGAGCTGCAGCAGGATGAGGGAGGTGCTGTAGAGCTGCATGATGAGGGAGGTGCTGTAGAGCTGCAGCAGGATGAGGGAGGTGCTGTAGAGCTGCAGAAGGATGAGGAGGTTTTGTAGAGCTGCAGCAGGATGGGGAGGTGCTATAGAGCTGCAGCAGGATGAGGGAGGTGGTGTAGAGCTGCAGCAGGATGAGGGAGGTGGCGTAGAGCTGCAGCAGGATGAGGGAGGTGCTGTAGAGCTGCAGCAGGATGAGAGAGGTGCTGTAGAGCTGCAGCAGGATGAGGGAGGTGCTGTAGAGCTGCAGCAGGATGAGGGAGGTGCTGTAGAGCTGCAGCAGGATGAGGGAGGTGGTGTGAGCTGCAGCAGGATGGGAGGTGCTGTAGAGCTGCAGCAGGATGAGGAGGTGCTGTAGAGCTGCAGCAGGATGAGGGAGGTGCTATAGAGCTGCAGCAGGATGAGGGAGGTGGTGTAGAGCTGCAGCAGGATGAGGGAGGTGGTGTAGAGCTGCAGCAGGATGAGGGAGGTGCTGTAGAGCTGCAGCAGGATGAGGGAGGTGCTGTAGAGCTGCAGCAGGATGAGGGAGGTGCTGTAGAGCTGCAGCAGGATGAGGGAGGTGCTGTAGAGCTGCAGCAGGATGAGGGAGGTGCTGTAGAGCTGCAGCAGGATGAGGAGGTGCTGTAGAGCTGCGGCAGGATGAGGGAGGTGGTGTAGAGCTGCAGCAGGATGAGGGAGGTGCTGTAGAGCTGCAGCAGGATGAGGGGTGCTGTAGAGCTGCAGCAGGATGGGGGAGGTGCTGTAGAGCTGCAGCAGGATGAGGGAGGTGCTGTAGAGCTGCAGCAGGATGAGGAGGTGCTGTAGAGCTGCAGCAGGATGAGGAGGTGCTGTAGAGCTGCAGCAGGATGAGGGAGGTGCTGTAGAGCTGCAGCAGGATGAGGGAGGTGCTGTAGAGCTGCAGCAGGATGAGGGAGGTGCTGTAGAGCTGCAGCCTGAGGGCATGTGTTGTGGAACAGCAGTAAGATGAGGGAGGTGCTGTAGAGCTGCAGCAGGATGAGGGAGGTGCTGTAGAGCTGCAGCAGGATGAGGGAGGTGCTGTAGAGCTGCAGCAGGATGAGGGAGGTGCTCTAGAGCTGCAACAGGATGAGGGAGGGGCTCTAGAGCTGCAGCAGTATGAGCTATGTGCCGTAGAGCTGCAGCGGGTGAGGGAGGTGCTCTAGAGCTGCAGCAGGATGAGGCAGGTGGTGTAGAGCTGCAGCAGGATGAAGCATATGCTGTAGAGTGGAATTAGCAACAACAGGTCTGTGCACTCTATATAAATTACCTGGCGACGTGCATCAGCCAAGATGAAAATAACGAAGAAAAGATATATTACCAATTTTGGCGTTCCTCCAGCGAAAACCAGAAGCTTTAAGGAAGACACATGCTCACATTATGGAATATTGCTCAAAACTCAACACAAGATACTTTGTTTTCCTGGCGATATAACCACTAGTCTTGCAGTTCTCAAGTGATTGTTGTAAACTTTTAAACAGAATGATGAACAAGACCCCCCTAACATGGTCTTGTATCAACTAAGACTGTAAATAATAGATTACAGTGGTCATATTTGATGGTCAAATGTGTGATGAGGGCCTCACGGTTTTGTTCACACTGTACAGTGTGGAATCTACGGTTGGAACCTACAGTGTGGAACCTACAGTGTGGAACCTACAGTTTGGAACCTACAGTGTGGAACCTACAGTGTGGAACCTACATAAAAGTGAATTCATAATTTCATGTGATAGCCGCATCCATTTTTTAGAAGGGCCACATGCGACCTGAGGGCCGCAGGTTGGGGACCCCTAAATATATTAAGTGATATACCTGGTGTCTGTTAATAATAATATATCTTTATTTCTACAAGTACATGTACAAGGTATACAGACCATAGCTGACATCAATGACATACTACTATAAAGAAAGCTGCTTGTTATGCAGAGCATATCGGGCTAATTAGATCAGTTTTGTCCCGGGATGCAACCCTCACCAGTCCATTAACACTCAGGTACCCATTTTATACTGATGGGAGTCGAACCCGGACACCTCACCGTGTGAAGCGAGAGCTTTTACCACTATGCCAGGAAACATTCGTTTACTTCTGTGGCATAGTGTTCTAAGGTTAGGTTAGGTAAGGTAAGGTTCGTCAGGAAACAGGACAAGTTTTTCTTGACGCGGGTCTTAGTCATATGATGACTCGCAGCTGGAGCTTTTGGTCATTTGAGCGAGGCCTTCCACTGGCTTACCTGTTCACCCCTTTAAAAATTGTGGTTATTATTATAACCATTAGGTTTCTCTCTTTGTGAAAGTGTTCTATGAACAGCGAGAACGTATGACTGGCTGCAGCAGCCTTTAACTTGTAGGGACGTAAAGGCCAGTCGAGACTAAGTGTAAAACGGGGGAATAATGTAGACGACCTTACAACAAAGGATACAAGATTTACATAATGCTCTGACGTAGTATTAAGAGAAGAATTTGATTTAGGAGGAGAAATAGAAATTTCGTTCATATTAAAGGCCTTATATTTTCTAGAGTGACAACTCCAAATGGACATTTCGGTTCATCCTTGATCATTATTTAGTCCAGTTTAGTCTTGTTCATTGTCCAGGACAGACTGATTCGTCGGGTAAAAGTTTCCTCTCTTAAAACGTTTGTGAAATCTAAACCAGCGGTTTAAATAATAGATAATAGTAGATACTTCAGTCTTTAATAAAGTTACGTACTAGGATTGCAAAATAATTCTGCCATGCTGAGGAATTAAGAGTAGAAAAGCCATACACTGTCACCTTCACACTCCGTTATTGCGACCATAACTGCGCCAGGGTTATAATATATTATCTCTGATAGATTATAATGAAAAACGTGTAAGAAAAAAATAAATGGAGAGTATAAGTGAAATGTTGAAAACACTATACTACTACTGTCCTACTGCCATTGCTGCTACTACTACTTTCTGATCCTAGTACTACTACCACTATTCCATTGCACTAATGCTATAACTGGTAATACTACTTCTACTGCTACTTCTACTATTAATACTCCTAATGCTACTACTATTACTACACTGAGGGTCTGGAATCGATCCCTGCACGAGTGAACCGTTGGGCAGGTTTCCTTACACCTGCTGTCCATGTTCATTTAGCAGTAAGTAGGTACCTGGGTTGTTGGCCAACTGTTATGGGTCGCATCAAGGGGGAAATGATAACCATAGGCTGCTGAAGTGCTCTGCATAACTAGGGGTCTTCTACATAGTGTGTCAATTTCAAAACCAGGTCTGTTTTAGTTGTATCATGTATTTTGTAGAAATAAAAATCATAATTATTATTATTTATTAACCACTACAAAACTACTCCTGCTACCACCTCTGGCTCTGTAATAATAATAATAACAGCATCTTTATTTCTACAAGTACATGTACAAGGTATACAGGCCTAGCTGACATCAATGACATACTACTATATACAACACTACACCACAAAGGAGTGCAACGGGCAAGTGAAGTAGCAGCAGCAACACACACAGGAAGAGGCATTCTTGAGCTTCCCCAGCGCTCGGGCTTGATGCTCAAAGCTGGGGTGTGGCTTCAAAAGGATCCTGTAGTGCTTGTAGCCTTTGCACCTCCTGACATCGTCTGCTGCTATGCAACTGCCACACCCTTTGAGCCCAGTGTGGGCTGGGTTTGTGACAGCTCAAGGTGCCTTGCTTCTCACTCCGAGCCCCGTGGGGAGGGGAATGGGGCTAGGCCTGGGGACAGCTGGTCCCAGAATATGAGGAACATGATAGGTAAAAGAGTGTTTCATCTTCTCCTGATCGACTGTCATCTGAGTGTAGGAGTATTTGCAGTGTGAAAGGTGAAATTTATAACTGCTAAGTGGCTGAGTGCCTGTATATGACCATCCTTACAATCCCACTAAAAGACTGAATATAATGAAAAATGTGTTTTCGTAAATACAGCACATTAGTAAAAGATGGACACGTCACGTAGAACAGTACTGTGTTCGTTTTTTTAACTTAGAATTACGGCTTTTTCATGAGAATCAAAGTTTTTTGAGATGAAAGTATTTTCTAATATGAAATTTAGTACTGTGCCATCTCATGACTAAAGATTTACTTGTGTATAATTATGTACTAATAAAGATTATGCAATAAAGTTTGTTTTATTATCCATTTTATACCATGTCGAATAAAAAAACTACGACTTTCTTGGTTTACCGTTTAGACTAGTGCTTTCATGGTTACCAACTTTCACTACCATGAATAAACTACGTCTTTCTTGCTTACCATTTTTTTACAACTTTTTTCGGAAAGAAAATATAACTTTTCCAAATATGAAAAAAGAAGAAAAGATTAATTTCATTCTCTGGTAACCAATAAACGTATACAAAATATGCAATACACTAGCGCAACGGATTAGAGGATTTTGTCGGACTAATCCAGCCCAATATTTACGCTCTTCATCAATACCTAATGATGGAATACGTTAAAAAATTACTCTTCAATGACCGAACAAAAAATATACATCCAGGAGAACGGCTGCCTACATACGAGCCTACTCAGCCTGTAGCAGGTTTCCAGGGTAACTAAGCCGTAAAAATCTTTTACCGGCTATGCCCCAAAATTAGACAGACCCAGCGTGGAACGGGGTTCTTAGCTAGGTCAGCGGCTTCCTAATAAGCACACTGAGAATAGGCAATTAGTTAAACATGGTAATGAGATGTTGAATGAATTCTGGGAGTTCTAGAATGTGTAAATAAAACTAGGAGAGCATCCCTGTGCACAAGCACGTCATATATACTGCTGAATCAGTGGTAAATAAATCTCCACTGGTCAAAGGGAATTCGTTAGCTTGTTAACCGGTTGACTGGGTTTAAAACCTATAGACTACATTAGGGTCATTAAGGCTCCTCGTAACTTTTACACCATGAGTCAAGAACACTTTAATACTGTAAAAGGGAATTAAACGATCTCTTAGCGTCTATTTACAGAGAGACATACAGTGTATATCTGCAGAGGAGGAGGAGGAGGTGTTGATTCACCGGGAAATCTCCCGGCCCGGGTCTTTACCAGATGGCGACCCGGCTCCGGCTCCCTGGCGTGGGAGTAGCAGAGACCGAAGTCTCCCAGGGGAGGGGGGTACCTCTCAGCGGTGGGACCTACTGGTCCCAGGCCTAGCCATATTCGCCCACAAGCACGTAGGTAGATAGTTGCTAGGCCCTCTGGTCTGCCACCTTCCCC